>CP136069.1:192729902-193329902 GCA_032622095.1 Siphonodentalium dalli
GCAAAGTGATAAATGAACCTTGTAAAATATCTGAAACTGCGGAAATACTGCGCAGTACATCATCAAGAACATCTGGAGGAACAGGTTGACCATTAGTGTGTACATGAACTGCAGCAGGCATATTTGGCATCGAAGTCTGAGGTCGACTGGTTGATGTCGCTGAATTCTGTGTTGTGGCTTGGTTAGTTGATGTAGCAGTCTGAGTACCTAAAATTATTAAAGAGTCAATGACACTGACGATCAAACTGAAATATCCATAAGGTTCGCAATTAATGGATATTGATATGCACACAAAATACCAGAATCCAATATGCTTCAGTTAATAGCTAAAATCAGAAGATCAAGATTTAATGCAATATAATGGAACTCACTTCCATTCTATATGGTATTTTGCCATTGGTTTTCAAAACGTAATGTATTTAAACAGGAGAATTACATTAGGGCAGAAGTGAACATTGAGTGTAGGAATATTTTCATGGCAGCACGTGGTAGGAAGCAGGTTTGAAGGATTTATGGGTTTCAGTTCCCTATACTACAAACTCTAGTAGGAAATGATTACACCAATATGATACAAAGTGAATATTCACTGAATATGTTGCACATCTTTAATGTGTCAAGAAACAATCAATAACTCTAAAATAAAAAACAAACCATTTCTATGTCAAAAAATGGCAATAACTCAGCCAAATAAAGAGACTGGCTATAGATGAAATATTAGCACTTACATGATGGGAGCTGTGACAGTGCATTCTCTTATATATACCAGTCTCCCATTGGAAGCCTCACATATAAAAGAGAATGCACTAGCAACAAGGTGAAGGTGCATATTGTTAGGCCAATGCATTCTCTTATATATGCGAGGCTCCCTATGACTCGCATATAAAAGAGAATGTATGGACACAGGGTTTTCGCAAATTTCAGAAGCACCAGTCATGGCAGGACATACTTGTTTGATTTGTTTCAGTGCTCGACGTTGTGGTTGAGCTGTCTTGTACAGACACTACATGCGCCGATATACTATTCACTGTGACAGTTTCTGGTCCGACCTCCACGAATACGACAGGATCTGTACTCGCCTGGACAGTTGAGGCTCCTGGTGTGAGATTTGGGATGGTTCTCATATGGACCTGCAAGGAATATGGTAATGCCCTGAATAATAGACTCCTTAACCACAGCAGAATTATGGGTAATTTTTCAGGATTTAGTCAGAAATATGGCTTGTTGCCATTCACCGGAAAGCTCTGATTGAGAGCTTCCGATGAATGGCAACAAGCCATATTTCTGACTAAATCCTGAAAAATTACCCATAATTCTGCTGTAGTTAAGGAGTCGATTATTTAGGGCATTACTGTAAGATATTAATCAATATGTCCATACTTTCTATACTAAAGCATCATTGATGAGTAGTTATCCCATAGGAAATTTTCAGATAATAAGTTCAACAAACGACGATATATTGTTGTTGAACTTATTATCTGAACATTTCCCTGCAATAAATGGGACTCCTTCTGCACTTTTATGATCCGTCGTCTGATTTTTCCCCCTGAAAACCCCTCCAGATCCAGGTCATAATTAGGCCATGCAAAGTCAACTTTATTTTATTAATCTAGGGACACGCCAACGAAGCATTTCACCTCTGTACCGGCTAGCTCCGAGTCTAATTTCAGTTGCACATGGCCACTATTTCCCCCAACAGATGACAGAAAAATAACTTTGTAGATTCCATGTGATAAAAATTTCGTAAAAGTAATTCTAACCGAGGGGAATATCCGTTGTATTTCCAGATCAGTGCAAAACTATTGTGTTATGCAAATGCCTGCCAAAAATATATGAAAATATAAATGAGTAGTAATGTCATAAGTTAACCCTTTCTATACCAAATACAATGGCGAGTAGTTCTCTTAGGAAATGTTCAGATCAACAAAAGACCATAATTAATTATCTGAACATTTCCCACCTGAGAGTACGAGTCATTCTGCACTTTTATTATCTTCTAGTCAAACTGTTGTCTGCTCATTTTACCTGAACATCCCTCCAATAAATAATGGACTATTCCAATGAATACTGTTATGAGTGAATGAGAGAATCCATTTAGTAAATAAAGGGTTAATATCAGCATTTGACATTACTGTAACTTCACAAACCTGTGCAGTCTCATTGACTGCTTGCTGTGTAGCTGTTGTTGAGGTTGCTGGCGTTGAGGAACCAGAAGTCGTGGTTGTGGTAGTTCCTGCACCCTGTGGTTGACCCACAGTTCCAAATACAGTTCTTAGACCGGTAGGCTAGAAAGAAGACAGTATATGATCAATATGCTACCTTATCAGATAAAAGTGTTAATATCTGAGAGTACATCTTTTTTTCAGAATTAACTGGTTCAATTTACACCCAAACATAACCCTTCTATGGTCCAGTAATTATTATGACACACAAGAGCCCATTTATAACAGCATTATAGTGAATAAGAACACCATTATAATCAGTAAATATACTTTTGATATGCTGCTGGGACAAATTTATACTGGTATATGAGAAAAGTCATTTATTTCTCCCTGGAACAAAAATAGGGAGAAGTGGCACATTTTAGTGAGATGATGTCTCCTAAGTCGCCCTCCGGGCTGGTCACTATATAGGAAGCTTTAGCATTCCATTTTACTATGCTGCTGGGTTTGTAGGCTAAGAAACCACTGCTACTAACATGACCCATCTGGAAATTTGATGAAGATATAGTGTTAATAGCTAGTGCTATAGGCGTCATTTTACATGTAGCCAAGAGTAATAAAACATTGTTCATAGCCCAGTGGCGACTTGAGGCCTGAAATTATTCTGGATTTTGTTACATCCTGGGACCATTTATGAGGATTAAAATAGGTTTAAAATACATTGAACACCTTTATACAGACTTTATTGGCTGCAGAAATACATTGAACACCTTTATACTGACTTTACAGACTGCAGAAATACATTGAACACCTTTATACTGACTTTACAGACTGCAGAAATACATTGAACACCTTTATACTGACTTTACAGACTGCAGAAATACATTGAACACCTTTATACTGACTTTATAGACTGCAGAAATACATTGAACACCTTTATACTGACTTTACAGACTGCAGAAATACATTGAACACCTTTATACTGAGTTTACAGACTTTACAGACTGCAGAAATACATTGAACACCTTTATACTGACTTTACAGACTTTACAGGCTGCAGAAAGACAGATTCAAGTCATCGAATTTAGAAAAGTTGGATCTTGATTTTTTCTTCAGCAACAAACAATAAATAGAGAATAACTATAATGAGTGTCTGGAAAAAAATAACGAATTTTCACGATAATTCGATATTTCTTTCCAGACACTCATGAGATGTTTCAGGCATTCAAACAAAAAACTGTAGTTATGATTTTTATTATATGCACCTTATTAATGCTCCTAGTTGCTAAATTATGATGCATTTTCAGCAAATAGTACAGCAAATTGAACAATACTCAGAACGAAACAACTTGTTGACCGGTATTCATGCTCACGTAAACAGCTGGCTAGCTACAGTGAAATAACGAAAGCTAAAGTGAAATAACAATATAGTATTTCATTGTTACTTCTAAGAGATACATATAACGATCTATGTGTCGGAAACTTTCCGCTATTTTATAGGCAAGCATATAGTGTTCATTGTTAGTCTAACCCTGGTATGGTAAAGATAAAGAGCATTTGTCTCTCTCCTTGTAAAAATTGTAAAAATGACTTTGACTTTGGCTTTTTGGAGTAAAAAAACCTGTAGATGGTGTATTTATCAATTTATTTATCCCTCTTTGGCAAATAAAGGTATTTTCACAATACTAATGAAGCAAATATTTAATAAATAGAGCATATCTTGTCATTGACTATGCAGGTCTAGTGTCCAGTGGAGTTCATGTCGCACCACCCCACTGGGCACCATACCTGTGTAGTCAATGACAATACATGCTCTATTTATAATATTTCACCAAACAATTCAAACTTAATCATGCATACTGTTAAAGGCAAATCCCTTCAGGAGAATTAATAGAAATAAAGTACAACTCGGACAAATATAACAGGAGGTATGCACTCGCGTGCTAGCATACCCCCACCACGGCAAATTCAACCCGCATTATCCGTAAACCCAACAAAAAAGATTTTTTAACTTTAAAGAAAAATTTGGATTAATAATATCGATATGGTGTCGCAAGAAGCTTGTACAGAAATAAATATTCAAATTGGTTCATATTTGTTCGAATGATTGCAGAAACCCAAAAAATGGTAGAAAATGAAATGCAACCTTAACATCTAAGATGGCTTTTGTCGAGTGTGATAGCATCCACAAAAAAAAATCCCAAAATTTTCAAAATAAGTCGAAAATGAAGTGTAATGTTAGGAAAAACAGTCCGAGCCAACCCTGAGCCGCATCATGTAGAGAGGGTGGTGTGAGAAGCATGTATACCAAAAATTATTGAAATCGGTTCATATTTGTTAAAGTTATTAAGTCGGACAGAATTTTCTAAGTCCAAATAAGTCAAAAAGTAAGGCGTAACTTTAAAAAAGAAAAACTCGGACCGCACCGCAATTAACATCATGCGGAGAGACGGCCCTAAGGAGATTGCATACAAAAAATTATTGAAATCGGTTCATAGTTGTTCGAGTTATGAGGTCGGACGGATGCACGGAGGGAGAAAGTGTGACGGACAGACGCGACACACAGAGGGAGAAAGTGTGAGTATAATTTATCCGATAAACAATTTAAGAGAAATTTTATTTTCACAAGAATGTCTTGAAAGTTCCGATAATAAACCAATTCACATACCAGTAGTACATGAATTTAATGAAATCGGGAATGGAACCGCGAAGAGAATTCACCAAATGTTGCCGCTTTGCAAGTTTATGTCGTTACTCAACACTACAACAATATATATCACAGATCTCGACCAATCACCATTTTTAGGTGAGGTGAAATATCAATAAATATGTACTTACAGGTACTCTAACTGGTATGCTCTGTTGAATAAGTGCACTAGTGCAGATAGGAGCGTACAATTCCCTCGGAGGCTGCATATGCATGTCCACAAACAAATCGCTGATGTTATGGTAACAATGGCTTATTGCATGTAGGGTTTCTGTGAACAGATTACACAGTCTCTGTGCTGGCAAAATATCCTGCAGGAGAAACAGATGATGCAAAACTTTCTGATTAATGTTTATGGAAACCTGTGGCTAAACTGGTGAAGCTGTTTCAGCTATTGAAATAAAATAGTTGGCATCCCAACGAAAAGATATCTGCATTGTAATTGGTCAACAAGAAATATATGAATTTCAGATGTCTCATAAGCAGGTTTTTACACTGACCCAAAAATATTTTGCCAAACATTTGCCAATTGAAAAAAATATATTTTATCAAATATCTATAGACGAATAGAAGAATGCTGTCTAACCAAAACTTATGGGTTATTGATACATTTAAATGGCATTTATCCTTTGGCAATTTGCCACATGTGAAAGAGAGAGTTGGACAACACCATATTGGATATTTTAGGCCGCTAAATTAGTAACTTTTAATAGTTTGCGTGAAGTTGATAATTCCAATGATTGTTGATATCTCAGAGTTGTAAATAGCGATATAAACTTAGGAAATGGGTGGAGATTTTGTTGCGTTCAATAGAGCATCGATGCAAGTTGGGCTGACATTTTGTGTTGAACGCTTTAATGAAAATGTCAGAAAAACTTGAATACATACTCCATAGAATGCAGTAAAATCAACATCCAATTCTTATATTTACACTCAAATTAGAAGAGTATTTGGATACCATATTATGTTCATTTCATTCACACGTCCATACAAAATGTAAAACATGTTGGGGTCAGCACGCTAGGTGATGTAATTTCACCCAATCAACGTCCTTTCACAGCATGTATTCATATACAAGTGTAAATATAATTCAATAACCAGAGGCTATATATTTTTCCGTTGTAACCACATGTTTTATTGCAATTGAAAACATACTAGAAATTACTTTTAAATGGTTCTGAAAACAAATTGTCTGAAAATTAGTTTGCCATAAGTACTGTTCCATATGTGGTTGGGGACATTCAGATAAATGTACTAACAAAGGTTTATCCTAGCTAGCACCAGGGGTCGAATATAAATATACTTGATTTTTCGCTATTTTAGCCTTAAATTTCACATTCTTCCAGTTTCATCTAGTGTCAGCTTTTGATTAATGAGTCATTACCAGATGAGTCATTCATGGATTGTCTGTGAGACTCCCGGATTGCCATAGCGAAAACCTACAAAATATGGATAACCACCCATTTCTCCCGCATGTGGCCCCAAAAAGTACATCTGATAATCAAACATAAATTAGTGTTTTGTATACTGTACTGTAGCAGTAAAATGTTTGCAAACTATGCTAAAAAACTACTTATAAAGAGCGTTCCATTTGCATATACATTTTTTATACACTTATTTCTATGCAATTCATGTTATATTTGGGTCATTTTTCCAGTTTAATCCCTTCATACACTGATAATGAAATTCGGGGCCCAGTCCTATATATGTAACAGTCGTATCTTAATTCAATTTTTTTTTATCCCTTATTAATGGTAAGTGCATTACAATTCGTGCAATTATGTACGATATGAGCATAGCTGTATAACACCACTAAATTTATCATCTGGCAGTACAGCCAATGCATAAGCATACACTTTTATTTACAAATAAGAAATTTTCCCGATAGTACAATCAGGAAAGTCTATTTATATGTTTATATGTTTTTATATAATTCTTGTATAGTATAATTTTGTTGTGTATGGCTTGGTGTGTGGCCCTCATGGTATTTATATCCCTATGATTTAAACGTGCTGAATGGTTTGACTGGTACGCTGCCATTCTTTACTTATTCTATATTTATGTTGACATTCAAAATTGTCCGTGTGGCGCTTCGGAATGTGTACCTAGGGTTATTACGCACCTTTGTCCATGTTACCGAAGACAGGTTTACCCCTGTACTCTACGGGTGTTCCCAGCCCCCTTGGATCTCTATATTGTTGCAACAGATTTTCGTTGGTAAATTGGACAGGTGCAGATGCACTTTGATTGCAGGGTGACAACCTTAATTGATTTTCACACTCTCCCAAAGTCATGTTTGCATCATGTGTGAAAATGGTGTATAAACATCAACACTTCACAGGTGGCCGCAGTTTTAGTGAAGCGAAAATGACTGACATGGCAATGTAAACAATAGAAGGGGGAACCTCTATATATATTAGATATAAATAGTTTATATATGTAGAGGTATGGATGAATATAAACTTATGCAAGTGATTGTTTCATGGAAATTGTCATAGAAAGTGTAACCTAAGTATGGATATACACAATAGATTTTTGTTTTTAACCCTTTACCCAACAGAACGGCCCTGTGCCAATGCATTCTCTAAGAGAATGCACTGGCTTAACACATTAAAAATTATAAAATTGTTAAAGAATGTAAGAAAAAATGGTAAAAAGTGTTAAAAAAAAGATTTTTTTTAAGCCAATGCATTCTCTTATATATGCGAGGCGACCTATGGTCGACTCGCATATATAAGAGAATGCATTGGCACAGGGCATAACTGTAACTATCACAATGTGGTCAAGGAGCCGGTTCCAATAATATCCATATTTGTATGGTGTTATTGAGACAGACTGAAGGTATTTTAGGTTGTTAAAGCTTTATTTGGCCGGTTTTGGCCGTTTTGTTGGGTAAAGGGTTAAACTGCTGCTGCGCTGCAAACAATAAGCATTTGTTGGAAGATGGTGGATAAATTAGTACGAGAGCTTGAATATTATTTACAACATGGAACTTCTTCTCTTGCTATTATGGGACTACTATTGCAAAGGAGTTAACTCTAAATCATTGATCTCACATTGGAGTATTAGGTAATTATTTATGAGCAAGTGGCCTAAATATTCCCAAAATCAACCCTTCGCTGCACAATTTTTCGCAATTGTAGGGGCCACAGACCCATTCCAAAATACCCAGAATAACCCCAGACTAAATCTATAAAATTTAACTCACATCACCACTAAGTGAGGGATCTTCGCTAAGTAATTCTTGGTAATTATCCATGTGTGGCTGAAATCTTCTGTTCAGTGTATTAACTTCTTGTAGTAAATCAAATAGAACTCTCAAATTGGGTCTCCTGAAATGAAGTAAATAAAGTTGTACGGCATGTAATTAAAACTTTGCCAAATTAATACCTTTAAGTCTTGATTAATCAGGTCAGGCACATCCTGAATTATACTATTATAGTGATATTCCACTATTATAGTTGTATATGACCATTACCGTTTTGATAATTTGATAACAGTGTTGTATATGACCATTACCGTTTTGATAATTTGATAACAGAGGGATAATCCAAAAAAATATTTCACACAAATTATTCAAAATCAGTGTTACACTAATTCGTTATCATACATATAATTTGTCCAGGAGAATGATTAATCATGACATCACACATTAAGCAACTCAATTAGCATTCAATTAGTTTAAATTTGTTATGAAGAAGTGATTGAGTCATCATTCTGTTATTGTCATTGAGAAAGGCATATATTACTAGTAGTAATATTATTGAATAACAAAGTTGGCGCAAAAGATTGCACTACAAATTTTGTCGGAAGAGTGTTCATTAGGTGTGATATTGTTAAGAGTGAAATTTGGCTGTGCACTGGTATGTGCTGTCTTCTATTCCCAATGCAAACAAGAGATGGACTGTCGTCCGGTGCATACCCCCTCATGGCATACCGCCTAGTGTGGGCACATCTATAACTTATGATGGCTATACTCAGACATATGGACCCAGAAATCAGCATTTTCATATAAACAAAGATGAATAACTATAGAACAAAAAACCAAAACAAACATTTGAATGTGCCATTAACTGTCCTCATAGTGGTGAACATCCATACAAAATTTCATTGAGATCCGAGCATTACTGTTCAAGTTATGAGCTGAACAGACATCGGATGGATCAAACAGCCAACATTTCCAGATAAACAAAGATGAATTACTCTAGAATGGAAAAGCAGAACAGAACAATGGAACCCCCTATTGAATGTCCTCATAGCAGTGAACATCTATACCAAATTCCATTGAGATCCCAGCACAACTGTTGAAGTTACGACATGAAGACACCAGACGGACCAAAAAGCCAACATTTATTTCCAGATGAACAAAGATGAGTAACTCTAGAATGGAAAAGCGGAACAAAACGATGGAACCCTCTTTTTAATGTCCTCATAGTAGTGAACATCCATACCAAATCCCATTGAGATCCCAGTACAACTGTCGAAGTTACAATATGAACAGACACCAGACGAACCAAAAAGCCAACATTTCCAGATGAACAAAGATGTATAACTCTAGAATGGAAAATCCGAACAAAACGATGGAACCCTCTATTGAATGCCCTCATAGTAGTGAACATCCATACACAATTTCATTGAGATCCGAGCACTACTGTTCAGGTTATGACATGAACAGACACCAGATGGACCAAAACTCCAACATTTCAAGATAAACAAAGATGAATAACTCTAGAATGGAAAATCGGAACAAAACGATGGAACCCTCTATTTAATGTCCTCATAGTTGTGAACATCCACACCAAATTTGGTTGAGATCCCAGCACAACTGTTGAAGTTATGACATGAACAGACACCAGACGTACCAAAAAGCCACTATTTCCAGATAAACAAAGATGAATAACTCTAGAATGGAAAATCCAAACAAAACGATGGAACCCTCTATTAAATGTCCTCATAATAGTGAACATCCATACCTAATTTCATTGAGATCCGAGCACTACTGTTCAAGTTATGACACGAACAGACATCGGACGGACGTACGGATGGACGGACGCACGCACAGACGGACGCACGGACGGACGGACGGACAGGTGCAAAACAGTATACCCCCCTTTTTTTTTAAAAAGGGGGTATAATAAAGGAAATATGAATATGTTATGGTCATATACCACTATAATAGTGGAATTCAGGATGTGCCTGCCTACAAAATTTAGCATATTAAAGACATATTATGTACTTGTACAGGTGCGTGAAACTGATAAGTTAGTATTCAGGCGCTATGCCAACTGAAGGAATATAACATTCTACTAACATCGCCGAAAATTTGAAGGAAATCGGTCGTACCACTCCATAGAAAACATCGTCAGAACTACGCTCAATTGTAAATATTTACTACTTGATTCGGGACGCATCTATCGGCGATAACGATTTCACCATCGAGAGTCACTGCATTTTATTAATAAATAAGAATGACGGTGTGTGCTGTGAATATTGATAAACTATTTGTAAAAAATACTACTTTGAACAAGATCATTCTCCATTTCTTTTTGATCACCATACTGGAGTGTTTCACATCACTTTAATTTACTAGCACAAGAAATGCTTAATATTCAAATGCTCATCAATATATAAATATAGTTATCTGATCGACATTGTCAATACGTAATAATGGCCTTTTATATATACTCTCATAAAACAGGTATTGTTTTTATTTTGAACAAAACTTATTGAACATTCTGAACTAATTATTAAAAGATTGTTAGAATACTACACATGTGATTTTAAGATTGTTAGAATACTACACATGTGATTTTCAAACCTGGCCAGATTTTGAACTCGATCAAGACATTGTTGAGCAAGTTTTATATACCAAATATTAAATAAAAATAAGTTGAAATTTGTTCAAGTTGTCGCGGCTATCATGAACAAAATTCATGAAAATGAACAAATTAAGGGCCGTAAATTCGCCCACCCAAAGTTGGCGAACCTGCCAGTTTTCGAACTCGATTAAGATATAGTTGAGCAAATCTCATTTTATATTTGTTCAAGTTATCGCCAATCTGTAAACGCCCGTAGCCAACAGCTAACCTGCACGTAAAATGACCTCGCCAAACTATAGGTCGAGCTTTCGACCATAAACTGAATAGTCAGACAACTTACTGTACTCTTCTTGTGCCTGGGGTCTGAGTGCCAGTTGATGTCTGTCCGTCACTCGTTTGGGTGCCGGTAGAAGCCTCACTATTGCCCTGGGTCTGAGTGCCGGTTTCCTCTTGAGTGGTGCTGCTAGCCTGCTGGCTTGTAGTGGCAGCTGCCGGTGCAGGCTGCATATCTGTTGGTGAGGGGGAGTCTGTATCCATGGGGGACTCTTCTCGTGCCTCCTCACGGGGACAGGCAGTTGATGTGGATGTCGCTGTCTCAGTTGTGGCTGTGGTACCACTGCTGGATGTCGTCTCATTATTATTTTGAGGTGGATTCTGAAAGTTCAATAAAATTCAGAATAACTTTTGGGTTGAAATGATTAATTACGATTCCGATGCGTCAATAATTTGTATACGTATTGCATTCTAAGCAGGGACCAGCCTAGACCTGATTTATTGAGTTTGCATCGAAGGTCTTTTTAGTTTATACTAGTATATTATTGAGAATTGGAAAAAACATATCATCGAGGAAGGATGTGCGCTGGAGAGGCCGCTCAAAACTTTTTTCTTCATGTATTATACGATTTTCGCGAATATGTCAGATGTTCTTTTATATTACTGGCACTTTTTAATTTTTACTTTATCTGTTTGTTCTGCGACATTTACCATCCTACATGTACTGAATTGTGAGAGGCTGCCATTACAGATTCGGCTGGATTCGGACCATTTTGCCTTCGAATAAATTTTACTCCATCTTCACCTTTTTTAAACTGTTTTATATGCGGCAGCTGGTGCAGGTGAGGGATGACACGTGGATATGTGGGGCAACTTACAGTAATGCCCTAAATAATCGACTCCATAACCACAGCAGAATTATGGGTCATTTTTCAGGATTTAGTAAAAAATATGGCTTGTTGCCATTCATCGGAAAGCACTCACTGAGAGCTTCCGATGAATGGCAACAAGCCATATTTCCGACTAAATCCTGAAAAATTACCCACAATTTTGCTGTAGTTAAGGAGTTAATTATTTAGGCCATTAAAGTACCTGAGTGGACTTGTTCCTGTCAGTAAAATGTGTTCTCTAATGTAATTTGGTATTAAATACGTAAATCCAAATTGAACATTCCAGTCAACGAATGTTTGTGAAAGGCTGGGGAGTCAAGACATTCAATGTTCAGTGTGACTGGCTTCTCTGGAAAGCATCAGCACCTCAGTGTTTGTGGCCAATCAGTTCATGTGCTGTTCAAATTCCAGTATTATTGCAGGAACTCAACAGTAACTTTTTTGGAACTTTGGATGATTCCTTTGCGTCATTTGCACCAGTGGAGTAAAATTCGAAGTGTTATTAACCCTTTACCCAACAGAAGGGCCCTGTGCCAATGCATTCTCTTATATATGCGAGTCGACCATAGGTCGCCTCGCATATATAAGAGAATGCACTGGCTTAACACATTAAAAATTATAAAATTGTTAAAGAATGTAAGAAAAAATGGTAAAAAGTGTTTTTTTTAGGCCAATGCATTCTCTTATATATGCGAGGCGACCTATGGTCGACTCGCATATATAAGAGAATGCATTGGCACAGGGCATAACTGTAACTATCACAATGTGATCAAGGAGCCGGTTCCAATGATATCCATATTTGTACGGTTCTATTGAGACAGACCGAAGATATTTTAGGCTGTTGAAGCTTTATTTGGCCGGTTTTGGCCGGTTTGTTGGGTAAAGGGTTAACTGTATTTTATCTTGATTTAATTATTTCACTCAGTCACTTGAATATTTACCCCGATTGACGGATTGTGCTGTAAAATCACTGGCGGAATATCAATAAAAACCATAACTATAAGCACCTCTGAAAAAAAATTATATGCAAAATCCCCCAAATTTTTTAGCAAGTGAATTTGTCATTTGAGAGATATGACTTTCTAGTTTTCAGGATCAAGACATTTATTTTGTGAGGACAATACACCAACTACTATGATAACATTTCCACTGTATAGGGCTGTGTATTTCTAAGATGAATGCCATATGACTCCTTATCGGTGTTATGGCCACAGGCACAGTTAAAAGCTTCCAGTATGGTGACATTTCCAAGATGAATGCCATATAACTCCTGATAGGTGTTATGGCTACAGGCACAGTTAAAAGTTTCCAGTATGGCTGCAGGTGTTTAAACCCTTTTGAACTTATTATCTGAACATTTCCCACTAATGAATATGAATCATTCTGCTCTTGTATTGACTGTTTTTCTGACTGTTGTCTGCTTTTATTACATGAACACCTCTCCAAAATGAATAATAGACCATTCTAATGTTTACTTTTATAACTGAATGGGAGAATCCATTTAGTATAGAAAGGGTTAAGCATGAACTTAAAGACATATTATGTACTTGTTCGTGTCTGTGAAAATTATCAGTTAGTATCCAGGCGCTATGTCCACTGGATGAATGTAGCATTCTACTAACATCGCGATAAACTAACGAAAATGATTTCACCGTCGAGAGTCACTGCATTGAATTAATGTATAAGAATGATGGTGTGTGTTGTCAATTTGGATATAATATTTATAAAATAAACATTATTACTTTGAACAAGATTATTCTCCATTTATATTTTATCATCCTACCAGAGTGTTTCACATCACTTTAACAATTCATATTTTAGCAGCGTTGCTAAGATTACCTCTAGTCGATCAAGTGATTCGTTTGCCAGTCCGATCATTCTTCTTGCTTGATTGATTCTCAATTGAGCTTCACTTTCACCTTGGTACGGCACTTGTCCCAAATTAATGTGTACATCTATTGATGATCCATCAGACTGGAATTAAAGTAATTTTAACCTGTAATTTCAATGTTGAACTGAAAAATATACAATTTCTTACCCTTATTTATTCAAATAACAAAGACACTAATAAAAACTTCAAAACGGGATTATCAAAGATTGATGATCTGCCCATTTCACAGCTGTTTGTCATCATAAATTCATTAAAACATGCATATTTATCATTATATTTATCAATGTTGACATCCTGCAGAGACAGGTAAAGTATCATGAACATATCACTCATATCATATAATATTGGGTTAAACTTCAGCATTGAAGTTATGTTTGCGAGTGATCCCGACAAAGTGACGGTCATAATTTTTTTTTTGAAATTGGGAAAAAAAAAAATTCCAATTTGCCAAAGTTTTTTTTTTACCCCAAAATTGGAAATAAAATTAAAACCCAAATGTATTTGGTACGAGAGCAACATAAGAATCAAATTAATAGTATGATCATCTGCTAATTGATTAGGTGATGCGCCTTAATGGGTAACAAAAGGCGCTCCTGACAGTCCACTATCAAACAATGGCAGATGTCGATTTAATTTTTAACATTTGTATAGCATTTTGCAGCACTGGGTATATTTTGTATAGCATTCCCTACCAATACATGTTTTTTTTTTCATTGTAAATTGATTAGCAGAAATTGGAAATTGCATCGCAAATTGCGATGCGAATCCAGTTAAATCAAGCCCTGAACAATGGGCCACCAAAGCAATAAAACATTAATGATGATTAACACTAATGAATCCTTTGTTTGTCATAAGGCTGAATGGTAGATGGTGGGTAGTGGTATATTGTCAAGTAATAATGGTGGTATTAACCCTTTACCCAACAAACCGGCCAAAACCGGCCAAATAAAGCTTCAATAGCCTAAAATATCTTCGGTCTGTCTCAATAGAACCATACAAATATGGATATCATTGGAACCGGCTCCTTGACCACATTGTGATAGTTACAGTTATGCCCTGTGCCAATGCATTCTCTTATATATGCGAGTCGACCATAGGTCGCCTCGCATATATAAGAGAATGCATTGGCCTAAAAAAAACACTTTTTACCATTTTTTCTTACATTCTTTAACAATTTTATAATTTGTAATGTGTTAAGCCAATGCATTCTCTTATATATGCGAGGCGACCTATGGTCGACTCGCATATATAAGAGAATGCATTGGCACAGGGCCCTTCTGTTGGGTAAAGGGTTAAAGAAGTCTAGACAGAGTATTTGAAGGTATGGACATAATTCTATAGAATGATAGATGTTAAATAAAACAAAAGTACTCATTAATTGTGAGACAATAAAATGACGAGTTTTTTAAATTTTGCCCAAAAAAATTTGAATTGGCCAAATGATTTTTCGGCTCAGCGTGAACACTGCTCATTTGCCGTGCCGAGGTAAAACTAGAACCTACGATACTCGTTTTACAATCACATCACAAAAAACTCATGCAATTATGTTAACCAGTTCACACATGTATTCTATCTATACAATAACAGTTGCAAATTCTCTTCATTCTATAATTAACACACCCAATTATGCAAGTCAAACCAAACATGCCCAGATGAAAAAAATTAAAGTGTCAATGACACTGTAGCTCAACTTAGAGAGGGGATAGTATCATACATTAGACATTCAATGGAGCGCTAAGGAATGCAGAAAGCTGAAATGTTTAAGTAATACCAGAGGTCAACCCGAAGAGCCATATGAAGTTTTGGATCAATTGGATGAAAACTGTGACTGTAGGGCATGCCAAAGTATTTAATCATGCAAAGAGTAAAATCCAAGATGGCTGCCGGAAGCCATGTTTTTTATCGAATTTTTTTTTAATTAGATAGCTCCCATCTGGAGGTGATCTTAAATATGCCTGTAAATTTTCAAAACATTTCTCTGATAAATGCTGGCTGCAGATGGATTCTAATTTGAAATCCAAAATGGCTACTGGTGGCCATGTTGTTCAAAACATTTCGGAAAAACATTGATGGCTCCAATCTAGAGGTTACCCCGAAGAGCCATATGAAGTATTGACGATAGGATGAGGGACGTGGCCTATAGTGTGCACTGCAGGATTTAGTCATGCAAAGAGTAAAACCCAAGATAGCTGTTGTCAATGTTTTTCAACGAAATTCGGAAAAATTTAATGGCTCCCATTCAGTGGTCACCCAGATGAGGGATGTGGTCTGTAGGGTGTGCCAAAGGATTAAGTCATGCAAAAAGTTAAATCCAAGATGGCTGCTGGTGGCCATGTTTTTTAACTTCATCAAGTTGAGATAAAAAAAAGAGCAAAGGGAGGACTCACATTTGATCTAGTGGACACACGAGCATTTCTTCCCATATCACCCATTCCACTGACAGCTTGCTGTACAATATTCTGAAAGTGTTAATAATATTGATAAGGCCAAAATAAATTGAATGTGTGTTTTCGGTACCCACCTGCCCCAATCTAAAATGCTGTGCCCAAAATCATTTTATCGATATTGACCTTTTTCGTTGATAACATTTGTTTTTTTAAGTTTTGTCAATCATCGGCAGATCTTTTTTAAAAAGTTTGGTGATGCAGTTTACTGCACACTGATATACTATTTTCCGATGATATCACAAGTGTCCAATCATTGCTACCAAATGTATTTAAATAGTTTCTGTCTGTTTAGTTGGCAAGCTAATTTATGAGTGATCAAAACTTCCTTTTCCATTTTTGGATTTTTATCAATGATAAACAAGTTCTCATCGAAATGTATTTGCTAACAACGGATTTATTAAAATAAATACATGTATCATGAAGAGACAATGTTAGTTGTTACCAATAACATAGTTATAGTCTCCTGTGTCACCATAAGATTGTCGTAAATTGTAAAATCTGAGACCAATTTCCAAAATTTGTGGCAAATAAAAATTGTGACAAAACGAGAAACAGACATATTGAGAGAATTCACACCAATGTGATCCAGTGTTCCATGCCTGCAGTGTTCCATGCCTACCAGAAACACGCATTCATGTTATTTTGGCCTAATAACAAGCAGTTGCTGATGGCAGTATTTCCCTCCTCAGTGGGCAAAGTTTGGCATGGGCATATATGTTTAATATTTGCATTACAATGCCAAAAATATTACAATAAAGGGCCATAACACTGGTAAAAATGTAAGGCCAAGTCTGGTTTGCGAACTTGTTTCAGAAACTCCTCTTGCGAACTTACATTCCAGAACTCTGAAATAAACCCGGGATAACTTTTAGTGGGTGCTAAATGCCAAAAAATGACAATCAAAGGGCTGTAACTCAAGTGAAAATGTCCGAATCTAGTTTGGAATCTACTTTCAGATATTCCCCTAATGAACTCATATAGCAAAAATCTTTGAAATCCGTTGATAATTGTTTGAAATAACCCGGAGAAATTTTTGGGATGGACAGACAGACGGACGTCATTCCTATAACCCCCCACCAAAATGTTTTTGGGCGGGGGATAATAATATATAGTGTTTATATAGCACTTAACCACATGAGTCCATAATAAATGCTTCAACATTGACCCAGTTGTTGAACAATGCCCAGTCTATTGCGTGCTGCCATTTTATAGGTGCTTCACAAGAGTGGCGAGACATGCACATACTCACACTGAATCACAATCCACACAAACTTACACTTGCCCGACATGCTAGGTACCTATTTCACATCTAGGTACGATGAAGCCGTCACAGTACAAGTTACCTTGCTCAAGGGTCATAACTTGGCACAAGATTTAAACAGTGTGAGACTATACAACCACACATCACTTAATTCAACCAAGCCACTGTTTCGGGAGACTCAATTATCCATGGACAGGCAGTGAACTCATGTCTGTGTGTTGACACCATTACAAGTTGGACACTGGGCTATTAAACTCCCTTTAACCCATTCATGATGGGAGCTTTCTGATTTTTTGCGAAAACCCTGTGCCAATGCATTCTCTTATATATGCGAGTCACCTTGCCTATATAAGAGAATGCATTGGCCTAACAAATTTTATATTATTTTTTATAATTATTTAAAGAATGTAAGAAATAACGATAAAAATTGATAAAATTGTTAAAGAATGCAAGACAAAATTATAAAAAATGATAAAAATTGTTATAGAATGTTAGAAAAAATTATAAAAATTGTTAAAGAATGCAAGAAAAATGAGATAGTTTTGAAAAATAAACAAGAGAACTTTGAAAGTGATTAAATCTGAGTGAATATTACATGGTGGAAGGATCATATGTGACTTTCACCAATATGCTGGTCCCCATATAAATTTGAATTTAAATGTTTCAATTCTATCTAGATTTGGACCCAATCAATGTCTTTGTGAATAACGCGTACAGTGGCAGGGGTAGTATACTCGTAATGTTATTATGTGAAGATGTCATAGGTTCAAATCCTGCTTGCTCACATTTTGGGCATCACTCGGCATTGGATGCCTTCAAAATTTAACAACATACAGCAATTAATGAGGGTGACCTGCTCGTAAACAGAGTTACTACTTTTTATTTAAAAATAAGATAATCTAGGCAAATCTGTCCTCCTTTATGCTGATGCACGTTACCAGCTGGAACTAAATCTATTTTAGTTTTTTGTGGTTCCCATCCATGCACATTTCAATTGTCATTTTTGTTCAACTCGATTATTTATTTTGGGCGTGTTTTTTATATTTTTGTTTTAGATTTTGTTTTCTCAAATCATCATAGTTCCGTATATTGGTTTTTCAATTGTGCTGAAGTTTTAAAAAAATGGATTTTTTTTTTCCGAAATGGCCAAAAGAATTTTCTGGCCAGCATGAATGCTTGGTACATGACTTGAGGCAGGATGTTCAAATGGAGTTGAGCTACAGTGATAACTGATCAAACATAACCAGCCATCAAAATTAGGAAAAATGTTCCATGGAAAATTTAATGCTGTCGCATGTTAGATTCCACATCTTGCCAAGGCATTTCCCATGGCATTGCTTATTGCCCTGGCCAATTTTGATGACTGCATAACTCTGGTCTAATGCGCGTAATAAATGGCTCAATTATTTATATTATCCAATGGATTGACCGTTTTTGACACCCAATATCTGCGCATGTACAATATAAACAAGTTCAGAGAACACCATAGAAACACATCCTACAATTATAAGGAGCTTGAAACAAGTCATATGCCTTTAACCCTTCGATGACTGGAGCTTAATGATGTAACGATACAGGGGTTATCGGTAAAAGCCGATAGCCGATATTTTCAGTAGAATTATCGGCCGATCCAATACAGATACCGATAAGTCTTGTACGTGAACAAAACTCCATATCAATTTGTCTTTTAAATTGCAAAATATTGTCGGCAAAGAACCGATAACCTGGTCGCAAAAAAGTTTACATTCCCCAAAAACCCTGGCAAAACGATTTAATATTTCGTTGCATTCAAAAGATGTCCTCCATATTTGTTTGATTCCGTTACTGTGCCTTACGGAATCAGTCCATAATCCATTTGAGTCAATGACTTAATTTCAATTTCAATTTGCCAAACTCAATCTTTTTCAGAAGTTGAACTTGCGTTTAATAACACCTGCAATGTTGCAATTGTTGACATTTTCTCTGCCCATGACAGCAGATACAAATCCCGTCCATAGAGCACTCTGATTGGTTCGGATGGTCACCTCCTCCATCTTCAGTCATCGTATACCAAATAAAATCAAATACTTTATTGGACTGGACGAGAACTATACCAGAACGTCAATCAATTTGAATCAAAAGCACTTTAAACACACACACTTAAATGTTGTTAACACATGATGTTTCTATATATTGAGGAATAGCGAGTCACAACTGCGATGACTTTAATGCAAACTGGTCAAGTGTGACTCATCTATTTATAAACACTCATTTTTAGTTTACGGTGTCAACACGTGGCATATTAGTGATTCCTACTTGAAGACATCAAATGCATGCAAATAATCATTTGATCTTGCTGCCCGGTACCCGCCTTGAGAAGATAATAACAATGTGACAACTTACTGTCGCACGTGACATGGAATTAATTCCAAACCCCCATGAATACATCACTACATGATACCGTAACAGTCTGATTCAGTCATAGGAAGATTCCATTCTCACGCTATTGCCAGGGGTGTCAGTTATTCGCTTTCAACATGTGCTACTCGGCACTCGCAAGTAATTTTAATTATATACAGTTTATGTTTTAACTTTAATAATTAAGCGTACGGAACTACAGTACCTTTTGAAATGTTTATTTGGGTCATGAGTGTACCAGCAGTCTCCTGTCGATGTTGTCATCATGGTATATCACCGTATGTGATGGAGGGCTGACCCGTGGATAAAATAGTCGCTATTTTTTCTGGAAATTCCCGTCATTTATTCAATATTAAAGTCGGAATTGGTGTAACAACGTTCACAAAGGACGCGACATGTATCGGTTGACGATATCGGTCGGGAGACTAAATTTTGCCGACACCGATATCTTGCCGATACCACATATATCGGCCCGATCCGATATCCGATACCGATAATCGGTACATCACTACTGGAGCTTCCTGAAATTTTTCAAGATTTATAAAAAACCTGTGCCAATGCATTCTCTTATATATGCAAGTGTCCCGCAGGGAGCCTCGCATATATAAGAAAATACATTGGCATAACGATACTTACCTTGAACTTGTAAGCCAGTGCATTCTCTTATATATACAAGGCTCCCTATGGGAGACTCGCATATATAAGAGAATGCACTGGCACAGAATCTTTAATGCTGCACCAGCGCAGCTCCCGTCATGAAAGGGTTAACTAACCTGAACTTGGTTTGCATCTATTATATCTGATGGTAGAGTGAACGTTCCCACAACGATATTATCTGGGAGCCCACCAGGAGCAGTCGTCGAGGCAGATGGAGTTGTTGAAGTGGCTGGACGGCTCGATGGAGGAGCCCTCTGCACCAAATGGATAACTTTCCCATTGACATCTACAATGAGATAATAATTAATTAAATATTAATATAATCAATTGAACTCTAAATATTTACAGAATAATACCAGGATTGTCTGTATTTTTGGTACATATCACAAAGAAATCCCGAAATAGCCCGGACGAAGTCGGGCACATCAGCTAGTATTATATAATTATACACAAACAAATATATTTTAATTATTAAAAGTGTCTATTCACATCTATTACCTCATTTATTGTTTGACAGAAAGTGTGCCTAGATGTTGGTTTCTTATGGCACTTGTATCATTAAATGCTGGAACATAATGGTTATTTTATATATATAGAGCAGTACTCTTGCTGGGATACATTAACGATTATCGTATAAGAGCAGCTGGCGTAATGATACCCCAAGACTCGAACAGGAGGAGGATTCTATATTTATTACATACCCCAAACATTTAATGTATTAAAACAAATCAATAAAATACTATTTGGATCACTATTTAAGCACCTTAGTCTCATCAACAATTTTCGATTAAATTTTACTCATTTCCCATTCGCCATTTTACCCCCCTTTTTCACTGTTATATTTTGCATGTTATCACCCCCAACTTACCATTAACTTTTCAATAATTTTTCGATTTGGTGATTATATGCGCTTCTGTATTTTTTATAACGTCTCACTTGTAGTTCTACTGTTTTGTTGATAATTATGTCTTATGTTTGCAATTGTATTTTATGTTTAACATGTCAAGAGTTTTAGAGCACTTCGTTGGATTTTAAGCCATACAAATCTGTTATTTATTTATTATTTATAGTATGATTACAGATGAGACTAACCATATTCCTTAAGCAATTTATCTTCTTGTAAAACTCTTCCTTGAAATATGAGTCTCTGTACATCAACAGCTACATCCTGTGAAATATATGATATAATAATAGTGAAAACTAGATGTGGGATTGTCCCAGAGGGGGTAAGGATACGCCTGCAGTGCAATTGGGCTACATTAGGGGCAGTGGCCGGTAGTCATATTAACATATTTATTCAAAAACAAACTTAAGGAATACAAGGTCGATAAAAACTCTGCATGTCAAAAAAGGGGGATAACTGCCCTAAAAAACAGCAGGTCAAGCTCATAATAGCACAGGTTCGCATAGCGGTAAATACCAAGTTTTAAAAATATTGAGTGGAAAATGCAGGAATAAAAGCTCGGACAAATTATGCATTGTGCGAAAATTTTCTTAAGTAAAAAAATGGGGATAATTGCCCTAAAAAGTCAGACGGACCTCATAATTGCAGGTGCACAGGTTCCCATGGTACTAAATACCTGTGCCAAGTTTAAAAACAATTGACGAAAAAAATCTAGGAATAAAAGCTCAGATAGAGGTGCATCCATGATGTATAGACGGTACGACTGACATGCTGATTCCTATATACCCCCCTTAACGATATAACTATGGTTACTGTAATATCAGACCATCAGTATGGTTGTGATGTTAAAAGTAAGATTATAATTGTATCTTACATCTGTATCTATTTTTTCTTATTTCTTCTAATGCTTGAGACACATTGAGGTGTAGATTCCACTATCCTCAGTGTTGTATTGAAACAGTTGTGACTTATAGTTAATTATGATTAAATAGTGTGAATGTAAATTGAGTGAAACTTGATGTTTATTAGGGTTTATCGTCGTTCTAGCTGCTAGGCCACACACGACGTTGTCAATTTTACGGGTGGAGGAAAGACCATGCAGAGGCTTAATTTCACCGGGAAATTGTTTCACTGCGTGTAGAAACCACCGACCCCCGGAAAGCAACTGACAAACTTGCCCAGATACACGATTCCGGTCACCCTCCCTATGACGGGGTTCGAACCAGCTTCGTCAGCGCTGGACGGCGTAATTCACCTGGCACTCTACCGACTGAACCACCGGGAAACTTGATATGAGTTAGCAAATACATATGTAATTGGTTATTGTTTATGTACTGCCATAGAACAAATTTGCCAATTTCGAGGGCTGAATATTTTTAAAATTGGAAACGATATACATAATTACAGATACATCTTGAGTACATCTATAATAACAATATGACACATAGTTTAAGTTACTTACCAAAGAACCAGCAATTTTCTCTTTGAATTCTCTTACTGTAATCTATAAAATAGGATGAAAGTTGTCATACTGGCAAAAACTTTACAAAGACTATACGAAATAACCAACAACATTCGGCTTCAAACATTCCATAACAAAATATTCCAGGATATACTTTTCACATGTATTCAAAATTATTCACATGTAAACAATAAATGAAAGGGTCAATGACACTATTGTGGAGGCATTAATAATTTTATGCTGAGCAGTCAATAGAATGATAAAGAAGGAAAGTCAAAAAGTTTCAGTAAATAGATTGTATTGTGCAAATGAAATTATTTTCATTTCAAACATTTCTGCAGGGTACATCACTGGGTACATGTTTAGTATTATTAAATCAGCCTTTCACATTTTAATTTACCGTAGATTTCTGTTTATAAGTCCCAACTTTCTGACCCACTATTTCCCTCAAAATGCGCATTATACATTGGTTAGTCATTAGGGGGGCTGAATTCTGAGCTGCAACCATGAACACATGTGAGTTCTGGCAGTCACTACGACGAACAGTGAAGACCTTTTACCTCAAAACAAGGTCTGTATCAAAGAAATGTTTAATTCATAATAAAACAATTAAAATATTAATAGTTATTATCAATGTATTTATTCTGTGTCCAATTAATAGAAAATTATCCATTATACAAATCCAGCATGAAGTCACCTCCATTGAGGAAACTTTGATTTTCACCAAATTGTTTTGATTCAGTGGTACTGTGAATACAAAGAAAGCATGCAGAGCACCTGACATGAGCTATGCTCATGAAACCGTAACATTTGTTACTGCTAGAGTACACTTGACACCGAGTGTGACAATGTGCAGGGTTTCCGCTACTATGGCAGGCCGCTGACGGCCGGCCTCATTCCCCTCCCCATCCTTGACATAACATTGGTCACAAAATAGCCACAGACCAACTCAGCCGCCTTTTTACTCAGGACGAGCGATCACTGACACTGATGATTAACAGATTGCAAGGAATCCTACACTTGGTGCCTGAATAAGACATGATCAATAACACGGACTACGTGCAGTTGTCTGCATCATCCTGGGTAACGCTTTGTTGGCGAATGTTTAGTAGTAATCAGCCTCTCGAATTTTAAATTTACCGTAGATTTATGTCTCGGTAAGTCATTACAGGGGGGGGCTGAATACTTAGCTACACCCATGAACACAGGTGAGTTTTTATAGTCCCTGCGACGAGCAGTGCGGACCTTTACCTCAGAATCAAAGAAATGTTTAATTAAAACTAAAAAAATTAAAATATTAATAGTTATTATCAGTGTATTAATTCCCTATCCAATGAATGCTAAATTTTCCATTATACGAAGGAAGCATGTGGTCATCTCCGTCTGAGGAATGGCTTTTAGGTTTACACCAACTAGTTTTGATCGGTACTGTATGAAATACAAAGAAAGCAGGCACGCAGAACGTGTGCAAAGCACGTGACATGAACTCTGACTTAACACTTATTACTGCTGGAGTACGCTTGACACTGAGTGTGACAATGCGTCTTTCCAACCCCAGTAATTTCTTTGATGTCGGCTTTTAATATTGCTACTATTATAAAAGTCATTGTATCCATTGTTTGTAGGCCTATGTTGTGGAGCTTACATGCTTTTAGTTCATTAACTTGAGATCAAAGAAAGACGATCTGTTTTAATTTGGTTTCTATACGATGCTTCAATGTTCCTGCTTGTTGTTTCAAGTGCAAGGAAATGGCTACTTTTCAGTGATAAACATCAAAATTTTCTCCCGACAAGGCGCCGGGTATGTGCTTCCCAAATACAGCCACATTCCCCCAACCCCTAGCGGAAACCCTGCAATGTGTCTTTAGTTCCTTTGATGTTGGCTTTTAATATTGCTACTGTTATAAAAGTCATTCTATCCACTTTATGTTGAGGTGCTTACATGCTTTTAGTTCATTAACCCTTTACCCAACAGAAGGGCCCTGTGCCAATGCATTCTCTTATATATGCGAGTCGACCTAGGCTCCTGCGAATATTCGATATTCGATTCGAGATTCGATTCGAAAGTCAAATTCGATTCGAATTCGAGTCGAAATTGCCAACTCGAAATTTCGAATATACTATGACGGAAAAGTAGGCTGTTTCAGGACAAGTACACATGTCGATCTTAGCTGTTTGTGGCATTTAATTCCAGAAAATTATTTATATATGCACATTATAATTAGCCACGATAGGACGACTAAATACGTCTGAATTATATAGCTTTAAAATGGTAGCAAAAGCTAGCAGATAGCCAATGGACCGACGACGCGGTAAATTATAATAGCTAATATTAGCTATGAGACTGGGCTACCGATAGCGTTATCCATCGTCTCTTCGATTCCGCGTTATGTAATATGGGTGAGAATGTAAACAACACATGTTCCTGGTGTCGAAACGAGCATTTTGGCACTGTTCTCTTTTGAAGTTGACTTTCAGTTTCGGAGTTTTCTTTTACAATGAACAAAATGTCGTCCATCATTCATGTTTATTTTAAACATGATAAAGCTGCAGGCACGTGTGATGAATGCAACATGCATGGTGTATAAATCGCAAGCATCTGGGACAATGACCCATCTATGGAAACATCTGTTCAAGAAGCATCAACCAATACATGAAGAGGCTACACTGCGACTGTTGTTGCGTCTTCAAGTTTATAACAACGGGTGTTTCCGAATGCCGATTTGTAATTTTGCATGTACATGCAAACGTAGAAATTTCGTGTGATTTTAGTTTGATAATCCGTTTAGTGGTAATATATTAATCGTTGTGATGGCCGCATGGACGTTTTAATCTGCTTTGTTTTCTTGACAATTATGAATCGAAGTTAATAGTATATCAAACGACGGTTTATCGCCACATAAGTTCTGATGGAACTTCATGCATGTAGTTCATAGAACGTTTCACAAATAATCTAATCGTTGACAAAACATACCTAATTGAGAATGCAACACACAGATATGATTCGAATCGATATTCGATTCGATTTCGTGAATTTGATTTCGTGAATTCGATTCGATATTCGATTCGATCAAAATATCCAATTCGCAGGACCCTAAGTCGACCATAGGTCGCCTCGCATATATAAGAGAATGCATTGGCTTAACACATTAAACATTATAAAATTGTTAAAGAATGTAAGAAAAAAGGGTAAAAAATGTTTTAAAAAGATTTTTTTTTAGGCCAATGCATTCTCTTATATATAAGAGAATGCATTGGCACAGGGCATAACTGTAACTATCACAATGTGGTCAAGGAGCCGGTTCCAATGATATCCATATGTGTATGGTTCTATTGAGACAGACCGAAGATATTTTAGGCTGTTGAAGCTTTATTTGGCCGGTTTTGACCAGTTTGTTGGGTAAAGGGTTAACTTGAGATCAAAGAAAGACGATATGTTTTAATTTGGTTTCTATACCAAGCTTCATTGTTCCTACTTGTTGTCTCAAGTGCAAGGAAATGTCTACTTTTCAGTCATAAACATCCAAATTTTCTCCTGACAGGACGCCGGGTATGTGCTTCCCAAAAACGGACACATACATTGTACCCCCAACTCCTAGCGGAAACCCTGGAGTAGGCCTAGGTCTATTGCACGCTGTGACTATGTGTTAAATGTTATTGTAAATGCGATTGACTTCTTTCATTGTGGATACACGTCTTCAAAAAGATTTATAATGTCGTGAACACGTGCTTGTCAAGTTGGCTATACTTCATCGGAAACATCAGAGCTTGCAGCAGTCAGCTACATTGCCATGTTGTGCGCATGAGAATGCCACACTGATCTCCTTTCAAGTTATTGCAGCTTGCTCTGTCAACCGTAACCAGTTGCTTGGAGACGGATTAACATATTAGATTTTATAATGACCCCACTGATTATGTCAATGCATGGGTGCCGTCACTGCCGTGTAGCAAGTCAAATGATTTTGTGGACATGTGCCATGTGGACTGATGTGGGATTAATACAAAACACAACTATAAAATGTCTTCATTTATTTGCCTCGACTAAAAAAATGTTGACGCAAATTCATTTCACGTCGGCTTTTGCATCTGCACTGCCAATTCCAAGGACTGTAATAACTAATAAGCATATAAAGATATATTGAACACTTACTGTGTCTGGTACACTGAAGTTCCTATTTTGTCCATCAAGAGTTTTCACTGTAACCTCCAACATTTTGAAAGTGTATTCTGTAAATAATGAAGTAGTTTACAATTAATAATCAACTCCATTTTCAAGAGTATTTTGCCATTAGTTTCTAAAAAGCAATAAATGTGTTTAAATATGATTAAATAGGATAATTATATTAAAGCAGAAGTGAATGTTGAGTATAGGAATATTTTCACCATAACATAAAGTGTTGTGGCTGTCTAGTTCCCACTATTTAATGATATATCCCACTCAAAATGAATTTTCCATGTTTATATTTTTCAATAAGATATAATTATAAGGAATAATCTTCAAATTTCCT
The DNA here is from genome assembly GCA_032622095.1 of Siphonodentalium dalli. Lineage (NCBI taxonomy): Eukaryota > Metazoa > Mollusca > Scaphopoda > Gadilida > Siphonodentaliidae > Siphonodentalium > Siphonodentalium dalli. Next base: position 192,757,278 of record CP136069.1, read on the forward strand.
GATATTATTACACAGAATAAACAGAGAGGTGTCGATCACAAATTATTATCACAGTGAGTGGAAATAAAAGTAAAAAAACACAACGTTTTATTTAAGATTTTGCCATCTGTTTACATACATGTACTAGTACTAGTATTATTAGATGTATTAAAGAAGTTTCCATCAAATGTTGAACTCTTCATGAAAATTTCAAAATCAGAGGTGCTCATTCTATGATACATTTTCTGAAAATATAATTTTCTGTCTTTTCAGAAGTGGTTTATTTATTGTGTTGGACATTATTATGCGGATATTAAGGGTTGAAATCCCATACCTTACTTGTATTTAAATTTGCGCAGTACTATTTTCCGTTCAGTTTTGAATTCGCACACTTAAAATTTGCGCACCAGGTTGCTCGAATTCAAAATTAAATTTGCGCACCTGACTGACTAAAATATATTGGTAAAAGTCTTGGACTGATGACAGTTACAGTTCTTAGACGTTTCTGAAGAAACATGTGTATACTAACACGGTTGCGGCGGACACATGTGTATACTAAACACAATTGTGGCGGACAAATGTGAATATTAAACACGATCGCGGCGGATTTACATCCTGTAGACCATAAGTGCATCAGTTTGTTGCGATGATGAATGTTTATATGTTCTAGATAATTATTCTGATTATGAAATAGTTATGGACTGGACATCTATGAAATAAACTTGAAAGCAGAAAACCACAACCGCGAATGCAGCTGACTTAAGAAGAATCAACACCTGGCTGTGGGTTGTGATGACATAACTAACTCAGACTGTTTTATCACAGTGTCAGGGTGGTGAATATGGGGACGTGCTTTCATGCCTAATATGTTTATTTCTTACAAGAATTTCAACATTGTCGACATTACCATGATTGATCACACACGATAGGATAATTTTATTTACAATATACACACATGGAAAGTACAATTACAAATAAATATAATATTAATAGACTATACATTGTACATGTATATTGTTAGGGGTGATATAGTCATGACTGACGGTCTTCCTATCACCCCTATATGTTATTGCACATGCCAAATGAAGTACAGTAATGCCCTAATTAATCGACTCCATAACCACAGCAGAATTATGGGTAACTTTTCAGGATTTAGTCGGAAATATGGCTTGTTGCCATTCATCGGAAGCTCCGAAATGAATGGCAACAAACCATATTTCCGACTAAATCCTGAAAAGTTACCCATAATTCTGCTGTGGTTATGGAGTCGATTAATTAGGGCATTACTGTAGTGTAGGATACATACGATACATAATTGTTTATAAGTGAGAGATAGACAGAAGGAAGAAACAATGGGGATGGGAGCACAAGTTATTTCTACATAGAAAAGCTCTTATCCGCTAATTAATGACCAAATTAACAATGAAAGTGTCAATGACACTGTAGCTCAACTTTGTAAAGAAGGTAATTTTTTTGTGATGAGCAATGAATAGAGAGATTAACGAGAGGCCGATCACGATCGGCAGATGTTTAACCCATCCCTTGGCGATAGTAAATTGTTATAATCAGAATCATAATCTTTTAATGTTGAATTATAGAGTATACTGTTATGATATGAAGTAGTATATGGCAAATGTACATAATAACCAGTAATAACACAAATTATTGGAATGTATGAGTCAATATAGAAGGGTTAATATAACATCTAAACTCTAGAGCCTGTCACCACTATCATAGTATAAGCAGTTCTATTCATGTTGTTGCAAATTGCCATGTGAGATATCAAAATAATATAATTATTTAATGGAAAAGGTTAAAAGACATGGAATGGGTAAAAGGGGTTAAATCACCTATCTCTGCCCTGTTTGATCCAATGTAGACCCATCATCCAAGGACTTAGAGAGCTCCATTGGTCTAGTTAAATAAATTCACATTAAGTTGTGGTTAATAAGATAGCTAAATCAATTTATCCAATAATTCACTAATTTGTGTCTCTTATACAGAGGGAACATATGAGGGCTATAAATAACTCTCAATAAACCATGTCTTTTTATCTCTCTCACAGAGAAGCTGTGAGGCTGAGGTATTCATTAATTGTAAGTTACTTGGGTTATAATTGGATAATTCTTAGTTGAAAAAGGGCCATATCTCTGGTATAACAAATTGGATCTAACCCATATTCAATCTCGTTCTGTATTTTGAGTTGAGAAACTCATATACCAAATTTGGCTCCTATCAGATGAAAAATGGTTGCTTTATCGAAGTATGTGTGAACTATATGTCAAAGGACCATAACTCCATTAAAAAACATCCGATCAAACCCATATTCGAACTCGGTCTGTATTTTGGGCCGAGAAACTCACATACCAAATTTGGTTCCGATCAGATAAAAAATGTTTGAGTTATGGCAGAATGCGTGAATTCTAAGTCGAAAAAGTTCCATAACTCTGTAAAAAAAAGTCGGATCAAACCCATATTCGAACTCGATCTGTATTTTGGGCTGAAAACCCCATATACAAAATTTGGTTTTGATAAGGTAGAAAATGTTTGAGTTATCGCATTACACGTAAAGTGTCTACGGACGGACAGACGGACGGACGGACAGACGGACGGACGGACGGACGAACGACGAGTGGTCAATCCGGACAACGACACTATGTTTACCATACATGGTATGGGTAAACATAACGAGAGGCCGATCACGATCGGCAGATGTTTAACCCATGCCTTGGCGATAGCGATTAGCTATTTTTATAAATTTTATAAATCCTTACACCAACCTTTTCATGAGTGCAAAAGTTTCAACAATTCACACTTTATATAGTGATCATGTGAAAAATATTTAGTTATCACATTGTGTCAACAGGATTGGTGGAGGATGTTAATATTTTTAAGAAAATAAACCAAATGACCCTCACTATGCAGGTTAGGGGTGTGTTATCGTCAACTATGCCAAGAACTATAAACATAATCAATGGAAATATTTGAGTTATCAAATCGGATAGAATGGGGTTAATCTTACCCAAACTAATGAACTGATAAACACAAAAGAGTCTATGAAAAGCATGTCATTGGATTTAGAACCCCATACAATAAGTCAGTCTCAAGAATACCAGCACCATAAATATTATCCTGGAGCCCAAATGCAATTGAGGGAATTTCAAAATAAGACATTTCCTCTAATGATGAATATTCAATTGGTGATGTATTGAAACCCTTACTGAACCTGGCTCAAAGTGAAAGGGATAATATTATATCTGTCTATCGCATAATATGTGTCTATGGAATGGTTTAATTTTAATCCCAAATCCATGCAAATCAAAAGTGGATCACCATCAACCTGGACATAACATAGGAGAATGATTAAATGAAAAGCATCAAAACCATATGATGTGTGGAGAGGGTTAATCATTTTCAATGACATCATGTTATGGAACTAAGGAATGTGTGGATAAATTTTTGTCTAAGATAAGACAACAGTGTTTGTAAAGAACAATGTCTGTAAAACAACACTACAAAGTAACAATGGACTATTCCAATTTATTATTTTAGAATAGGTGTCATATAGTGTGTGCATATAGCTAATGTAATAAACCTGTTTCAACAAAGGGGTTAACTTCATATTGCACAGAAAGCAGAACTCCACCAGAGAGTGAGTAATCAATCACAGTTTGACATAATTATGATAACAAGTCCAGCCAGCCAGTGGTACCACTATCATGCTTTATAGCATGTAGTATCTAATGTCATAGTGATAATTAACTCATTTCAATAACACACATTGCTGTGGGATATATGTTCTCTTCAAATTCCCAGCAGTAATTACTTGAATTATAAAGGGTCATAACTCTGTTAAAATATATCGGATCAAACCCATATTCGAACTCGATCTGTATTTAGGGGTGATAAATTCATATACCAAATTTTGTGTTGATCAGATGAAAAATGTTTTGAGTCATAGCAGCTTGGGTGAATTCTAAGTAAACATAAGAGTGAAAAGGGTTAATTAAACAATACCAAAAACCATACAGATGAAGAACGTGCTAAGAAAAACCTAGGTAAGAAATATGAGGCAGATCAGAAGAAATATGTTCAACTTATTGCATTGGATAGCATGTGTGTAAAGGGTTAATTATTTTCTAAACTGATCAACCAATCAATACCAAAAACTATACAGGTGAGGGGTGTGTCATCATAAACCTACATATCAAATATGAACACAATCGGACAAACAAATATTTCGGTTAGAGCATCGGATTTTTTTTAAATTTATTTTATTTTCGAAAAAAGGGTCATAACTCCTTTAAAATAAATCGGATCAAACCCATATTCGAACTCGATCTGTATTTTTGGCTGTGAAACTCACATACCAAATTTGGTTCCAATCAGATAAAAAATGTTTGAGTTATGGCAGAATGCGTGAATTCTAAGTTGAAAAAGGGCCATAACTCTGTAACAAATTCAAACTCGATCTGTATTTTGGGCTGAGAAACCCATATACAAAATTTGGTTTCGATTGGATAGAAAATGTTTGAGTTATCGCATTACTCGTAAAGTGTCTACGGACAGACAGACAGACGGACAGACAGACAGACAGACGGACGAACGACGAGTGGTCAATCCGGGCAACGACACTATGTTTACCATACTATGGTATGGGTAAACATAAAAAGGAGTGTAACGAGAGGCCGATCACGATCGGCAGATGTTTAACCCATCCCTTGGCGATAGTAAATTGTTAAGATCAGAATCATAATCTTTTAATGTTGAATTATAGAGTATACTGTTATGATCTAAAGTAGTATATGACAAATGTACATAATAACCAGTAATAACACAAATTATTGGAATGTATGAGTCAATATAGAAGGGTTAATATAACATCTAAACTCTAGAGCCTGTCACCACTATCATAGTGTGAGCAGTTCTATTCATGTTGTTGCAAATTGCCATGTGAGATATCAAAATAATATAATTATTTATTTAATGGAAAAGGTTAAAAGACATGGAATGGGTAAAAGGGGTTAAATCACCTATCTCTGCCCTGTTTGATCCAATGTAGTCCCATCATCCAAGGACTTAGAGAGCTCCATTGGTCTAGTTAAATAAATTCACCTGGCTAAGTTGTGGTTAAAAAGATAGCTAAATCAATTTATCCAATAATTCACTGTGTCTCTTATACAGACCTAACATATGAGGGCTATAAATAACTCTCAAAGCAATAAACTATAATGTCTTTTATCTTGCTCACAGAGAAGCAGGTATTCATTAATTGTAAGTTACTTGGGTTATAATCTGGATAATTCTTAGTTTAAAAAGGGCCATATCTCTGGTATAACAAATTGGATCTAACCCATATTCAAACTCGTTCTGTATTTTGAGTTGAGAAACTCACATACCAAATTTGGTTCCTATCAGATGAAAAATGGTTGATTTATCGAAGTACATGTATGTGTGAATCATATGTCAAAGGACCATAACACCATTAAAAAAAATCCGATCAAACCCATATTCGAACTCGATCTGTATTTTGGGTCGAGAAACTCACATACCAAATTTGGTTCCGATCAGATAAAAAATGTTTGAGTTATGGCAGAATTCATTAATTCTAAGTCGAAAAAGGGCCATAACTCCGTAATAAAAAGTCGGATCAAACCCATATTCGAACTCGATCTGTATTTTGGGCCGAGAAACTCACATACCAAATTTGGTTCCGATCAGATAAAAAATGTTTGAGTTATGGCAGAATTCATTAATTCTAAGTCGAAAAAGGGCCATAACTCCGTAATAAAAAGTCGGATCAAACCCATATTCGAACTCGATCTGTATTTTGGGCCGAGAAACTCACATACCAAATTTGGTTCCGATCAGATAAAAAATGTTTGAGTTATGGCAGAATGCGTGAATTCTAAGTCGAAAAAGGGCCATAACTCTGTCAAAAAAAGTCGGATCAAACCCATATTCGAACTCGATCTGTATTTTGGGCTGAAAACCCCATATACAAAATTTGGTTTTGATCAGGTAAAAAATGTTTGAGTTATCGCATTACACGTAAAGTGTCTACGGACGGACAGACGGACGCACGACGAGTGGTCAATCCGGACAACGACACTATGTTTACCATACATGGTATGGGTAAACATAAAAATGAGCAGTAAAGAATTTAGTCACACACAGAGTAAAATCCAAGATGGCTGCTGGTGGCCATATTTTTTGGCCGAATGACCCCAAATTGACTCGTTCCCATCTACATGTTATTGTTAACATCGATGACAAATTTCATGATGATCAGACCAAAGGTACGACCTGTAGCTCGTGCTAAAGGATTTAGTCATACAAAGAGTAAAATCCAAGATGGCTGCTGGCGCCCATGTTTTTTGGCCGAATGACCCCCAAAATGACTCGTTCCCATCTACATGTCATTGTTAATATACATGACAAATTTTATGATGATCAGACTAAAGGTACGACCTGCAGCCCGTGCTAAAGAATTTAGTCATACAAAGAGTAAAATCCAAGATGGCTACTGGCGGCCATATGTTTTTTGGCCGAATGACCCCAAAATTACTCATTCCCATCTACATGTCAATATTATAATCCATGACAAATTTCATGATGATCAAAAGAACAGTACGACCTGTGGCCCGTGCTAATGGATTAAATTTTGAAATCCAAGATGGCCGCTGGTGGCCATGTTTTTTGTCCGAATGACCCCAAAATGACTCGTTCCCATCTACATTCCAATTTCAACAGCCATGATGATCGGACTAAAGGTACGACCTGTAGCCCGTGCTAAAGGATTTAGTCATACAAAGAGTGAAATCAAAGATGCCTGCTGGCGGCCATGTTTTTTGGCCGAATGACCCCAAAATGACTCGTTCCCATCTACATGTCATTATTAACATTCTTGACAAATTTTATGATGATCAGACTAAAAGTACGACCTGTAGCCCGTGCTAAAGAATTTAGTCATACAAAGAGTAAAATCCGAGATGGCTGCTGGTGGCCATGTTTTTGGGCCGAATGACCCCAAAATTACTCGTTCCCATCTACATGTCAATATTAACATCCATGACAAATTTCATGATGATCAGACAAACAGTACGGCCTGTAGCCCGTGCTAATGGATTGAATTTTGAAATCCAATATGGCCACTGGCGGCCATGTTTTTTTCCGAATGACCCCAAAATTAATCATTCTGGTCTAAATGCTGATGTCAACAGCTATGACAAATTTCATAATGATCCGACCAAAGGTACGACATGTAGCCTGCATTGTTGATGCCTTACGCACACACACGCGCACACGGACGACAAAGCCATGGCAATAGCTCAAACTTTACAAAGTAAAGTTGAGCTAAAGATGTATGAGTTATGGCAGCATGCGTGAATTCTAAGTCGAAAAAGGGCCATAACTCTGTAACAAAAACTCGGATCAAACCCATATTTGAACTCGATCTGTATTTTGGCCTGAGAAACACATATACAAAATTTGATTTTGAACAGATGGAAAATGTTTGAGTTATCGCATTATGCGTAAAGTGTCTACAGACAGACAGACGAATGAACGACGAGTGATCAATCCGGACATTGACGCTATGTGTACCATACTATGGTATGGGTACACATAAAAATGCAATCTTCTTGCTATGACAGCTCAACATAGTGTTTAATTTTATTTACATTTGGTTGACATCATGGTTCTTTAGAGACTTTTACAGCATATATCAACTGAAGTGCATCAAAACAATACCGTACTTCCTATTGGTGTCGTTTCAGTGACACAGATTTTCTCAGTCTACATGTCTTCATTATAAAATCCTGAAATCATCCCTTGGGCATATGTATTAACTTTGATTGGCAGAAAAGAAAATCCAATAGAACTATCACACCATTTCGTGCGAGATGTCATTTCAGAGTCCATATATTTTCTCCATAAATTTGTGTGTGTTTTGGTATAAAAAAAAACAAGAATTTTAATTTGCAACATTCTTTGGCCATTTTAATATTATTTATTCACTCGTCAATGCTCCACTGCACATAGAGTTGAGAAATTGTTGCGTGACTCTACATGTATGTCATTTCAGTGATGGCATGTGTCACCTCAACATATTTTGTTATCGAGCCTAAAATTTAAGACACAGAAATCCCTTATTAAGTCCATTAACCCTTTACCCAACAAACCGGCCAAAAACGCCCAAATAAAGCTTCAACAGCCTAAAATATCTTCGTTCTGTCTCAATAAAACCATACAAATATGGATATCATTGGAACCGGCTCATTGACCACATTGTGATGGTTACAGTTATGCCCTGTGCCAATGCATTCTCTTATATATGCGAGTCGACCATAGGTCGCCTCGCGTATATAAGAGAATGCATTGGCCCATTTTTTCTTACATTCTTTAACAATTTTTATAATTTTTAATGTGTTAAGCCAATGCATTCTCTTATATATGCGAGGCGACCTATGGTCGACTCGCATATATAAGAGAATGTATTGGCACAGGGCCCTTCTGTTGGGTAAAGGGTTAAATGTTGACATCAGTTTGAATGCTTGTCACATGACTCACTTCCCTACATTATCAGGTCAGGGTGAACCACCAATTGAACTATAATAGCCTGATTGGGCTAAAATAGATCGATTGGTCCTCCTGGCACAATGCACTGTTGTAACAGAGCGAACTATAAATTTCTTGAAATTGAAATTTTGTTTGTTTGAAGATTTGTACATGTTATGTTTATATTGAATAATCTCAGTAAATAAATATTCTGTATCTTTCATTAGTTTCAAAAGAAATCAGAATAAATCTTTTTAACAAGTATTGGTTGAAAGATGAAAGTGTCAATGACACTGTAGCTCAACTTGGAAAGAGAATAATTTAATGCATTACAGTCAATGGAGCGATTAGGAATGTGGAAAGTTGAATGTCTAATACTAGTTTATAGACATGAAGAAAAAAGTAAAATCCAAGATGGCTGCTGGCAGCCATGTTTTCGGCCGAATGACCCCAAAATGAGTCGTTCCCATCTACATGTCATCGTTAACATCCATGACAAATTTTATGACGATCAGACTAAAGGTACGACCTGTAGCCCATGCTAAAGAATTTAGTCATACAAAGAGTAAAATCCAAGATGGCTGCTGGCGGCCATGTTTTTTGGCCGAATGACCCCAAAATGACTCGTTCCCATCAACATGTCATTATTAACATTCTTGACAAATTTTATGATGATCAGACTAAAAGTACGACCTGTAGCCCGTGCTAAAGAATTTAGTCATACAAAGAGTAAAATCCAAGATGGCTGCTGGCCCATGTTTTTTGGCCGAATGACCCCAAAATTACTCGTTCCCATCTACATGTCAATATTAACATCCATGACAAATTTCATGATGATCAGACAAACAGTACGGCCTGTAGCACGTGCTAATGGATTGAATTTTGAAATCCAAGATGGCCACTGGTGGCCATGTTTTTTTTCCGAATGACCCCAAAATGAATCATTCTGGTCTAAATGTTGATGTCAACAGCTATGACAAATTTCATAATGATCCAACCAAAGGTACGACCTGTAGCCTGCATTGTTGACGCCTTACGTACACACGCACACACGGACGACAAAGCCATGGCAATAGCTCAAACTTTGCAAAGTAAAGTTGAGCTAATAATTATTGAACAATTTAGAGTGACTCCCCTTATCCATTCATGCTGGCTGTGAATGACTGATCGGTCTATTTTAGCCCGATCAAGCTATTATAGAAATTATTGTTAGTATTATGCAGATTTATTAAAGAGGCATACAAGCTTAGAGATATTGGCATGACTATAATGACAACATAGATATATGCTGCCATAATAATAATAGTATCAGCTTATAATACAGTGAGTTATATACGGTACATGCTGAATGTTTGGCTTATATCCAATAAATAATTGAATAGATTGATCAATGGTTCACCTGCACTACTAGTAGTACTTAGTCTTGTACCTTATAGTTCCGTGCAACTCCACGACATAATGCTTCCGCCGTCAAGAGTCCAGTAAGTGCCACAATGTTAGGAGGTCGAATTCTAACCCTACTATTTTTGGATACGATGTCATAAGCTCATGTCATAGTAAATGCACTGCTTTCCTATGCCCAAATACACCTGGGCGCTGTATGATGACCTGGGGGATTTCTGGTGACACTATACATGTACCTGTATATATCAATGACGTAATCCCCAGTAAAAGAATGGTAGCACTTACTAGTCGCTACTTGCCGGAGATTATGCCTTAGCGTAGACTGGAGGAGACTAAGTGCTAGGAACAAGTCCAATGGGTGTAGTGAATTTAGGTAATAGTATTTGATACACGTGGTCGGATGTAAACAATAAGCCGCTGTCAAAACGCATCATCAATGAAAGTGTCAATGACACTGTAGCTCAACTTGGAAAGGAAAAAATTTCACGTGTTACAGTCAATGGAGTGATTAGGAATGTGGAAAGTTGAAAGGCCTACATGCAGTTATGGAAAGAGTAAAATCCAAGATGGCCACTGGAAGCCATGTTTTTTTGCCGAATGATCAGAAAAAGACTCGTTCCCATCTACATGTCAATGTCAACAGCCGTTACAAATTTCATAATGATCTGACCAAAGGTAGGACCTGTAGCCCGTGCCAAAGGATTTAGTTATACAAAGAGTAAAATCCAAAATGGCTGCTGGCGGCCATGTTTTCGGCCGAATAACCCCAAAACGACTCGTTCCCATCTACATGTCAATATTAACATCCATGACAAATTTCATGAAGATCTGACCAAAGCTACGACCTGTAGCCCGCGCCAATGGATTGAATTTTGTTTTCAATGACCCCAAAACGTCTCGTTCCCATCTACGTGTCATTGTTAACATATATGACAAATTTCATGAAGATCTGACCAAAGCTACGACCTGTAGTCCGCGCCAAATGATTTAGTCATGCAAAGAGTAAAATCCAAGTTGGCTGCTGGCGGCCATGTTTTTTGGCCGAACGACCCCAAAATGACTAGTTCCCATCTACATGTCAATATTAACATCCATGACAAATTTCATGATGATCAGACAAGCAGTATGACCTGCAGTCCGCGCCAATGGATTGAACTTTGAAATCCAAGCTAGATGGCCGCCAGGGCGGCCATGTTTTTTTGCCGAATGACCCCAAAATGACTCGTTCCCATCAACATGTCAATGTCAACATTCATGACAAATTTCATAAAGATCAGACCAAAGGTACGACATGTAGCCCACGCCAATGGAAATTGTTGACGGACACACGGATGACAACCCATGGCAATAGCTCAAACTTACAAAGTAAGTTGAGCTAATAAACATTGGGTGTGTTCCAATCAAACAAGAGAGCAGCCAATCTGATTATCTGAGAGAAGACAGCGACGGCGAGAATGCTGGGAGCAAATGAACTCGTCCACTGAATCCTGATACCACCCGATTACGACATCGAGAAATTGATATCTGACAATTATTATAATGTGATAAAAACTATAATATGATTCTATATAAAATGATGTGAACATTCAAGTGTTCCTGATATTCCAGTCAGGTGAGCATGTTCACACGGCACAATCGTCTCAACGATTCTACGACCAATTCCACGATTCTGCGGCTTGACAACCACGGTGCTATGGCGGTTTAACGATTCTGCGACCTTATTATACGTGATATTTTATGACAAACTTAGATAAAGGGCTTTTTACTGAATTTGGACGATAAAAGTGGGCTTCTTCTTGTATTCGTCGTGTAGAGTAGACTTTGCAGGTCCGCCAGGTTGACTCACAGAATACATACGAAGATGAGATCTATTCATAAAATGAGTCACAATCGGCTCGGTCAAATCTGGATAATCAGATAAAACCGCGAACTGATCGCAAAAAGTCATTTCTTGGGCTACAAAGGGACCTTAACAGTGTGAAAATTAACATCCAACGTAAGCTTTGATAAGCATAAATGTATTATTTGTCAAATTTGTACCTCTGTTGATGCAATATTCGATTAAACTAAACACAGAAATGCAGTAAAAATGTCAACTATTTGGCAACGCCCCGCTTCGACCATGACAACGACGATTGTGCGACTCGTTGAACGGTAATTTTCATTTGTATACGACATATATGTCACTGATTGGGCAGCTTAGTTCTGCGTGTAAGCCCATTATGCTGCATCAATAATGTTTGGAACTGTGCCTTCGTTATACAAGGCACATGTCCTGGATTCAATACAGTACTGGTCCCCACATGTGAAGATATAGAGAGTCTCTTAATATCCACACCGGCGGCTACGATGTACCGACTATTTGCATAAAGTGAAACCGACTACACAGTGTCAAAAACAGTATCGCGATATGACTAAATACCGAAATACCGTGAAGCCCTAATAGAGACCAAGCCACATAAGATATTTGTCGCTAAACGAGCATTCTTAGATTAGAACATGACAAAATGCCCTGGAACTTACATGTACCTGAACATTTTCCTTCTTAGTGCACCCAGCGGTTTTGTAATTTCTGTAAAGTTGACATGTTCATACGAAAATGTCACCACTTAGCCTACCATAACATGAGTTATTTTAGTCATATTCTGATTAGCAGGTACATGTAGGCCCTACATATAAAGATGTCCTCGAAAAAATTATTGATCGTTTAGTTACTTTTATAAAGGTGTTTGTATGAAAGTATTAGTTAAAATTCTTCGAAAGAGGGGGTGTGGTTATGAGAAAAATAATGAGCAACACTTTTAAAAAAATAAAAATTAAAGGGATAGATAACAGAAAAATTGCAGTTTTAGTCTACATGTCAAAGTTCTGGAGGTGCATTCCATATATGGATTTTTGAATATTCATGAAATAAATGCCTGCGTTCACGGAAAATATATAGTGGTAATTAAGGACGGATAATAATGATTTGTATAGAGGATCCCCAACGAGTTATGTTGGGATATAACATTTTATAAAACGAGTTTATTAACTGTTTATAACTTTTTTTTAAATATCAAAATCCTTAAAAGAAGCTGAAAATGCATGCAGAATGGATATATTTACGGCGTTGGCCGAGACTCTTCACAAACGTATACGACAGTATAGCACACTCTGGCTGCCGACGAAAAAATATAGTCCCACAATTTGCCTCTTTGTTTTTGTATCTATTTTCGTCAATGCAAAGAAGTTGGAAAAAAATTTGCAATATCTAGTGTTGGTGTCATGCGAGGCTTTTCGAAAATAGTATTAATCCGAGCGGTCATTGCTGGTGTGATGTCAAGTATCCCGGGAAGCACGCACCTATTCGCCATTTAGTGGATATAAGGAAATATGCAATGGCTCTTTTAATGATACAATATATACAATTGTGCCAAAATGAAAAGACACATTTAAAATGGAACATTATTTTGACTCGAAGGTGTCTTTACTTCCTCTTGTGTTGTGGAAAGGAAATCAATATTATTTTTTTTAATCACAGTTTTGTTTAGCTCGTTTTCCTTGTTAAAATGTGGTTATGTGATCAAGTGGATTTCAAATTCGTCCCAATTATATGCAATTTATTAACCCCGTCCATTAAAGTCGGTTCAAGCCTCGCTAAGATCAGCTCGAATAAACTCATTAGAGATTAACTACCCTCCTTCCCCTCTCTCTCCCTTCCTCCCTCTCACCCTTCCCTCCCCTCTCACCCTCTCTCTCTCCCTCTATATATACAAATATGTATACCTTACTCGTATTTAAATTCGCGCAATACTAATTTAAAACTGAGCGAAAAATAATCCGAGTTTAAAATAATTAACCACAGCGAAATAAGACCGCGGGTTATGTTGATGAGTTGTACACATTATACAAAAGCTTGGACACTGAATAGACAATTACGCCTATGCGTGTAGACCTACATGTATATCGACATTCGGTCAACCACTATTACAAATTCGAAACCATTACTCAATGCCAAGCGATATACAAATCATGGTAACATCAACGATGTTGAAATGTTTGTAAGAAATACCCCTATTCTATATCGCTTGTACACGAAAGCACGTCCACTTATTCACCGCTCTGGAGTGACACCATATTCAGTCTGAGTTATGTCATCACAATCCACAGCCAAGTATGGATTTTTCTGAGGTCAGTTGTCTTCTCGGTTGTGGTTTTCTGTTTCCGAGTTCAATTCATTGATGTCCATGCAGTCCATAACTATTTCAGAATCAGAATAATTATTTGGATCATATATGAACACCCATCATCGCAACTTTGCAGTTGTGGTCTGCATGATGTAAATCCGCCGTGGTCGTGTTTAATATATACATCTATCTTCAGAAACGAATAAGAACTGTAACTCTCATCAGATCCACGGTATTTACAAAAAAATATCTCAGTTTTGAATTCGCGCAGATAGGTGCGCGAATTTAAAGTGCGCAAATTCAAAACTGAGCGAAAAATAGTACTGCGCGAATTTAAATACGAGTAAGGTATATTATCATCTCCGATACCTGGATGTCAAAATATGGAATTATACTCAAAACAAAACAAGAGGTGTGCACTCGAGTGCTAGCATACCCCCACCGTGGCAAATTCAACCCGCATTATCCGTAAACCCAACAAAAAAGATTTTTAACTTTAAAGAAAAATTCGGACTAATTATATCGATATGGTGTAACAAGAAGCTTGTACAGAAAAAATTATTCAAATTGGTTCATATTTGTTAAAAGTTATTAAGTCAGACAGAATTTTCTAAGTCAAAATAAGTCGAAAATGAAGTGTAATATTACGAAAAACAGTTTGAGCCAATCCCTAGCCGCATCATGTAGAGAGGGTATTGTGAGAAGCATGTATACCAAAAATTATTGAAATCGGTTCATATTTGTTAAAGTTATTAAGTCGGACAGAATTTTCTAAGTCAAAATAAGTCGAAAATGAGGCGTAACTTGAAAAAAAAAGTCGGACCGAACCGCAATTAGCATCATGCGGAGAGACCGTCCTAAGGAGATTGCATACAAAAAATTATTGAAATCGGTTCATAGTTGTTCGAGTTATGAGGTCGGACGGACACACGGACGAACACACGGACGGACACACGGAGGGAGAAAGCGTGACGGACGGACGCAGTCAATCCAGTATACCCCCCATTTTCTTCGAAAGTGGGGGTATAATTATTTTAAATGTGGAGTTAATTTCTAAGGCGACCCTTCCCCAACATCGATACCACAATGCAACTGAGAATAAGACATGTTGTCGATAAGAAAATACCGAGGCATTGTGAGTCGGCTGCTAGTTAGGGGTACAGACAGACGGAACGAATACGCATATGACTCACATCAAGGCTAAGAGATTAAGACGTACATTCCTGTCCGTATTTCTGAAATTATTCATTTCTCAATGTTTTTTTTGTGTTTAGGCCTAAAAAAATAATACCTGTGTTTCCACTAACAGGGTCCCAAAAATGTTGGGTCGGTAGGTAGGTAAACTTTTTTTTTTTTTTTTTTTTAACCTATTTAGGCGGGCAACATTTTGGGATAATATTTGTCTGCGATTCATGATCAAGCAACATTACTCATTTGTTCAATTTGAGTTTGCATCAGTAGAGGCAGTCACAGTTTTTTTTGTAATTTTTGCATGGCTCCCATGGCATGTGTTGATGCAACATTACTCATTTGTTCAATTTGAGTTTGCATCAGTAGAGGCAGTCACAGTTTTTTTTGTAATTTTTGCATGGCTCCCATGGCATGTGTTGATGCCAAATTGGATTTGAGAAGAAATTAAATAGGTTAAATGATGCAAAACTAATACTAAATCATGTGTCACCGATAGTAGAGTGCAATGCAAGCATTAATTGGTACACTCAGGAGTATCAGATACTTAGTAGCAATTCTCGAACTGTCTGGAAGTGTCGGCGACCTTCAATCAATTCCGACCCTTTGAAGTTTTCTCTGATCTTCCGACAAAAGCATGTGTGCAGTCACTGTGTATCAAGTCTGAATTCACGACGTAAAAGTGGCGTTGTGTGGCAATGCGTGCTTTCGTAACTTAATAGTTAATACTGCACCAAAGCAACATGGATTCAAATTGCAATCACACCACGACATACTAAAAACTGTTTTACAGTCGGGTTTATAAAAACTATGTAAGTCGACAAAGTTTGAAGATTGAGATCAGCTGCACAATGTCTTCACTCTTCCCGTTCTTCCCCCATGTTGTGATCTAATATGATCAATTCAATTGAGTGACCAAACAGACATCGTAGTTGAAACAACCCAAAACCTCTTTAACTTCTTCAATTATCTTCCCTTTTATCAAGGAAATTGAATAGGGATCTCGTTGATTCGTCCCGGGATTCGTCCCAACTTAGAAATTTACTCGATTTTTTTATTGATTCGTCACATAAATATAGGCTACTATGGTTGTTTCGTACCCCGAATAGAATTATACAACCAGCTAATAAATTTAATATCATAACTTTCCATTATATTAACATGCTAAAATGTGTTCACTTATGAGTACTGACAGGTTGTTTTCACAACACGAAGACCACGGAGGGTCTCCCGTCTGAGTAGGCGTCATATTGTTTTTACAAGTCGATGCTCATGGATGACCACTGGTCTCATGTGCCAATGACCACTGTTCAGTGATCAAACGGAATGTATTTGTAACAATAACAGTTCCGTAATCCGATTGTAGCTGGGCCTACATGCAATCATTATCTCGAGATTGCCTGCACGGTGGGGATTGGGATTCGCGATTTTCTCGAGGAACGATTTCCGATTACGGCATTCGCCCGCGACGCTACGAAAATATAGCAGAGGTGTTTCGAATGCCCATTGACAGCTAACGAACGATCGGGCCCGATTGGCCGATTGTGGTTGGGTGATAAGTAATGGTTGGAGCACAAGAATTGTTCTTTACCAGAATCAATCGAGTCGGAGACGAGATTTATTCTGGTAAAGAACAATTAGCGTGCTCTGACCGAGCACATTTGATCCCACATAATGCAATAAACTGGAAATGTGCCGTGCGTTGGCCGCGATTGGACACAATAGCCGGTTAGCCACGCCCAAACACGTAAATAACATGAACTGAATGTGATAGATATGTCCGAAACAAAACGGACTGTTCCCACTTTGAAGCGCCCGTGCGATTTGTTTGTTTATGAGTTGCGGGTGTCTAACAATGGGATAATGGAACTATTCCTTCACCCGCCTTGGGAATTGCATGGTGTGCTTTACCAAAAATCAGGGAACGATTGCAACAATGGGATTGTGCTCTAATAATTACTTATTATAATTGGGCCGTCCGACAATCGGTCAATCTCGTGCTTTTTCGTGCAACGAGATCTCGCGATCGGCCGACCACATGACACCGTCTCCTGTCCGTCTGTAGACGCAGTATACATCGCGTTTCTGCGGCAAGGTACCCACTCAACGCACCACGTGATATCAATTTAAATTAACTTGGTAGTTTATATTTTTTGAAAACCCAATAAAATGGGGGCAGTCGGCGACTTTTTCGGCGGTCGGTCGCGTTAGCAGAAACAGTGTACTTTTTCTTTCTTTTTTTTAATTTGCAATAAAATGGTCTCAGTCGGCGACTTTTTTAACGGTCGGTCGGGTTAGTGGAAACACAGATATTATTTTTTTAGGCCTTATCGCATCAGCCTGGTCGCAGAATCATTAAACCATCATATAGGCCCCTGCGAAGCTTCGAGATTCGATTCGCGAATCGATCGTCCTGATTCGATTCGAGTATTTTCGAATCATTCATGATCAGACATCATATATAGGCAATCAACTGTCATAACCCGATGAAAACAACCATATTGTTATGCCCTATAAACAAAGAAATAATCGTCACTATCGTGCGGCTCGAGACCGAACGGATCGCCGCGTCGACCACTAATATACAGGTAGGTAATGTCATAATGACTATTGAAGTGACGTAATTCGGAATTCCTGAGGCGCGTGTTTACAAAATAATACAAAACCAAAATGGCTGAGTTTCGTTGCCTGTTCGATTTATTAAAAGGCGAGAACAAATATGCGTGTAAGCACTGCCCCACACTTTTGACTGTTCAACCCACGGGTACAACAGCACACCTTAGGCTGCATGTCCAGCGGAAGCATCCCGATCTGTTCGAGAGAACGATACAGACGGAAAATTTAAAAAAGCGGAAAGTTGAACTTCCAGAAAATTCATTAGAACTTCGCTACAGGGGCATGGTAATAGTTATTGGTAATGGTTCACTCAGACCTGACTTACTGAATGTTCAGACGACCACGATTCAATCGTAAATGGAAGGATTTCCATCGTAAGAAGTAACCAGTAGTTAGACTGAGCATGCTCACATCAAAATCGCACGTCAAAAAATAATATCAAGCACTGTTTGATTTTAGACTCGAAATTGTGGCGTATGCTTGGATACCTCCAATTAAGACGTAATCGCAGTCGTATGTACGTAAAAATTGTGGCTGGAAAGATCACAGGGTAGTCAATCACATGCTTTATTATATGACTACCACTAATCCCTTACAAATACCACTATTGTTTGGCAATAAATTCCGAGTAGTCGGAAAACGCTTGTCTGGTCGTGAGCCGTATCGGTATTCTATGAATTCCGTATCAGTATCCTTTGAATTCCGTATCAGTAGGTCACCGGAAGTTGGGAACTATTTATCAGTTTGGGAGTTTCGGGTGATGACTGGGAATGTACAATGGAGTACTTTTTCCCGGGTGATGACATGGGATGGTGTAACGAAGTAGTTTTGCCCTTTGTGATATGGGATGAACCAAAAATGTGTCATATAATAAACGCTTTATCGGTACAGTGAAGTGATATGGGCTGCAGTATCACGTCTCGTTGACGATGTCAGATTGTGTATTGCCGGCGATCTGACATCGTCAACTCGGCGTGATACTGCAGCCCATATCACTTCACTATACCGATAATGTGTATTTACGAACAACCTACGATATCAAACACGACGATATCGCAATCGTGTGAACAAACTATCCATGATCTCGTCGGGCCCGATTCCTCCAATTGTATCGTCACCGTGGTCGTCTGAACGTTCACTTAGTCAGTTACTGAGTTAGTGATCATATTTTAATATATGAACAAAGATATCAGGAAATAAAACTTAATCATTCTTACATTTTGCTCTGCCTTTGATAAGAATCGGAGAAAGGAACCTCAATGTTAAATTTATAAGCACATTATAATACGATGTAAGAAGAAAAAAACCGAACGTCAATGCCGCATTGCCGGGCAATGGCCGAATGACTCAATCAATGGGTGAAAATTCAATGGATGACATGGGCGATTCGAGCTTATTTCATGTTATAATTTCAATAGAAATTCGTTATAACGAGATAACAAGCACTGAAGCAACAAAAAAATGAATTATATATACAGATAATACACAAATGTTGAAGATTTGACGCGTTTTCACGCATAATTTTGACTGAAGAAATTACCCAAAATCCGCATATAACCAACCCGCCGGAAAGTGGGGCATACGAATGTTGGATTGATTATTGCGACATAAAACGCGAACAAAATATCACTTAAAATTAAGAAAAATATTAAATAAATATAACTAATACTTGATCCAAAATTATTTATACTATATAAAGTTTATTTATTATATGTAAACACTATTTTATTCTCGACCTTGAATAACGACACCTGAACTTATTTTTGACACGTGTTGTGAAATTGTTTTTTTTTCTTCTTCAAGTTTTGAATAAATCATCAATTTCGTTGTTATTCGACAGCTACACTTCACATTCTAATATGGCAGAATCAGATTGGAGCGAAGTCACTTATATCGGCAAAAAACAGCCCACTAAGGGTCAATCGAAATCAAAGCAGGTCAATATTCATTCCAAATCCAGAATCCATTCACAATCACATTCCAAATCCAATGCCAATGGCCCGGCGAATGGCAATGCCAATGGTGAATGCCGGCAATGGCATTATTGTTTTGTTGTTTCAAACTGTGTTGGCCATTAAGGTCGTGTTAAAACAATGACTACCGATTCCCATTCAATTACATGTAAAAAGTAGTTACATGATGTGCCTTCACCCCCCGGAATTGGACTACCCGCCCCTGACTCCTGAGTCAACCCACCCTTCAGGCCTTCTGCTGTTTTCGGGGCGGGTTGTTCCGAAATTGTTAATAGTAATTATGTTCGTTCATGTTATTTGATGATGTATTATTCAAGTTTTTGACCAATAACACATGTGTTTATTCATTAATCATTAATTATGTCAATGTGTGAACTGGTGAAAAGAAGAATGACGATGTTTTGACAACTTAACTGCACTTAATGTAAGTGATGACAAATTAAAAGGGGTGCTTTCAAAACAAAAGTTTGATGCAATGGGTTCATTATCAATATCAGAGTGTGTTATCACAACACTTAATGATCGGGATTCACCTCAGTGCAGACACAAAATCCCCATCGACCACCTAAATTAATATCAAACTTCGTTCTGACATATTATACTTTGTTCATGAAACTTCGTTCATATTATACTTCATTATTACTACTCTTGTGTGCCAAATAATAGTACAGGGCGGAATAATAGTACAGGGTGGAAAATGGGGACAAATTTAATAATAGTACATGGCGGAATAATAGTACAGGGCGGAATAATAGTACAGGGTGATAACACAGGAGTTTTCCCCTGAGTATTGTCAGTTTGTCACACTCGTACTGAGATTTCTAGTGCACTATTATCTCTATCATTTCATTCAAATCAATTTTTCAGATTAATACTACTATGATTTTGGATATTTCATGTCATCTTCGTTTCAATGTCCAAGTATGATCCTGCAGTGAATGAATTGAACTATCATACACTAATTTTAGCATCAATCTGACTAGTGATGTTCCGATAATCGGAATCGGCCATCGGCCGATAATAGCCCATCGAAAATTAATCGTACCTCGCAGTTGAACATCGGCTTTTACCGATTGTCAAAATAAATAAAAACGTTCTAGTATCTAAGCGCAATGTGCACGCTTTAATAAACATACGCAATACAACTGTAGTATTGAATGTAAAACGCAGTTGTAACAGCCTAAAAAGAAGCCATTGGCATCATCAAAGCAGTCTGATATGATGATATATTATAAGAATGGCAATACACATGCCCGACATCCCGTGTAATATGAAGTTATTGGTTCAATCGCGTTGACACGAAATAGATTCAAAGAAAGCTTTAATTAAAAAGCTGACCTGATTACAGTGAGGCTTCCTCTAGAGCACGTGTCATGTGACGTCTCATGCTATGTCAATAACTTGAAGCACACACTGAATGAAATAATACAGTTGTTATCAGAACTGTCTTCAATAACGATCAATGTTAGTAGGGGCATAATTAGCTTTTTCGTCTGTACAACGTATGCTATGAAATACGCTTAGCTCCACGTTGAACTTGCGAAACAAAAATTGAGCAGGCGGAACTATAAAAGCTTCCGAGTTGTTAAAAGATAAAAGGTGTGACCAATGGAAACTTGGGAAATCTCAGACAAATATGACAGCAATTATTATCCATCAATCAAAATTTAGTTAATAATCATCGCCATTCTATACATTGTTGCAACTTACAAGTATTCAATCAAGACTTTTACTCTGCATGCAAGTGTTCCACACCTGGTCATAACGTTACTCTGAGTCGACACCTTTGATCTCTTTGTCAAAACAACTACCGGTATACATCAAAGGAAGCACACAACCGACGTCGGCAGAAATACTGTCACGACAGTGTGTATATATTTCTTTGATGTATTTGGCTTTGAAACTATGCGGGATATGGAGTGCATTGGGTGTATATAAGTCCATTATAGGAACAAACGCACAATATATATAAACATCGGAATCGGAATCGGAAATCGGCCGATTATGCCTCCAGTTATCGGAAATCGGTCCGATAAGCTTTTTCATTATCGGAACATCACTAAATCTGACATTATAATATACACCTTGTCCTGTGTCCAGTGTCTGGAATTTCTGCCAAAAATAAATATATCCAAATAACACCCCAACCAAGAAATAGTATAAATACTACTATGTAGTACATTACTAGTTATACTGAACCATATTTTTGGATCTATTTACATCACAGTTGTTGGAAACTTGTCAAAAAACCCGAAAAGAGATGTCACCACCACTACTTATTAATATGTCAATTATATTAATAAGTAGTGGTGGTGACATCTCTTTTCGGGTTTTTTGACAAGTTTCCAACAACTGTGATTTACATGTAGGCCTACTAGTATATGTTTGTTCCACACAGATGGGCGGTATTGAAATTTCAATCTCGGTATCGGTAAATTTTTGTCAATTTACCTCGGTACGGTAATCGGTATTGCTATTAAATTATAAGACCAAAGCAGATATTCCCGGTAAATTATTGTAATTGCAAGTTTTTAGCTGAACAATATACATGTATATATGACCACGGTCCACAGATTTACTACATTCGTGACAATACCTAAATTAGGCAACAAAATGACCTACGCAATTAAGTAATATTCACACATCTCTTTACACGCATGTCGTTGCACTGATTTGAAAAGAATAAGAGCATGACTACAATATTTTTTCGTGTCAATTTGATTTTCGTAACATTTCCATGAGTGAATAGAATTGTGAGTATAGTAATCAGTGATCACAATTCAAAAATTTAAGAACGTTTGCGTGATGTCATGAAAATAGGCAAACCGGCCAAGAAAATTTCCGAACTGCAGATGCCCAAACCTGCGGTTGGTTCATATTCTCTTCCTTGCAGCGTAGGGACTGACAAAGCTTCGAGATACGATTCGATTTCGAATCTTACGTTCCGATTTGATTCGATTCGAAAGCGGTCATGTGATTCGGGATATTTTGAATCGTTGTATAACAGTCCTTTATCGCCTGCAGTATCTTTAAAAATGTTCATTATATCCCCAATACATGTACGTAACCTGAATCTTCTTCCGCGACCATTGCGACCTCCGTGGTCTAACATGTATATATAGGTTGCCCAATAACCCACTGCACATAGGCTTCCCAGTCCCAGTGGTGGTTACTCGCGGACGCGGAAAGTCGTGAGTTACTCATACAACAACATATAGGTCGGTGATGGGTCACGTCACGTTTTCAGCACGGTTGGACCAAAATGAGAGCAGAGCACACAATGTTTATTCCACCACATAATACCAGAAATGTCGCGATCTAGCCTGGCCCCAGCTGCCAAAAGCGAGTTAAACCACCAATCGTATGCACCAATCCCAAGTCAGAATGCGCAATTCTGATATCGCGCGTGCATGCCGCCATGCATGCGACAGGGCGAGGCATACATGCGCAGAATCGTTTCCGATTACTATTACTCGCACCAGACTCAATTGCAAACGGAAACTATTCTGCGCATGTATGCCTTGCATAGACTAGTGGCAGAGTTACTGTGTAAACAAAATAACTATGAACTGACGTGCCATTCTCATATTAAACTAAATGTTGATCATACCATGTCATAAAACTGTAGTTTAATGAACCTCCATCGTAACTTCGTAAGCTTCGCGTTATCTCACAGACGTTATAAAATGTCTGACATTTGCCCTCATTTTGCTCATACCTCCCTCCGACATGTACCGCAAATCTTCTAAAGTGTCGGCAAAGATTCGATTCGATTTCGAATCATGATTCGATTCGAGATTCGATTAGATGTTGAAATTGCCGATTCGTCGGTCCCTATTGCAGCGTGATATACCATTCATGTATACAATTTAAGAGTCCCTCTTATTTGTAGCAGGCAAGCTACCGGTTGCACATGGTGCCCAATGTTAATTTAAAGTTATCACGCGATCTTTTTTGTCAGATATAGCCACATATGTATAATAAACCGGTAAGTATATAATGTTTAATAAAGTAATTTATAGTAGGATAGAAACATATTTATACTGACATTTTTGTGCATAACTTTCCAAGAAGATGTGCTATATGCAATTGACAAGATAAGGTTGTATAAAAAATCTGCAATGCGTATATCAATCGCTTTTGCATTACCGTCTAATTATAAAGTAACCTGTGGGGTTTTCAATTTGTTGTGCACGGGGACCCCCCATAACACGTGCTTCGATTCCACATGCTTCGATCCAACTTGGGACATAGATACCGAGTTTCCCACGCATTTTCCATTTGGACGGATACCGAAATTGACACATAACGCTCCAGCTATGAGTAGTCATACGTCATGATGTTAGTTACATTGTCATTAATATGTCGTAAAGATCAAAGATGCTGTCGGGCAGCTGTGCCCTTGGTGTAACAATGTTGCAATTATAGACTAATACATGTAGTACCGACTTGTTACACCGAGTTATCATAATTATCCGATTCTCGTTGCTTACAGTTGACTGGTCATACAATTCATGCATGTCACGGCCGCGGTGAAAAGGTGACGCACATACGTTGGCAACACATGAATAATTTCATTACCGAAAATACGGTATTTTTAGTTTTGATTCGGTACGGTAAATCGGTATTACGCTGATACCGATACCTAGAGCCCGAAGCCGCCATCGCACGCCGCCGCCGCCAGCCATATTGGCCACAAGCCGTCGCCAGCCATATTATCTCTAACGCCAGCCACATTTAAAAATCTCCGCCACCAGAATTGTAAAATGGCTGAGCCATGTGCATGGGCTTATATGTCAAGCACAACTGTACTGTGAATCGCAAAGAACTAAACCGCATTTCCTAATATTGGCATATAATCGCATGGACACGGCATGGTTGTTATGTTATCAGAACACCGGGCCCCTTAGTGTGGAATAGACTACCCCAATGCATGCTTTCGTATAACTGAATGGGCGCATCCATTCGGTATTGAAAGGGTTAAAATATGAATTGTTTATATCGACAACACCCAGTCTCGGACATCGCTGGCATTTGTCAATATATATTACACATAAGAATAGAAAATAGTTTGAAATATTATATATCATTACTATCGGGTTCATCATTCAATGATGCATGCATATATCGCAAGATGGCAGTGATGGTAGCGTCTGAAGTCGACAGAAGTCCCAAATGTAACTACTTATACCGATTAGATGGGAAACTACATAGTATATCCATACCAGTCCTTCGTGAATTTTCGCCATAATGGAAAAGCCCAACATCAAAAGATTACGTGTGGTCTGGAATTCTACGGGTTCACCACAAACGCTAAACAAAACGGCGTCTATAACCGGTAACAGGGGATTGGGAACATTTCGGAAACGAGAATACACTGAATGACAACATCTCAGCCGCCATATTTCGTCAGCCACGAACGTCTTGACTGAGCCGGCTTAGCTAGCTAACCAGCCACGAAAATCGGTTGAGCCAGCCATGAAAACTATTTGTCGTGGCTTCGGGGTTTACCGATACCGCACAGTAAATACCGAGTACCGCCCATCTCTAATTATTACCACTTTAGAGGGCGTTCTCTAGTAGATTAACAGTATTTTACCTGAATGGTAAAAAGCCATAATGCCCGGCATCAAACTGGAAGTTATGCGTTTACAATATTAATGGCCTGCTTCCGGCTATAACGCCTAGCAGGGCTTAAAATCCATTTCATTTTGCAAGAATCAATTCCGAATCAATTTAGTCATAAAGCACTGATAATTGAAAAGTTTTGCGAGAATCATTATGAGAATCGATTCGGCAATTCGCGTCGAATTTTAAGGCCTGCCTAGCATCAAACCAGAAGTTATGAGTTAACGATATTAATGGCCCGCTTCCGGGTAGCGATTTGCTAGGAATCTAATCGAACGCAACCTAATTTCGGAATTCAGAATTTCCATTAAAACAAGATTATAGTATATTATTAGGAATAAAACTGACATTTTACTGTAGTAGATGTAATAACAGACCAACAACACATTCAAGGTGAGTAAGTGTTATCTAACAAATGGAATAAAATTAGATTTCTGACTGAATTTTCCTTAGTTATGGCCCTATTTTCGTGGTAAATAATATTAATGAGTCACGTGACAATTTGTTTGAAAAGTTAGACAACAAACAGACGACACATGTTTGAATTGTTAAAAGAGTTATTATTTCAGTTGACATATTGCTGCTTACTCACTCATCTATGTTCTAGTTGGGTTTTCAGAGAGTGGTAATAATAGTAATAACATGATTTTGTCGGGCGTTAGGTTTATTAACAGCCCTCCAGAAATCGTCTCGGGCCTTTAATGAACCCCTCGGGCTGTTAATCATTTCTGTTGGGCCGTTAATAAACCATAACGCCCTCCAAAATCAAGTTATTGGTATATTCATTAAACTTTGTTTTTAAACTTCTTTCATTAAACTCTGATACATCGTTGATATATTGTTGTGTTTTGGTTATAATATTTTATTACATGTGTATATTATTTATTATTACATCAAATAAAAATCAATAAATTACTACCCAGTCTCTTTTTAAAAAACATCTCATAATCCCCCCCCCCCACACCTCCTAATTACCATTATAATTTTTAGGCAGGCGGGTTGTCCCGGGGCGGGTTGTCACCTAGAGCAATGGGCGGGTTGACTCAGGGGCAGGTAGTCAGGGACTCGTCACACCCAGCTACCCAAATGACCGAACCGAACAAGACACACATATATTTGGCTGACAGGTTGAAATTACCTTTAGTACCAAGATTGTGACATCTAATAGTACATGTTGTATATAATAAACTATAATTGCTTCAGAAAGATATACTGGTACACACATTCCCGAAACTGGTTCCGCTGAAGTCAGCTAGTAATAGTTGTTTTGACAAAGAGATCACAGGTGCCAGCTCAGAGTGGTGCCTAAGTACTGAGTAGTAACGTTATAACCACACGTGAAGCACATGAGGGTGGTGTAAAAGTTTTTGAGCTATGAGTTGTTTGAGTTATTACGACAACATACGGAATGGCAATGATTTAAAAAAAATTTATATTGATGGATAATTAAGTCATATTTGTCTGAGATTTCCCATTGGCCATGCATATTGTCATAGCTCGAGTTGATCCAAACTTTATGATGGTATGGACAGGAAGACAGCCATTTACAGTAATGCTCTAAGTAATCGACTCCTTAACCACAGCAGAATTATGGGTAACATATTTCCAACTAAATCCTGAAAAGTTACCCATAATTCTGCTGTGGTTAAGGAGTCGATTACTTAGAGCATTACTGTACATGGCTATGTTCACTCCAAACAAAATTGCACCCAATTGCTTAGTGAATGAAAATTGATATCTACCTGTTGTCTGTCATTGTCGAAGACTCTGTCTGTTTATTATGCCCCCGACTTGAAGTCGGCGGGTATATAGTCGACGTCTCTGTCCGTCCGTCCGTCCGTACAAACATGTTGCATTATTGTTCTGCAACCGCTCGGCCGATTTGGCTTATATTTGGTATGGTGATAGAGCAGCATGGGGGAACAGCTACATGCATAGCGCGGGTTTCGTCCACCCATTTTCACCAGAGTTATGGCCCTTTTTTGACTTAGAAAATTAAATTTTGTCCGTCTGTACAAACATTTTGCATTATTGTTCAGCAACCGCTGGGCAGATTTAGCTGATATTTGGTATGGTGATAGAGCAGCATGGGGGAACAGCTACATGCATAGCGCGGGTTTCGTCCACCCATTTTCACCAGAGTTATGGCCCTCTTTTACTTAGAAAATTCAATTTTTCTCTTGTTTTTTGGGTTTCCAGATAATAGCGTGAGCTTTGGTGATACAATTGCAAATCCCGTATTTTTGTGGATTAGTTATATGAAAATACATGTCAAGTGCGAATTTGGGTATGATCTGATGATTTTTGCCCGACTTTTTTTCAACTTAGAAAATTTTAATTTTTCCGTCCTTACAAACATTTTGCATTATTGTTCAGCAACCGCTGGGCAGATTTAGCTGATATTAGGTATGGTGATAGAGCAGCATGGGGGAACAGCTACATGCATAGCGCAGGTTTTGTCCACCCATTTTCACTAGAGTTATGGTCCTTTTTTTACTTAGAAAATTCAATTTTTTTCTATTTTTTTGGGGTTTCCAAATGATAGCGTGAGCTTTGGTGGTACGATTGCAAATCCCGTATTTTTGTGGATCAGTTATATGAAAATACATGTCAAGTGCGAATCTGGGTATGATCTGATGATTTGTGCCAGAGTTATGGCCCTTTTTTCAACTTAGAAAATTTTAATTTTTGCTTGTTTTTGGGTTTCCGTATCGCTTGTTTTTGGGTTTCCGGAATTTCTAGTACGAACTTATTTTAGAATGGTCATATAGACCTCGGATATCCGCAGTCCATGCTTTATCCGAATTGCTACAGTCGGGGGGCAAATGCCACGCGACAGCGTACCTCTTGTTAGCACTCACTCAATGTCTCTTGTTGAATAGACTGATTCCTGGTCGAAAGCTGCAAAAATCTGAAAACTTAGTAACCTGACCCCTCCAGCATCACTGCGCATGGCGACTCGCAGAGCCAAAAACAACCAGCGCAATTTGGGATTACTTTACATATACCTGATGCTCCCCTCACCTTCATTGTTTTTTAAGATAGTTCTGATTGCAACTGTACTAATTTATTCAATGTGCTAATGTGTGTACCAAAACGTTGACACAGCAGGTGACGTCACATGGCACATGCTCGGCAGGGAAACTATGTATGCTCACTCATCTGTTTAAAGCTTTCTTTGAATCTCTTTGATGTCCACGCGATTGAACCAATAATAACCAATAATTTCAGACTATTTGGATGATGTCAATAGCTTCCTTTTAGGCTGCTACAATTGATTTTTACATTCAGTATGGCCATTTTAGCGCATATGTTTATTAAAGCGTGCATATTGTGCTTTGAATATATATTTGATCAGATTTTTGTTTTTGCCCTATGTTCAAACATGATGTCCGATTATTATCCATTGGGCTAATATCGGTATATCACCAGCCCTAGCACGGTCCTAAACGTAAGCTTGTTCCAGGTGGTGATTGTTCTCACGAAATATGAATTTTGGTATACTGTAGAGTTTGCCTTGGTTATGTCAAATCAGTATGAGTTATTTTGTTGGAATTTTTCAACAGTGTTGGCGACTTTCTCATCCATTCTTTTGCGATGGTAGGCATATAATGCGCTGTTTTGGTTTTGCTTGAGATAAAATGTCGTCTCTTGGCAGTGATGGTATTGTGTAGCACACCCTACAGACTACCTCCCTCATACTTCATACAGATCTTTGGGGTGCCTCTAGATGGGAGCCCTCTAGATGGGAGCCATCGATTATTTCTGAATTTCGTTATAAAACATGGCCTCCAGCAGCCATCTTGGATTTTAAATTTTAATCTATCGGCACACTCTGCAGGCCGCATATATTGAAGAAATGTTTTGTAAATTTACAGGCAAGATTATGATCACCTCTAGCTGAGAGCTATCAAATTTTAACAATTTTCAATGAAAAACATGGTGGCCAGGAGCCATCTTGTATTTTAGTTTGCATCCGCACATAGTCATGTTCTATCCAATGCCATAACTTAAGTATTTTTTGACCGATTGTGTTCATATTTGATATGTAGGTTTATGATGACACACCCCTCACCTGTATAGTTTTTGGTATCGATTGGTTGATCGGTTTAGAAAATAATTAACCCTGCACACAAATGCTATCTGATGCATCTAAGTTAAACAATTTTCTTCTGATATGCCTCATATTTCTTACCTAGGTTTTTCTTAGCACGTTCTTTATCTGTATGGTTTTTGGTATCGTTTATTTAACCCTTTCTGCTCTTGTTTTTAAATAGAATTCATCCAAGCTGTGTTGACTTAAATATTTTTCATCTGATCAGCACCAAATTTGGTACATCTGGTCCTCACCCCGAAATACAGATCAGGTTCGAATTTGAGTTTGATCTGGTATATTTTAACAGAGTTATGGCCAAGTAGCTGATAATCTAATTAATGCCTCCAGGCACTGTTAGCTTAGAAGAGGAGATCTTATTACCCAGCCAATGTCTTATTGGAAATGAGTTTTGTTTAGCTTGACATTAGATAAATACCATGGCTCACAGAGTCAAATCTCTTTAGACACATCACAGTGATAGTGGTTCTCTCCTGTATGGACCAGAACACCTGATCAAACAAATCTCTCAACACTAATAAAATTTCTCTCCTGACTCTCAGACTCTATCACACACAGTGTGCTAGCATCTCTAAAACATTGACAAATCCATGATTGATGACTCTCTGGTCCATTCTTTGTTCTGTACAAAATTAATTTAACCCCTTTGTTGAAACAGGTTCATGACATTAGAGACTGACTTATTGTATGGGTTTCTAAATCCAATGACATGCTTTTATAGACTGTTTGTGTTTATCAGTTCATTATTTTGGGTAAGATTAACCCCATTCTATCCGATTTTATATCCATTGATTATGTTTATAGTTCTTGGCATAGTTTATGATAACACACCCCTAACCTGCACAGTGAGGGTCATTTGGTTTATTTGCTCAAACATATTAACATCCTCCACCAATCCTGTTGACACAATGTGATAACTAAATATTTTTCACTTTATCACTATATAAATAATTGCATCCATGTTAATGATGAAACATTCTTCACCTGTATAAATTTTGGTATCGATTGAATGATTTTGATAATATATTAACAGTAACTTCAATTATATTTCCGCTGTTTAGATACATTATATCTTTCCAATGATCAGCTTAGAAGAAAATTAACCCACCCCATTCCATAGTCATACAGTATGCTATTCAATGTAATGAATCTAATATTTTCAATCTGACCAATCTCATATCCTACCTCTAGCTATCTGAAAATTCTGCATAAAAACATTTTATATCCAATCATTATCAATCATTTTATATCCAGGTCTATACATCCCTCACTTGTATAGTTGTTCAGGTATTGATTAGTTTTTGAATCGGGAACTATTAACTCTTTTGTCCCATCTAAATGATCCCAAGAATTTTTAATATGCAGCTAACACATAACATAATAAAAAAAATAACAATATTAAAAAAATCATAATATGTTTTGTCTCGCATTCCAGTGTAATAAGCAAATAAATAAATATTTTGTCTTTAACTGCTATGGTGCTTCTCTCTGACTATGGATTGAGCTTAATTAGCTTTATCACTCTATAAGATATATCTGTGTTGAAGTGACTTAATAGGTTGAAATGGAATGCCACATCCGTGTTCCTATTGTGTTTATGTGAGCAAGGTGCCCAATAAGTCTGATTCCACTTGTGACCTTAATAGTAAGGTGTGAATTATTGAAACTTTTGCACTCGTGAAAAGGTTGGTGTAAGGATTTATTAAAATAGCTAATCGGTATCGCCAAGGTATGGGTTAAACATCTGCCGATCGTGATCGGCCTCTCGTTTTTTTCCCTGAAATTTATATTGCTCTTCTATATTATTTTAGGCTGTCAATTCAGCTATGCGACATGGAAGTGATGTTGAGACAACTAAGAAATGTAAGCTATCATTAAAACTTTCAAATATTACTGTTTTGTAGTGGTAAATGGTATCTATTATATTTCATTAGCCCCTAACTTTATTGGTCAAATTAAAAACTGGACTGGTTTGACGCAGGCCTGAAATTATGTGCCGGACATTTGCAGAATGAGGTCCCCAGAGCATGAATTTTGTGATGCTTCCTCACACATTGGGCTAGCATCACCAGATTCATCCTCTGGGGGCCTCATTCTGCATGGTCTCATCTGCTATGGGAGAACTAGACCTAACAAGAAGAATAAACTAAAAAGCTTATTAATGTGATAATAAAGATACTTTCCAGAGAAGATGAGACCTAAGCAGAATTAGGATCCCACAGGATGAATTTAGTGGTGCTAGCCCACTGTGTTCAAGTATTTTAAAATAATTATCACTAATTAGTCACCTGATGTAAACAGCACCTATTGCATACACTCTCCAGATAAAGTTACCATCTGTCTTTTAAGCTAATAATAAATGCTCTTTATTACTAATTATTAGTGCACCTTTAAGTCATTTGAGGTCAATGTCACATATCCAATGACATTCTCAGTGTCATGTTACCTATATATGTGCACCAGTTTTCCATCATATCTTCTGAGCTGATGATAAATGCTCTTTGTTGATCATGCAATTTATTAGTTCCCTTTACGTAGTCATCCAAGGTCAAAGGCGTCCTGGTCGTGTGAACATATGTGTACCAATGGTACTACATATTTTCTAAGCTTATAAGGAACCTTTGAAATGCTCTGTTTTGCTCATGTATGCCCTTTAAGTCGTCTGAAGTAAAAGATGACGGGTGACAAAACATGTGCAGCAAAATATTGTCACCACTGATAACGATATAAAGAAAACCCGCAAAAGGTGCACAGAGTTTGTCTGGCATTTATCTTTGGCACGGACGCTGCTGAAACTATATCTGTCTTATATCGTCCAGTATGCATTATATCAGTACAAATTAATGTACTGCTTTGATAACCTTTGGGAAACATGTTATATCTCAGGTCGTCTTGTTCGGATTGGCCTGAAATCTTACCTGTCGTATTCTAAGATGTGTTGCAGGACATGATAAAATTTTTGACTCAATCGGACATGAGGGTGATATATTTTTAAAAGTGCCAAAATCGTGACAGATAAGCACACAGGTACACACCCATACAGACACACGCTTGGCTTTTAACCCTTTACCCAACAAAACGGCCAAAACCGGCCAAATAAAGCTTCAACAGCCTAAAATATCTTCGGTCTGTCTCAATAGAACCATACAAATATGGATATCATTGGAACCGGCTCCTTGACCACATTGTGATAGTTACAGTTATGCCCTGTGCCAATGCATTCTCTTATATATGCGAGTCGACCATAGGTCGCCTCGCATGTATAAGAGAATGCATTGGCACAGGGCCGTTCTGTTGGGTAAAGGGTTAATTAGATAGACAAGATCTGCAATTATGGATGGGTAAATAAATTATCCTGGGCTGTCTGGGGCTGTGAGTTGATGTCCATGACTGACAGATGGCGCCAATATTAACCCTTTAACCAACACAATGGCCCTGTGCCAATGCATTCTCTTATATATGCGAGTCGACCATAGGTCGCCTCGCATATATAAGAGAATGCATTGGCTTAACACATTAAAAATTATAAAATTGTTAAAGAATGTAAGAAAAAATGGTAAAAAGTGTTAAAAAAAGATTTTTTTTAGGCCAATGCATTCTCTTATATATGCGAGGCGACCTATGGTCGACTCACATATATAAGAGAATGCATTGGCACAGGGCATAACTGTAACTATCACAATGTGGTCA
The DNA here is from genome assembly GCA_032622095.1 of Siphonodentalium dalli. Taxonomy (NCBI): domain Eukaryota; kingdom Metazoa; phylum Mollusca; class Scaphopoda; order Gadilida; family Siphonodentaliidae; genus Siphonodentalium; species Siphonodentalium dalli. Next base: position 192,790,595 of record CP136069.1, read on the forward strand.
AGGAGCCGGTTCCAATGATATCCATATTTGTATGGTTCTATTGAGACAGACCGAAGATATTTTAGGCTGTTGAAGCTTTATTTGGCCGGTTTTGTTGGGTAAAGGGTTAATAGCATGAGTTCTTGTTCTCTATATTATTTGGCATATTTTGAGAATGGTATCGTGATAACTTTTGTAAACCTTAACCCAGTTTTAGATATGAAACTGTCATACCAGTGATGCCATTCACATATCTGGCTTAGCTTTGAAACGATTATGGGTTTACAAAAGTTAGTCGACAGGAGAAGTCGACTACAAGTCGATTAGTCAAACCTCATGTCCTGGTGACATGAGTGACAATGCAACGTCTTTTCAAATGATATTTTGAAAACTGTTATTAGTAAGTTTCTAACTGATTATTTCACAAATATGTCGTTAATGCCAACTTTATGGTTTTGTCACAAGAAATCCAGTCAAAAATAAAAATAACATGCTTGATGACTAACTAATCTATATGAATAAAGAGTAGAGAAGGTAAACATGGTGTTAAGAAATAACTCCGAACAAAATCCGGAACCGCTGAACCGGTGACACAACTAAGTAGCAGGTTCGTTTGATAAAAAGTTTAGGGTCGACGACTTAGGTAACAACTTGAACAGGAGCCATAGAAGGATTAGCGAATAATATAGAAGCCAATTAAAACAATATGCCAGCTAATGCAGCAGCTCACCAGCACAGAGTTGTTAGTGTCTTTTGAGAAAACTAGGAATACCACGCATGATGAGCTGAGCTTTCGATCTGCATGTGCTACACCTGTGTCCTGTGCTAACACGCGACAGCATATCGCTAAAGGGAGTAATAACTGGATCTCTGAATAATAAGGTACTGTTGTTAGCTCACCTGAGACTAAGTCTCTGGTGGAGCTGTAGTCATCACTCCTCGTCCTTCGTCCATCCATCCATCTGTCCGCTCATCAAGGTGATTGTGGTTCAGATTTATTCAAATGAGGTCACTGGGTCAAATGTGGGTGGAGCCAGTGATTTAACTCCAAAAAAAAAATTCTATTTAAAAAAAAATTTTAATGAAAATTTAATTTTTTATTTTAAATTTAAATTTTGAACAACTAACCACATTTTAACATCCGCCAATGTACATTGACTCATCTCACAAAATTTAGTTCAAATAGGTCCAGGGGTCTGGGAGAAAAATCATGAACAGACAGATTGTTACCCTTGTCAATTGAGGGGTCAAAGTAAGTATATGTACTCTTGTGTCTGGAATAAACATGCATTAAATTTCAGATGATTTTCCACCCTGCACAAGGCTTATTCCAGTCTGCACATTTATTTTATTTTATTTTGTGTATTGTACTACTAGTAGTAATTTTGGAAGACAAGACGATTTTGTTTTTTCCCCCAACAAATCTTGATCGAGTGTTTTTAGCTCACCTGAGACGAAGTCTCCGGTGGAGCTATAGTCATCACTCCTCGTCCGTCGTCCGTCCATCGTCGCACCGTCCGTCAACAATTCTTTAAACATCTTCTCCTCTGGAACCATAAGACCGAATGGGTTCATATATGGTGTGGATGTTCCCTAGGTGACTCTCATTCAGATTTGTTCAAATGAGGTCACTGGGTCAAATAGTTGTGAAGCTAGGGCCATAACTCCCTCCCTCCATAGTAATTCTTTTAAACATCTTCTCAAAATACCATCAGGCCAAATGGGTTCATATTTGGTATGAAGGATCCTTGGGTGACTGGAATTCATATTTGTTCAAATGAGGTCACTGGGTCAAATGTGGGCAGGGCCAGGGACATAACTCAAAAAAATATATACTAACTGTATGCGGGGTATGCCTACACATGTCAAGTGAAATCTGACATTTATATAAACATTCCCTGGAGATCTGCTAGAGGTCATTAATTCCCAATTCAACAACAATCTATCATATGTATTGTTCAAACCCTCCCACATTACCATTTCACTAGAACATATTTGGCAAACTTGAAAAGTGTTCTTTGAAAGAACCACCAGCTCTATTTAGCTCATATTTAATATTGAGGCTCCTTTGGTGATGTGTGATTCAGATTTGTTCAACAGGGTCACCAGGTCAAGTAGGTGCAAGGCCAGCTACATTACTCTTTCTCTCCATAGTAATTCATGATAGGTCTTCTCTGCAAGAATCAAAATGGCTATTTTGCTTATATTTGGTATGAAATCACCTTGGGTGACAGATTTGTGAAAATGGGATCACAAAGTCGAATAAGGGCAGAGCCAGAGACATAACTAATTCACCACATAGTAATTCTTAAAATATGTTTGCAAGAGCCAAGAACTAGTTGGCTTATTTAGCATGGAATGTTCTTGTTTGACTCCAATTAAGATTTTTTTAAATGGGGTCACCTGGTCAAATAGGGGCCAAGCGAAGGACAGTTTCCCTCTTAATATGCTTCCTTCACAAGGACCATCAGGTCTATTTTACTGATATTTAGTATGAAGGGTTCTTTGGTGTCTGGGATTCAAATTTATTCAGATGGGGTCACCAGGTTAAATAGGGTGGGACCAGGGACATAACTGAATGTCTGTATAGTAATTCTTAAAATGTGTTCTCAAGACAGGTTGGACTATTTAGCTTACATATAGTATGGAGGATTCTTTAGTGACTGAGATTCAGATTTGTTAACATGAGGTCAACCTGTTAAGGAATGGCGGGACTATGGGGAGTTAACACTTTTGTGTCTAATAAAATCATTGAAAAATCAAATTCATTAAAACATCTACCTTGGAACTACCTGACTGATTAATCTGACATACATGTATGATGTTTTGGGTCCATGGATAATTGTGCTTCAAACATGTCTAAATGGTTTTATAAAAAGGTGCTTGTGAGATTGGGAATTTCCAACAATTGAGAATGTTTGAGATGTCGGTTGTGAAATTCCAACCTAATACTTGGGAGTCTGGAGCCCGGTCGGGAGGGGACTTGTTGAGCTGGAGGAGGGGGGTGATCAGTAGTGTACAGTTGGTAATTTCAAGGTGGATATTCACCGATCTACATAAATGAAGCCTCTCAGCCACATATCCTGTTTAGATCTACTTCTTTTAAAGTGATTATGAAAATTTCTGACTGTTGTGGTCTCCAGAGTCCCAGTCTTATTAGTCTTTGCAGTCTGGTGAGCGACCCCACAGTCATTGACTGTCTTGTTTATAAAATCCCTTAAGTGTCAATATACTAGTAATATTGTTGACTGGGAGTCGCATGTTTGAGACGAAGTCACGAGACTTCCGAAACACCTGTGGGAATATGGATTTTAAATCTGATAACCAAATGCGGCTTAATTATGTCTTAACCCTTTACCCAACAAACCGGCCAAAACCGGCCAAATAAAGCTTCAACAGCCTAAAATATCTTCGGTCTGTCTCAATAGAACCATACAAATATGGATATCATTGGAACCGGCTCCTTGACCACATTGTGATAGTTACAGTTATGCCCTGTGCCAATGCATTCTCTTATATATGCGAGTCGACCATAGGTCGCCTCGCATATATAAGAGAATGCATTGGCCTAAAAAAAATCCTTTTTTTAACACTTTTTACCATTTTTTCTTACATTCTTTAACAATTTTATAATTTTTAATGTGTTAAGCCAATGCATTCTCTTATATATGCGAGGCGACCTATGGTCGACTCGCATATATACGAGAATGCATTGGCACAGGGCCCTTCTGTTGGGTAAAGGGTTAAATATATCTATATTATTTGTATCCAGCATATATAAATACTAAGGTAAATAATTTTAGAGCTGGTATAACTACATGGGAATAAGTGGCAACATGTGGTGTCTCTTCGTTCAATGCTTCAGTAATTAATTTTAGAGCTCGTATAACTACATGGGAATAAGTGGCAACATGTGGTGTCTCTTCGTTCAATGCTTCAGTAATTAATTTTAGAGCTCGTATAACTACATGGGAATAAGTGGCAACATGTGGTGTCTCTTCGTTCAATGCTTCAGTAATTAATTTTAGAGCTGGTATAACTACATGGGGAATAAGTGGCAACATGTGGTGTCTCTAGAGCTGGTATAACTACATGGGAATAAGACCTGGTATAACTACATGGGAATAAGAGCTGGTATAACTACATGGGAATAAGAGCTGGTATAACTACATGGGAATAAGAGCTGGTATAACTACATGGGAATAAGAGCTGGTATAACTACATGGGAATAAGTGGCAACCTGTGGTGTCTCTTGAGCTGGTATAACTACATGGGAATAAGTGGCAACCTGTGGTGTCTCTTGAGCTGGTATAACTACATGGGAATAAGTGGCAACCTGTGGTGTCTCTTGAGCTGGTATAACTACATGGGAATAAGTGGCAACCTGTGGTGTCTCTTGAGCTGGTATAACTACATGGGAATAAGTGGCAACCTGTGGTATCTCTTGAGCTGGTATAACTACATGGGAATAAGTGGCAACCTGGGGTGTCTCTTCGTTCAATGCTTCAGTAATTAATTTGATAAAAACATGCTTGTCTTTGCTGAATTTCTTGACTGGCCATGTGATGAACTTACGATATATGGCCGCTCTACTAGTATTATAGTATATATGATCTTTGTTCGCTGCACTTAGCTTACCCATGGAAGATCATTGGTATTTACTATTTAGGGTGGGAATTTAATTACTGGTATATAAGAACCAGTAATACCACAGTGGTACTGGACTACTAGTACCACCTTGAAAAGTACTACCTTAAACAGAACCACTGTTTTCAAAAGCATATTTGGACTAGTATGTAGTCCCCACTCTATTTGGTCACATGCCCATTAAACGCAACTGGTAAAGTGCAAGACTGTATTTCGATGAAAATATCCACCCTGCAATTATATTCCATTCTGTACTTATATTAATTCTGGTTGGTTTTTCCACCCTGCACTTATATTCCAGACTGCACTTTTATTCCAGACACGAGAGTACATGTACTCCTGTTACAAATGTTGTTCTTTCACATTTAATTCCTCATGTGCTGTGTTCTATGCAATGTACAGGCGAGTGTTATATTATGTTTATATAGGCTAATAAGGCTATTGACTTCTTTTCATCTGTTATAATGATGTGTCTTATTTTATTATGCTGATGATTTCTAGTAACAATTATCAGAGGTGCCATATTGATAACCCTTCCCTTAATTTTGTAACTTATTTTAATGAAAATGAACTCACTTCAACTTCTAGAATATACCATTTGAGATTACTAGATTAATGAATCTCACAGATTGGGATTTGCATTTGGTTCCAATAGGGGCAGAGATAGGAGATTTAAAACCCCCGCACCCACCCTGTCTATGCTAAGAATCCATGTATGGTACTTGTATATAGATTCCTATAGTACTCTTGGGCTCCAAATAAACATGCATGCACGTTTATTATTTTCGTGGGAAATTTCCCCCATGCACAGTGCTTATTTGGGTCTGCACGTTTATTAATTTTGAGGCTATTAAAATTGAAAAGAGCACAAAGTCAAGATTTCTATATGATTCTGATATCAAAATGATGAACTTTATGCATGTACATATTCAAGTATACATGCATGGCATACATGTGGAGTTTTGTGGACATTTAATTAATATTGAATAAAATACCACATGAGACATACATGTACTATGTTGATTCCTATACTTGACCTACTACAAAAAATAACTTGTTTAACCAGGCATGTTGGTGTTTTGCTCAGAGTCCCCCTGCACTATTATTTGGGTCTGCACTTTTATAAACTTTCAATGGAATTCCCCCCTGCACTATTAATTGGGCCTGCACTTTTATTTGGAGCCCGAGAGTACATGTAATAATTTTGATATTTATCAGTATTATCAGTAAGGTTTTGATAAATTTCCAACAGTTGGAGATCTTGAAGTACCAGTTGCAATTTAGCTTTGTCCATTTGGGAGGTAATGGGCAATGATCTATTGGGGGATGGGGGTGGATGTGCAGTCAGAAATTTCAAGGTGGACACCCCCATATCCCCTCCCACCATTCAAAAAAGACCCTCTACCTGTGTCCCTGTTTAGAACTACTTGTTTTAAAGTGATTTGACAAATACTGACTACTGCAGTCTTCAGAGTCCCAGTCCTCTCGGTCTTTACAGTCTGGTGAGCGATCCACAGTCATTGACTATCTTGTATTGAATGATGTTCATTATTTGAAGTGATCTTTACGCCTTATTTACGTGTTATTTATGGTGATCAGTAGGCCATGTTGGGGATTTGTTTCGACTAATCGGCAGATTTCAGTCTCGACCTATTTAATAATCGAGTAGACGTTGATTAGTCGACTAATTGTTTCCACACTAACCTGGCCTTTACCAGCTGGTTGATTGTTACTTGTCTCCCATTACCACTTTCGGGATTGTCAACCCTTTAGTAACTGGATTTTCACTTATGTATACTTTATTCTCCTTCATTTGTAGGGATCATCAGACAAACATTCTTCTGATGTTTAATGAACTTATCATCTGGACAAACCTACAAATGAATGAACTGGAGTTCATAACTTGTTTTCTTTGAATATATAAAACATATAGACTATTCCAATGTATTAATTTTAGAACTGGAAGAATACATTTAGTATTAGGCTACACTAATATTATTGCCCGGTTTACGAACATTTGGGTGGCAAAAATAGTAGATGCAAGAAGGAAAAATATATTCATCGCAACATTTGACAAATATTGGAAATGACAAGTTTTATTCAACTTATACAAATAAACTAAGGTATTTCTTCCCATAAAACAGTTGAAATAATGAGAAAAGAACAATACAAAAGGCAAGGCCTTGCCATCACCTATTTTCTAATGAAATGTTTTATATTCATGTGAACATGAACGACCAATCAATAAATAGTTTTATATTCTTGTGAACATGAACGACCAATCAATAAATAGTTTTATATTCATGTGAACATGAACGACCAATCAATAAATAGTTTTATATTCTTGTGAACATGAACGACCAATCAATAAATAGTTTTATATTCTTGTGAACATGAACGACCAATCAATAAATAGTTTTATATTCTTGTGAACATGAACGAACAATCAATAAATAGTTTTATATTCATGTGAACATGAACGACCAATCAATAAATAGTTTTATATTCTTATGAACACGAACGACCAATCAATAAATAGTTTTATATTTTTTACGATATTGGAAAAACTGTTGTAGGATAATTATGTTCTTAGACCAGGCTATTAAATTGCTTTTGTCTTAAAGGGGTTAAATCTTGTTCACCCAAAATCATTTGTGTTGACTGGAGTCATAAATTCATTTTCGTTATAATTACCATGTTGTTTGCATCGTTCATAGAGCACATGAGTGCATTATGCCCAAAACCATGGCTCAAATTCATTCATTTGTTGCAGATATTATGTTGAGTACATGTACATGTATATGAGATGGTCCCATAAATGGCCGGATTTAGTGTACAGTACCCCTTTAATACATATGTTGGTTTCTTTTTTTAATTTCAGTTTCAGCTGGGCAAAATAAGCAACAGTCAACTGACAAAAACACTGCTAAACTGGATAGGGAAACTGAAGAGTTGCACCATGATACTGTTGCATTGGATACTGCTAAGCTGATCCAACAAGCTCGTCAGGCAAAGGGTCTAACTCAGAAAGATCTAGCAAGCAAAATTTGCGAGAAACAGCAAGTGATCAATGAATATGAGAATGGAAAAGCTATCCCAAATCAGCAGATAATGGCAAAGTTGGAACGTACCCTTGGTATGTAAATATTGCAGTATTTTTTCACTGATTTACGAGGCCACACCAATATTATAGCCTGATTTACGAGGCCACACCAATATTATAGCCTGGTTTTCGAGGCCACCCCAATATTATAGCCTGGTTTACGAGGCCACCCCAATATTATAGCCTTGTTTACGAGGCCACCCCAATATTATAGCCTGGTTTACGAGGCCACCCCAATATTATAGCCTGGTTTACGAGGCCACACCAATATTATAGCCTGGTTTATGAGGCCACACCAATATTATAGCCTGGTTTACGAGGCCACCCCAATATTATAGCCTGGTTTACGAGGCCACACCAATAATATAGCCTGGTTTACGAGGCCATACCAATATTATTGCCTGGTTTACGAGGCCACACCAATATTATAACCTGATTTACAAGGCCACACAATATTATAGCCTGATTTATGAGGCCACACCAATATTATAGCCTGATTTACGAGGCCACCCCAATATTATAGCCTGGTTTACGAGGCCACACCAATATTATAGCCTGGTTTACGAGGCCACACCAATATTATAGCCTGGTTTACGAGGCCACACCAATATTATAGTCTGGTTTACGAGGCCACACCAATATTATAGCCTGGTTTACGAGGCCACACCAATATTATAGCCTGGTTTACGAGGCCACACCAATATTATAGCCTGGTTTATGAGGCCACATCAATAATATAGCCTGGTTTACGAGGCCACACCAATATTATTGCCTGGTTTACGAGGCCACACCAATATTATAACCAGATTTACGAGGCCACACAATATTATAGCCTGGTTTACAAGGCCACACCAATTTTTCCGCCAAAGGAAGCCTTCACACTGAACTATATGGATATATGTCCTGCTTTTGTAAACCATAGTAGGAAAGGGGTTAACTTTTTGGTCGCCTACGAACGCTCATTGGATTGCTCGGAATTAGTCACGCATGCGCAGTCCCAATATAACTCACTTTACAGATTGAATTCGTCAGTTTATTTTCTGCTACGGAACCGAACGGAAGTTTAAGGGAGTATTGTTCCGAATTTGTCGTTTAACAACTAGACAACAAATTCAATTTATCGATACAATAATTACTGGTCGCCTACGCGTTCGTTTTTATAATTATCGTTTCGAATTAACGGACCGTTTCGCTTCAAACAATACGATTGTCCGTGTTTTCGAACAGGCGGCGAACTTAAAAAATTTATCGAATATGGAAATCGACATTCCGCCGTAATCAGCCGTCATTTCAAGGCCTTACGAGGCGCATAGATTATTGTGAGAAATACATCTATGGAATTATTATAGCACCTATAAGGTATGATAGAATTTGTCAGATATAAAAAATGCCACGTGATTCGCTACCGGAAGTCTCCTAATTTCGTGGGAATTTATTTACTTGTGAAGTTTTACTCGTGGAAATTTATTTAGCAATAATTCCATCGCTACTGACGCTATCTATCATAATGTTATAAACAACATGCTTTCACATAATACTTTGTTGTTTTATGGTCCAATACAAATGATCCAGATGTGTTGGTCACATATGAACTTAAAGTTGATTACATCTTGGTTTATCAATGTCAAAACAGGTAAATAAGAATAACAGTAGTGTCATTATTACTTTAACAAATTGACAGAGATTGATATTTGACAAGTGTTAGAATTCTGTTCATGGTTTGATTCTCGTAACGGAGCATCAACTTCATTGTAACAATCTGAGCCATGTGCTAGCGGACCGGGGATCGCAACCTGGTCAGGGTATTCTGACAGAAATCAGAACTCGGTCCGATACCAAGTTTGTCAGGCTAAAAAGTCTCATTCGAGATTACTGAATAAAAATCTGAATGCAAAATGCCGACTTTCCCCATCACTTGTCCAGGTGTGTTGTTGTGGGTGCACTACGCTGTCCGGTCGGGTGCGGACATTGGTGGCTGACCCGTGTACACACCTAGGTGTGTGTACATTAAAGAATGCTACTGGAGTCACCACAAGGTTTTAAAGAAAGTTACTCGGCCGTGGTAGCACCTGGGCCAGTGCGTCTACAACCAGAATTGGTTCCTGCACTGTAATATCTCCAGATACAGCCAGCCGGTTCAGCAAGCCGGTCTGAACCGGTGGGCTTGTAAATTTCAGAGAAGGATCCAGGGATTGATACCTGTTACAGGTTTGGACGCTCAAACTCTGGAGACCCAAATGTTCTAAAATTCCAAGTGGATAGTATATATTCAAGTTGGTTTATCATTATTTCAAGGCAAATTTCTAAAAATTCATTAGCTTGTAATGAAAAAATCAGATGATATAGTCTGATATGGAGCCTCTATTTGTACAATCTCTGGATCCTTCCCTGTTCGTATTGCTCAGTCATGATCTCTTCTCGGGCAGGAACAGTTCACGCTCCCCGATTGTAGAACGCCTTTGCAGTACAATCAATTAGAGCGTTGGTGACCGGTGGTGATGCCGGGGTACTTGAGACCCCCAGGACATTTTGTCCCACACCGGCACAAGCGGTTCTGTGTGCTGAAGTTGCCAAATCGCGTGCGAACGTATCGCCACCAGCTGGGAGGCCTACGGCAACTTCGGCGCAGGGCAGTGGCCCTACCCTTACGTACATAGCGGTAGAGAGTCCGGTCCCCCTGGTCGCGATATATACGACACGGCCTTGCCTGCCTCTCAGCCGTCTTGGGGTTCGGATGCGATGGCCTCTACACATCGTCCTCTTCTACCCATCGTCCTGCTTGGACAGGACATTCAGCTTGGTCGGGACCACCTGCATTTGGGGGGGGCTCACCCCGGTCCGATGGCTCCACCTCCTTCCGGTTATCCAAACCCGTTTTGGCCATGGGATTCTTCATTTCGACACTGGACTCCGAATTGGAACTCAGTTTATCAGCCTTTTGCTCAAACAGTTGGCCGTAGCTTAAATGCCCATGGGGAGGTATTTATACCTCGATTGAGCCATCGCCGGAATGGGCCTCCCTCTCGTGTTTTTGTTGTCCATTATGGACACTGCAGGTCGTTTCGACGCTAGGGCAGAGAGCGACATGCTATCCTTACACCCCAAGGCGTCTGAGGTGTTCGATGACGACACGTCTGCGCACAATACGTCAGACTGTGGGTCTTTTCAGTCTCACAGTCTGGCATCGGTAAGGTAGAAGCTGCGGATCGTGATTTTCTATTTAGGTTTATCTCATCTATAGGCTTCTTCCTACTGAACTATGTACTCTCAAGCTCGCCTGGCTCGCCCTGTGCACTCGTACCACCGTCTTCAACTGCATCGAGAACACGATCTATCTTACCTGTGATATACATTTTATAGGTAAGGTACAATGACTCGCGTCTGACGCAATGGTGAATAGACTTCACACATGAATGAAGCACATTTACATGGAAAGCATTTATATTGTCACGTGCCACAAAGCCACTGCCAATAGCCTTTCCGAAAGAGTCCGTCTCATGGCTCTTCATACTTTTATTACCAATATCAATTTGATTATCTGGCATATAGAACATAAAAATACAAACAGGCAAAGACGTTTGCGCTGTCCAGCTCAGCTTTCGAGGAAGCTCATTGACTAGCATTACAGACCTTTCCTTGCAGACAGGGGACCACCCCGTATGAGTGGATCCCAACCCCATGGCACCAGACGCCCGATCATAAGGGCCTGAAACCATGCTGCCAACTCTGCTCGCTTCGGTCTATGCTGGATTTGTCCTATTTTCCTTAAACATGCCTTAAACAGGACCACTTAGGTAGGGGGAGCTCCTCTATATCATGGCTATTAAAATTCAATAAGTAACATTATAAAGGGATGGGTGTCCTTTACTAGGAGGATGATAATTTCATTTGTTTCCTTCATAGGGGAGCCATTTTTAGAGCGGGTCTTCCCCTAGTTTGCTGCATGCTTCACACTAACCTACCTATCACACACCTAGGTCGTTCTGCTGCATGTTTGGGGGAAAAAGTGACATGATGTTCTGGGCAGAGGCCCAGAAATGAATATCCCGTATGGTGACCGTGACAATTTACCCGTGTTTCTCATCTGATTACATTGTACATCATTTGACCTGATTTCAGTTGTCAAAGAGACAACTACATGTATTTGAATATTCCGCTACGATTGGTTCACTAAGTACATTATATCGACACGGTCTGGGCACCTTCATTTCTTAAAATCAGATCGCGATGGGTATTCCACTGGGAATGTGGACTGCTCTCAGGTGTCTAATGGTCGTGAGGGCCTACTAATAGTGTGGGGATTTAGGCTGAGAGTAGCGGTTTGCTTTCCCGGTGGCTGCTCTGGTCACCTGATGTGTTCGGACATGAGCTCCCGGTGCTTATGGCTGTTAGTCATGCTCTGAGGGGCTATATATCTATATTTAGTGATACATTGGATCATGCTAGGGATCTGTGCTCTGGCTCCGCCATTGGATTGATGGACGCAGCTTTGGTAGGGCCTTCTGACATGGTCTCATGCTGACTTATATATCACCCTGATATATATTATATCATTTTATATATTTATATACACGAAACATTTGTATCACAGGGTTTCTGCAATGATATCTTGTGATACATCGGTACCTCAGAGGCATGTGCGCATGAATCATCACCGGCCGACGGGCGTTGGCAGCCCATCTGTTCTGATGGCTTGACTCCATTATCATTGTACAACCCGTTTGGCCTAATGGGTTCTAAAATCGGTCCCTGTGCCACAAATTGGGCATCAGGTTATCTGCCTTTTTGCTTTGGCGAACAGCAGTTAGATAATGTTGGTTGTCTCGCCATCTTCGGAGTGGGCCTCCTGTGCACGTCTTTCTGTCGCTAAGGCGGAGAGTGAGTTAGTCTCCTTCCTTCATGATCCTGCATCATGGGACTTGACGGGTGGGACCTTAGAACCGACAGATGAAGAATGAAGAAGACGACACAGAGAAGAATGAAGTGTTTCTTCTTCCGTTATACTTGCTCGGTTCGCTCGCAACTATGAATTGTATGGCACCTCATGGGATGTTTCTTTCACAACAAGGGGGACGGTACACATTTGAGCAATATAGCACTCTAACTATGAGTTATTTCACGTAAATAATCCTAACAGATTCATTAAAGAGTTCATATATGGTACAATCTGTTTTAGAAGAGTACCTTTACTCAAAATTTGGCTATTAACTTTATTGCTCGTGCCTCCTCCTGGGCTTGCATTCTAATCCATATAGTTCAGTGTGAAGGCTTCCTTTGGCGGAAAAATATTATTTTTAAAAGTATAATACATTTTTCCTTAAAGAAAGCCTGAACACTGAACTATCATAGGGCCCTCCCATGGCGGTGCCATTCCCAACCCCGCAACTCGCCAATCTCCTGATTGAGTTGAAAATAAACTGACGAATTCAATCTGTAAAGTGAGTTATATTGGGACTGCGCATGCGTGACTAATTCCGAGCAATCCAATGAGCGTTCGTAGGCGACCAAAAAGTTAACCCCTTTCCTACTATGGTTTACAAAAGCAGGACATATTATAGCCTGGTTTATGAGGCCACACCATTATTATAACCTGATTTACGCGGCCACACAATATTATAGCCTGGTTTATGAGGCCACACCAGTATTATCGCCTGGTTTATGAGGCCACACCAATATTATAGCCTGGTTTACGAGTCCAAACCAATATAAAAGGTCGGCCGACCACAGTGTCCCCCGACAACGTGGCAAGTCGATGCCGCTTTGTTAAAGAAATTGTCAAAAAATGTTGAATGTTCTAAGTCGAAAGGGTTAATAATTCCGTAAAAATATAATTTTCCCGTCATCTATATACATGTTGCACATCTCCAATATGTTGGTAACAATACTCTGAAGTTTCAAATATCTACGATCAAAACTGTAGGAGGAGTTGATTACACTCATACAGAAAATTATAAAAAATGTGAATTTTCTAAGTCGAAAAAAGTCCATAACTCTTGGAAAAATCAACGGATCAAACTCAATTTCGAACTCAACCTGTATATTGATATGACTGATCCACCTTAAAACGGTATTTACAATTAAAGGATCCAAACTTGAGATATCATCCGGAAACCAAAAAAGTGAGAAATTTTCTAAGTAAAAACAAAGTTGAAAAAAGGGAAATAACTCCATAAAAGAACATCGGATCAAACCCAGAATTGCAGAGTTCCCGTGTTCTTGGTTGAGACACCTAAATACCAAGTTTCAATCAAATCGGATGATCATTACTGGAGTTATAACTCCGGACGACCTGACAGAGCTGATTACAATAGTCCCCCGAAAATAAATTTTTCGTGGGACAATTATAGCCTGGTTTATGAGGCCACACCAATATTATAGCCTGGTATATGAGGCCACACCAATATTATAGCCAGGTTTACGAGGCCACACCAATATTATAGCCAGGTTTACGAGGCCACACCAATATTATAGCCAGGTTTACGAGGCCACACCAATATTATAACCTGATTTACGAGGCCACACCAATATTATAGCCTGGTATATGAGGCAACACTAATATTATAGCCTGGTTTATGAGGCCACACCAATATTATAGCCTGGTTTACGAGGCCACACCAATATTATAACCTGATTTACGAGGCCATACTAATGTTATATCCTGGTTTATGAACATCTGGGTGGAAAATAAGATGCAGGAGGGGGAAAAATGATTATAAAAATATTCATCACGACCCCAGTGAATGACAGACAGTTTAATGGTACATCTCTTCCTACAAAACAGTTTAAATATACGAAGAGAAGAAGGTACAAAAGAAAAGACTGCCGAAAATACAGGGAAAAACGTTGTAGGTTATGTTCGTAAATCAGGTTATTAAATTTCTGTTGCCTTAACTACCTAAAACTTGAGTTTCCTGTTATTATTTAGATATTTACCATTCACGTTTCTTATTAGTTAGATGATTAGGCAGGCTCAACTGTATGCATAATTCTTTGTTTGCTTTGGAATAGTCCCAAGTTTTCTAACATGTAAACGAGATAAGTTATATTGGTAGGTGAGATGTTGATTTTACCAAAACAATATAACTAGCTGGTTTACATACTACTAGTTCAAGCAAACATGGACTAGCTTTGGAATTGATGTTTTATATACAGTCAAACTTGGTTAAGTCGAACGTCGGTAACTCGAATACCCCACTTAAGTCGAAGCCATCGCCTGGTCCCGGCTGAGCTTGTGTGTAAAGCCATTAGAATAATTACGGTTAAGTCGAAGGTGGATAAGTCGAAATTCCGTTTAAGTCGAAACAAAATTTAGTCCCACCAGCCAGATTATAACACTAATTATTATGGTTAAGTCGAAGCGCCGTCGACGACGCATCGCCATGTGATTATAACTCAGTGTGCTTCTATTCAATAGCCTAAAAAGCTGTGAAGTTTCCTGGAGTCTTTATTTATCCTAATGCATTGTTTATTTAACATATTAACGAGGTGTGTGGGTCAATTTCCCCTGTGAGGATTACTAGTGTTGACAGGCGAAATGAAAATCATATTTAAACGGCCTGATACAATGCATAGCTGCGACATTGTGATGCGTTATCTTATGGCGCAAGCAAACACGGCCGACGACCTCATGAAAATGCTGGGAATCAGCGATAAAATAAAGAAAGAATCAACTACCAGATACATGAAGAAACCGCAGTCCCTGATCACCAGTCACTTCCAATCCTGATTCCCAATTTTTTTTTAAACTATTGTAACCACTTCCGGGTCAAATGTAATTTTGTTATTTCTACCGCGAATTTGTTGATGTTTTCTGATCATATTCTGTGTTTTTATTATATTATTCAATAAATAATCTTAACAAATATCATCTCGTCTGTTGTATGTTATCAACATAGTCACTGCCTATTGATTTAGCGTGGGTATATAGCGTGCACACGGTTGAAAACAGTTAATTTCGGATCGATATGAATTCAACTAGTTGGAATTTGTGGTCACCAAATGGTCGAAACGGTTAAGTCGAACACTCGGATAACTCGAAGTAATCCAGCGGTCCCTTGCGATTCGACTTAACGAAGTTTAACTGTATCAACAAACTTTTGGTCCCCACATCTGCTTGTAACTCACAAGATGATTGGTTATAACAGCTTATTTAAATCGCTCTTCCTCAAGTATCCGGTGCTGGAGTAATGGCACATTTGTTTGTTTTTACCCATCAACATTCTTGTTTCCAGATGATATCTCTCTGAAATGATATTTGAATGCCAACTGGCAATTTATACCATTCCTAGAACAGTGATGCATCACTCTTATTATGCCCCGACTTTGGGGTATATAGGCGAGGGCTCCATCCGTCTGTCCGTCTATCTGTCCATCCGTACATATGACCTTGTAACTCGGGTGCACACAAATGTAAATATAAGTGACAAATTTTTGGATGTTAGACATTGGCCTAACAATTTTTTTTATCATTTTTCATAATTTTTTCTTACATTCTTTAACACAATTTTTATCATTTTATCTTATATTCTTTAACACAATTTTAAATATTTTTTTATAATTATTTCTTACATTCTTTAACAATTTTATCTCTTTTTTTCTTCATTTTTTCTCCCATTCTTTGTCAATTTAAATTTTTTTCTTTTTTCTTAAAGGCACGTGCGGCCTTAATTGTCGAAAATAATCATATTTGTTCCAAACACCGTAAACAGAAAAACATTAAAACGCATACAGTTCCGTTCATATATACCATGACCATCGCGTAAACAGCATGTTATCATAAAGATTTACTATATTTTACATAAGCAAGAGCCTGGTTGTGTTACAGAAGACAGCACGATGCTGCTGGCTAATCACACACAAATGGCATAAACGCTCTTTATTCGTTCCATATCAGGAATTCACCCACAAAGAACGCTCTTTATGTTTACCATCATAATATAAACAAACACCAGAAAAGTAACTTTTTATGCTGTTGTTTACATAACAATGGTCAAACATATGACCATAACATACTGTTTATGCGATGTTTCTTATTTGTATACGGACAAAGTCTATCTACATTTTGATGTTCTTTCTGTTTGTGGCGGTTTTTGACGGGTGGATATATTTTCACAGGATACCCACCGCCAAGGCCGCACGTGCCTTTAATAGCAATTATAAAAAATAATATTATTTTTTTTAGGCCAATGCATTATCTTATATATGAGAATGCATTGGCACAGGGTTTTTGCAAAAAATCAGGAAGCTGCAGTCATGGAAGGGTTAAAGTGACAAATTATTGGGTGATTAACATTACGGCAATGATTCCACCAACACTAGTAACTGCATGTCTATTGTTTATAAGACGCAGGTTTCTGCCTATTTGGATACCCAATTTAGGAAAATAACTAATATAGGCAATGTTACTTGATACTCCGCACTGTACACCACAGTTCCACATCACTTTAAAAATGTGAAAAATTGCGACTCAGTCAGTCAGTGATACTTGATTTGGTGATATTCGTGAAAATAAATCACACAGAAGCAGAAAACTTTTTTATGAACATCTGTTTGGGAAATATTTGCCACAGGCAACTGAAGTTAGACAAAGTGCGATTCCTTTCATTACGCTCGCTACTATCAGTAAATTACCCTAGGTAAAAGTGAATGGAATGATTTTTAGTGACTGGAGTAATCTAAAAATAGCATAGTTATAACTGCAAACAAAACATATTTTTTTATTCAGGAAATTTGACAAAACTCACACTGGGCGTGTCGTGTCGAACAGACGAAGACTTAAGTGAATGAGCAAACATGTCTGATATTCACAATGAAACTAACGAGAATTTTGACATTTATGGAACAAGCAAAATACCTAATTTTAGAACAACCTTGACACTAAGTACTAGTATCTAAAACTTTGGATAAATAATTTGAACTGTCATTCAATTGAATTATATATTTCTGAATGATATTTTACATATTTATGACAAATTATTAAATATTAAATTCATTTAGTCCATTACATAAATATTTTCCATGTGCTTTCTCAGTTGACAACCGATGTTTTCGCGGAAAGTGACATTACAATACTTAGAAATTACACCTCCTCGGCCGTAGGTGTAGCCAGGTTACTCTGGGTATTTACGCTGAATTTACGCTTGATCATTCCATTCATTGCCCATTGTAATTTCATTACTCGTAGTATGCAAGTGTAATGAAAGGAATCGCCCCCCCCCCCCCCCCCCCCCGGTGATTTTGTTGGGGTGTGCCCCAGTAATAACAATTTAAATCGTGAGCTCGCTTGCTTTTCAAATTTGTTTGGCCTGCGTAACAAGTCTGAGTTTAGTGTGTCTGTCATTTGCTAGGCTTCATCTGCTATGGGAGACATACACTCAGACTGAAGTTCCCAAATGGTGAATATATTTATGTACACCCATTGGGAACCTCGATTATGCCATGTGTCGTCTGCCAATTTGGGGATATAGAGAAACTAAACTAAAAAAGAAATAGAATCTATGTGCAGAAGTTTCTATCAAAATTTTCCCGAGAAGATGAGGCCTAAGCAGAATGAGGTCCCCAGAGGATGAATTTAGTGCGGAATAGCATCACTATATTCACCCTCTGGGGATCTCATTCTGCAAATTACAGGCAAACTAAACTCAGGCTTACTGCGTAAAAGAGAAATTGCATGGCCTGGTGTAACGGGTAATATCAATAAACATCTTTCCAGGTGTTAAGCTTCGCGGGAGGGACAAAGGACACAACCTCGGTGGACTAAAAAACAACTAGTCATTGTCCATTACTGGCACATGACCAACGCTACATATTCGGGACAGGCGGAGAGATGGAATGGGACTAGTTCCGGAATGAGATTGATCTATTGTGAAGGTGAATGATTCTGGTGTTGTTCTCTATTTGAGAATGATCTTCTATACTCATGTCCTCCACACACTTGAATCTTCCTGTCAATACATTTACATGTAGACATCAATTCCACATTGCTGTGAATGGTTCTTCTAAAGGCAAATTGTGTGCAAGCGTTAATACACGCCTCAAAGTTGAAGACTGAAACCCATATCTGTGACATTGTAAGAATGTATTCTTTTGTTTGGCGAAAATGATATTTTCTGTTAGAGATAATGAATAATGTTGATCATATAAACTTGACCAGATTTCCTTCGTCTTTTACGGCTGGTGATTTTGGTCAAGTAAAAAGCTGTAGCAGACAAAATTTCATTCCATGCCTCACCTATAATACACTTCCCTGAAATTAATGCTCATCTTTTCAAATTGTGTCACATGCATATTCATAAATAATGGAATATTACTAATTAATAAGGCTGATATAATTTGACAATTCAAAAGTAAAATTTCACTCAGTGTTGCATATATTAAGTAAATGTAATCAAAACAATATTTTAGTATTTTACATATCTGTTAACAACTATTTTATGACATTATTTTGTAGTTGTAAATGATCATCAATGAAATGCTGACAGTGGATGTGGTCAGTTCCAAATTTACCATTAACTACCTCGCAGACTGACCAAGCCTGCAATTAGCGTGTCTGTTATTTGCAGAATGAGGTCCCCAGAGGGTGAGTTTAGTGACGCTATCCCGCATAGCGGGCTAGCATCACTAAATTCACCCTCTGGGGACCTCATTCTGCTTAGGCCGTCAACTGATATGGCAGACCTAGGATCAGATTGAAGTTCCCCAGTTGAAGTTGGCGATGTTCACCCATTGGGCACCTCAATTATGAATTTTATCTTCTGCAAATTAGGGGATATAGAAACTTCCTAGAAGGGTAATGTAACTAAAAACAATGTTAATTTTATACTATAGATACTTCCCAGAAGATGATGCCTAAGCAGATTGAGGTCCCCAGAGGGTGAATTTAGTGCTGCTAGCCCGCTGTGCAGGGTAGCATCAGTAAATTCACCCTCTGGGGACCTCATTCTGCAAATGACAGACACACTATTTGCAGGCTTGAGACTGACCCAACTGGGGCTGATCAAGTCAAAACGTTATCATTCAGTAGCGTAGTTATGAGCTGATAAACTTTTGACAATCCTAAGTCAGGATTGAGCTTTTGCCGATTGTCAAAAAAGAAAAGATCTATCTGAATTATCTAAGCAAGCTAATACAATGATTATCTGCGTATCCTTAACCCTTTACCCAACAGAACGGCCCTGTGCCAATGCATTCTCTTATATATGCGAGTCGACCATAGGTCGCCTCGCATATATAAGAGAATGCATTGGCTTAACACATTAAATATTATAAAATTGTTAAAGAATGTAAGAAAAAATGGTAAAAAGTGTTAATGCCAATTGTGATGGTTACAGTTATGCCCTGTGCCAATGTATTCTCTTATATATGCGAGGCGACCTATGGTCGACTCGCATATATAAGAGAATGCATTGGCACAGGGCATAACTGTAACCATCACAATGTGGTCGATGAACCGGTTCCAATGATATCCATATTTGTATGGTTCTATTGAGACAGACCGAAGATATTTTAGGCTGTTGAAGCTTTATTTGGCCGTTTTGTTGGGTAAAGGGTTAAGAGTAGGTACAGTGTATGCAGAGCAGGCTTAACTGTATAGAATGTGTTTTTTTCCACCCATCGCTACATCTATTGCCTGCATTAACCCTTCCATGACTGACACTTCCTGAAATTTGCGAAAACCCTGTGTCAATGCATTCTCTTTATATATATGCGAGTCCCCCATAGGGAGCCTCGAATATATAAGAGAATGCATTGGCCTTAATATCTATCAGTGCTTCTTGTATATATGCGAGGCTCCCTATGGGTAAAAAAATGGTAAAAAGTGTTAAAAAAAAGAATTTTTTTTAGGCCAATGCATTCTCTTATATATGCGAGGCGACCTATGGTCGACTCGCATATATAAGAGAATGCATTGGCACAGGGCATAACTGTAACCATCACAATGTGGTCAATGAACTGGTTCCAATGATATCCATATATGTATGGTGTTATTGAGACAGACCGAAGATATTTTAGGCTGTTGAAGCTTTATTTGGCCGGTTTTGGCCGGTTTGTTGGGTAAAGGGTTAACCCTTTCATGGCGGGAGCTAGGCTGGTGCAGCATTAAAGACCATGTGCCAGTGCATTCTCTTATATATGCGAGTCTCCGATAGGAAGCCTCACATATATAAGGGAATGCACTGGCTTACAGTCAATGTAAATATTGTTAGGCCAATGCATTCTGTTATATGTGTGAGTCTCCCAAAACTTCAGGAAAATTTCAGGAAGCTCCACTCATGGAAGGGTTTAACACAAAATGTGAAAACACAAATGTTTATTTCTTTTTGAAACATCTATAAACTATTGTAACAAGGAAAGTTTCAAACAAGTATCAAAGAACAGAACAACTATTTCTTTTTCCTCTGCACTCTGTCATGAATACTAATAGGCCTTCTTGGACTCATAAACGCATGTGCGTCATTGAAGAAACAACTGAAACCCATTGGAAAATGTAACTTTTTCTGCACAAACAACAAGTTTTGTGCGATGGATAAACAAGTATATAGCTAATGCTGTCACTTAAACTGTTTATATCTGTTCGTTGGATTTGGCATCTACAAGTATTGTACTCAGCAGAGCTTAGCTCAATGGATGCTCAAATCCCCCTCACAGACATAAACAGTTTAAACTACAGAACTAGCTGCATGTTCTATATACAGTAATGTCCTAATTAATCGACTCCATAACCACAGCAGAATTATGGGTAACTTTTCAGGATTTACTCGGAAATATGGCTTGTTGACTAAATTCTGAAAAGTTACCCATAATTCTGCTGTGGTTATGGAGTCGATTAATTAAATAAAGCTTCAACAGCCTAAAATATCTTCCATCTGTCTCAATAGAACCATACAAATATGGATATCATTGGAACCGGCTCCTTGACCACATTGTGATAGTTACAGTTATGCCCTGTGCCAATGCATTCTCTTATATATGCGAGTCGACCATAGGTCGCCTCGCATATATAAGAGAATGCATTGGCCTAAAAAAAAATCTTTTTTTAACACTTTTTACCATTTTTTCTTACATTCTTTAACAATTTTATAATTTTTAATGTGTTAAGCCAATGCATTCTCTTATATATGCGAGGCGACCTATGGTCGACTCGCATATATAAGAGAATGCATTGGCACAGGGCCCTTCTGTTGGGTAAAGGGTTAAGTCTCCGATGTTGAAGCTAATCATTAAATAGATTTCCAGTTTGTTGGTGTTATTGACTTGGAAATTGATTCAAATTTCTGATATCATAGGAAGTCAGGAAAGCCACCAATGTGCAGTTTTAGTATTTACGCCATCAGCTTGATTGTGCTTTCGTACACTTGGAAATTGATTCAAATTTCTGATATCATAGGAAGTTCAGGAAAGGCACCAATGTGCAGTTTTAGTATTTACGCCATCAGCTTCGGAAATCAGTTGATTGTGCATTCGTACACTTGGCAATTGGATGGAGAAGTTTTTTTCCTTTATCGCTCATCACTACCTAAACAGAGGCTTTGAAATTTTCCATTACAAGGCACCAAGACTGAGTTTAGTGTGCCTGTCATTTGCAGAATGAGGTCCCCAGAGGGTGAATTTAGTGACGCTGTCCCAAATGGTGGCAAGCATCACCAAATTCACCCTCTGTTAACCTTAATTCTGCTTAGGCCTCAACTACTATTGGAGACCTAGGATCAGATTGAATTTCACTAGTTGAAGTTGGTGATGTTCACCCATTAGTCACCTCGATTATGCATTTTATCTTCTGAAATTTAGGGGATATAGAAACTTCCCAGAAGGAAAAAAGTAACTAAATTTTTTTAATTTGAGACTATAGATACTTCCCACAGAATGAGTTCCCCAGAGGTTGAATTTGGTGATGCTAGCCCACTATGTGAGATAGCATCACTACATTCACCCTCTGGGGACCTCATTCTGCAAATGACAGGCACACTAAACTCACACTTTATTAGGTGTTATATTTAAATTACTGTTCGTGCGTATACATATTATTTGCATTGATGTGTATGAGTTCATAATTTTATATTTTATTTCATGAGTTTCTTGTCATCATTGCCCAAGTCCTTTGAAGTGTTCTTCATAAATCAATTGAGAAATATGTACTGATTACTTTTTATAATCAGCCACACTATGAAGCTGGTGAAAACTTGATTCACAGATGAATATAATTATCTACATGTATATTAATGATTTATAAGATACACATATATTAACTAAAATGTCATTTATGAATTCAATAGATTTGATCCATAAGAATTCTAATTCGAACAATCTACTCAGAAATATTAATTTATTCAAAAGATTCATAGGTTTTTATAATTTTTGTGTTCATATAATTTTACCAGATACTAATCATACATAGTTAATGCGGTTTCTGAATTTGTTGAGACATCTCTGAAGTTTGAACAAATTTACCTTAATTTTCCATTTGATTTCTGGTTAACTTCCAATGCTGAATACTTTAAATTTGATTGGGTTTAAATGGACATAAGGCAGTCGCAGTGGGTAAATGTGAAAAATCCAAAAGGTTATGGAAAAATAGTCTTTGTTCTTATCGTTATTATTCATAGCTCTCCAGGGATTAGATCATGCTTGCTGAAAGCATTGTTTTGCTGTGAGTCATTTTTATCCACAAACAAGAAACATATCAAGCAATTGCATTTTTGCAAATCAAATGTTTTCTGAAATATTTTTCATTGATCCCACATTTTGACGTATAGTAATGCTCTAAGTAATCGCCTTCTTAACCACAGCAGAATTATGAGTAACTTTTCAGGATTTAGTCGGAAATATGGCTTGTTGCCATACTTGTCGGAAAGCTCTCCCCAAGAGCTTTCCGATGAATGGCAACAAGCCATATTTCCGACTAAATCCTGAAAAGTTACCCATAATTCTGCTGTGGTTAAGAAGTCGATTGCTTAGAGCATTACTGTAACTGTTCAGGATTTAGTCGGAAATATGGCTTGTTGCCATTCATCGGAAAGCTCTCCCCAATAGCTTTCCAATAAATGGCAACAAGCCATATTTCCAACAAAATCCTTAAAAGTTACCCATAATTCTACTGTGGTTAAGAAGTCGATTGCTTAGAGCATTACTGTAATTTTTTCAGGATTTAGTCGGAAATACGGCTTGTTGCCATTCATTGGAAAGCTCTCCACGAGAACTTTCCGATGAATGGCAACAAGCCATATTTCCGACTAAATCCTGAAAAGTTACCCATAATTCTGCTGTGGTTAAGAAGTCGATTACTCAGAGCATTACTGTAGACCTTCATGATTTTATAAGAATTTGCTCAATTGTTTGTTGATAAAATGGCTGACAGGGTATTACAGTAATGTTTACATGATAAAGGTTTTAAAATACGATGTCACATCATTGAAAATTTATCAATAATAAAAATATTAAAGAACAAATTCTATCTTTTCATGTTCTTAGTTTAATGATTTTTCAAATTTACCTGCTGGGATTGCCTTAAACTGTGAGAAATTTCCTTAGCGATGCATGAACAGTCAGTCTTCTTAACTCTACATTGAAAAGCAACTCTTCAAGGGACTTTGAACATTTTGGAGGACATGAGGTATCTGATTTATGTCTGTGCATATAATGCTTGGGTGTGCGTCATTTGTCCCGGCTGTTTAAACTTCAAAGGTTTTTAAATAAAGTTATAAGTTTAATACATAAAGTTTTGTACTTCTTAGTTACTCCCCCCCCCCAAGTGGCTTTGTTAGGTCTCCCCTTTAGCATTGGCTTAAAGCAAGGGAGCTTATAGACCAAGTCTTCTCGGCCCATAACAACTTGGGATATCAGTTGGGATGATCCTGTTGCTCTTCTAAAACGGACTTTCATTCAAAAGGCGAACGATATGGAGCTCAGGCATTCACATGAACCGCTGAATGAAATTAAACATCTTGTATGTCGGAAAATGAATAGAAGATAAAGTGATGATACGTTTGTTTAATATATTGTTTACATGCATTTTCTGATAACGCGACAAATCTAAATTCTCTTTGTTTACTTTTAACCCTTTACCCTACAAACGGCCAAAACCGGCCAAATAAAGCTTCAACAGCCTAAAATATCTTCGGTCTGTCTCAATAAAACCATACAAATATGGATATCATTGGAACCGGCTCATTGACCACATTGTGATGGTTATAGTTATGCCCTGTGCCAATGCATTCTCTTATATATGCGAGTCGACCATAGGTCGCCTCGCATATATAAGAGAATGCATTGGCCTAAAAAAATCTTTTTTTAACACTTTTTACCATTTTTTCTTACATTCTTTAACAATTTTATGATTTTAATGTGTTAAGCCAATGTATTCTCTTATATATGCGAGACGACCTATGGTCGACTCGCATATATAAGAGAATGCATTGGCACAGGGCCCTTCTGTTGGGTAAAGGGTTAAATCTCATTGCTTTGATATTTCACAAACCTCTGATGTACACGTTTGAAATCATCATGATGGGTGAAACGCTGCCCTCTATTTTCCCGCCAATGATTCTGGGCGTAAAGTCTGTTATAGAAGAGTACTGGGAGGGGACTCGTTCCAAAAACATAATCAACCCAACCAAGATCCCAAGCTGTTGTGGACCGAGAAGACTTGGTCCAGGAAGCCTAATAAAATTGGAATAAAAGAGAGTGCACGCTCCTCTGAAGACATATGAAGCGATGAATGACTATATGTCCTAACGGATCTGCAGTCCTTTCCACGAGGAAAACATTACGAGAGCATTTATTTGCACTCGTAATTCAAACGACGGGTGTAATTGAGCCCATAATATAATCTAAATTGGGTTTTTATGTTTACCCATACCATGTATGGTAAACATAGTGTCGTTGTCCGGATTGACCACTCGTCGTGTGTCCGTCCGTCCGTCTGTCCGTCCGTCTGTCTGTCCGTCCGTAGACACTTTACGTGTAATGCGATAACTCAAACATTTTTAACCTGATCAAAACCAAATTTTGTATATGGGGTTTTCAGCCCAAAATACAGATCGAGTTCGAATATGGGTTTGATCCGACTTTTTTTGACAGAGTTATGGCCCTTTTTCGACTTAGAATTCACGCATTCTGCCATAACTCAAACATTTTTTATCTGATCGGAACCAAATTTGGTATGTGAGTTTCTCGGCCCAAAATACAGATCGAGTTCGAATATGGGTTTGATCCGACTTTTTATTACGGAGTTGTGGCCCTTTTTCGACTTAGAATTCATGAATTCTGCCATAACTCAAACATTTTTTATCTGATCGGAACCAAATTTGGTATGTGAGTTTCTTGGCCCAAAATACAGATCGAGTTTGAATATGGGTTTGATCGGAGTTTTTTTTACGGAGTTATGGCCCTTTTTCGACTTAGAATTAATTAATTCTGCCATAACTCAAACATTTTTTATCTGATTGGAACCAAATTTGGTGTATGAGTTTCTCAGACCAACATACAGATTGAGTTCGAATATGGGTTTGATCGGATTTTTTTAAATGGAGTTATGGTCCTTTGACATATGATTCACACATACATGTACTTCGATAAATCAACCATTTTTCATCTGATAGGAACCAAATTTGGTATGTGAGTTTCTCAACTCAAAATACAGAACGAGTTTGAATATGGGTTAGATCCAATTTGTTATACCAGAGATATGGCCCTTTTTAAACTAAGAATTATCCAGATTATAACCCAAGTAACTTACAATTAATGAATACCTGCTTCTCTGTGAGCAAGATAAAAGACAATATAGTTTATTGCTTTGAGAGTTATTTATAGCCCTCATATGTTAGCTCTGTATAAGAGACACAGTTAGTGAATTATTGGATAAATTGATTTAGCTATCTTTTTAACCACAACTTAGCCATGTGAATTTATTTAACTAGACCAATGGAGCTCTCTAAGTCCTTGGATGATGTGACTACATTGGATCAAACAGGGAGAGATAGGTGATTTAACCCCTTTTACCCATTCCATGTCTTTTAACCTTTTCCATTAAATAAATAATTATATTATTTTGATATCTCACATGGCAATTTGCAACAACATGAATAGAACTGCTCACACTATGATAGTGGTGACAGGCTCTTGAGTTTAGATGTTATATTAACCCTTCTATATTGACTCATACATTCCAATAATTTGTGTTATTACTGGTTATTATGTACATTTGTCATATACTACTTTAGATCATAACAGTATACTCTATAATTCAACATTAAAAGATTATGATTCTGATCTTAACAATTTACTATCGCCAAGGGATGGGTTAAACATCTGCCGATCGTGATCGGCCTCTCGTTCTCAAAATATTGTGGGATAGACCTGTGTCAAGTTAATACACATTCATGCGATTTAACTGAGATGGAAAAGGTTCTAAATATACCTTCAAATAGTTCAATATTGAATGAATGATGTCAGTGACCATGAACATTTAACCCTTCCATGACAGGAGCAAGCCTTGAAATAGGGTGTTTGTCATTTGCAGAATGAGGTCCCCAGAGGGTGAATTTAGTGATGCTACCCCTGAGGTGTAAGCAGAATGAGGTCCCCAGAGGGTGAATTTGGTGATGCTAGCCCGCTATGCGGGGTAGCATCACTAAATTCACCCTCTGGGGACCTCATTCTGCAAATGACAGACACCCTATTTCAAGGCTTGGACAGGAGCTTCCTGAAATTTTGCAAAAACCCTGTGCCAATGCATTCTCTTTATATTTAAGAGAATTAGTCCAGGAGATCGACCCCAAGAAATAACAAATGTTGCTCATTTTGACGGACAAGTGCTATCCGGTCTAATTTTGTAGTAAAATATATGTAGATTACGCAAATCCATGATAGCAGTGGTGAATTTGTAGCTTAATTGGCGAAAAATGTGTTTTTATTGACCTACCCGATGACCGAAAATGAAAGAATTTTCCGGCGACGTCATATTACTACAAGTCCGGGAGCTAGTATGGGTATCCTTGCACCCACTGGGACTTAACTTCTCCCAACTCATTTTGTTCCTTATTATGTCCTTCAACTTTTAAGCAATGTTAGAAAGAAATAAAAGTGGCCATATAGACTCCAGACAAAATGGCGTCCATCATGGCCGCCATTTTTCAGACCAAACCCTAAGTCAGTTTTATGCAAATTATAGCGGTGAAAATCTTGTAAAATGTATACAAATGTATATATTTTCGTGAAGCTAAGACATAATGTCACTTTTTTGGGGCAAAATTGAAACTCACCATCCAAGATGGCCACCAATATGGGCGCCGGAAGTTGAAAATATGACTTTTTTTTTTTACAAATATCTTCTAGATCGATTCATGCTGTTTGGAACTGGTTGAGTAATGCGACTTTATTTTGTATTTTGTGTAACTGATCATTGGGGCAATTAAATATACACTTTTTGGGTTCCTAGCCCCTTCCGTTCCCTCAAAAATTCGAATTTACAGAACGCAGTATAAAATTTCACCAAAAAATCACAATTGGGATTATAGTCATATTTTAACAAGAAATGAACAGAACTTTGTAATGTAAGTGATGCATATGATTATACCTATGAATATTCCAACTCACTGGAACCAAAATTCTTACTTTGGCTCAAAATGGCTGCCAAAATATGGAAAATGATAAATATTGCCCCAGCGTGTTCTGCAATCGATTACAAGTTGTGGATGATGTACAAAATTGGCTATTCTGCCTTCTATACATTGAATACTAACATGTCTGATGTGCCATGGTTAATTGTTACTATTGTCACCACTGACATCACCAAAAATATTGGACTTTTCTCTCAAAAACTTGGCTTAAATATCGGCAAAAATTAACTTTTCATGTTTAGACCATTTTTGCAATTAAAATGTAACTATCTTTGGGTTGAAAGGTGTTTATTGTTTTGGTCTATATTAAATGTGTCACACTACGGGGTTTATAGACCAAATTGTTCGCCCGATTTTGACAGAACTCTATACTCTCATTAAGTAGACATGGATAAACTTTTTATATGCAGCCTGTGTCAGGGAGGACGCAGTTATATAGGGGTGGGTGTAATATAGTGTGTCATTTTGACATATTTCTCGATGGGTTAATATATAATGCTATGTTATTGTGGTCTGAAATGACTAATATCGAGATTTCTGGTGACCATTCAACGTTTGATACCATTTGATGGGGTATATTTTAGAAGTTCTGACACGTCACCAAGCTTCGGTACATGTCACGAAGCTTCGGTACATAGGATGAAAAACCGCCACAGATTTGGGGTTAATGATGCAAGGTCACATTTTTCGCCAGATTTCGACAGAACTATATGCTCTCATTAAGTAGACATGGATAAACTTCTTGTATGTAGCACTGTGTCAGGGAGGAAGCAGTTATATAGGGTGGAAGAAATATAGTGTGTCATTTTGACATAATTACACAATGGTTTAATATATAATTCCATGATAATTACAATCTGAAATGACTGATATCAAAGTTTATGGTGACCATTCAACGTTTGATGCCATTTGACGGTACGTGTCACGAAGCTTCGGTAAATTGTATGAAAAATCGCCACAGATTGGGGTTAACGATGCGAGGTCACATTTTCGGTCAGATTTTGACGGAACTGTATACTCTCATTAAGTAGACATCGATAAACTTCTTATATGTAGCCCTGTGTCAGGGAGGGAGCAGTTATATAGTAGGTGTAATATAGTGTGTCATTATGACATATTCCTCGATGGGTTAATATATAATGCGATGCTAATTATGATCTGAAATTATTAATATCCGGGTTTCTGGTGACCATTCAACGTTTGTTACCGTTACCATATGATGTCATATGCTGGTATATTCCTGGAGTTCTGACACGTCACGAAGCTTCGGTACATGGCACGAAGCTTCCGTGCATTGGATGAAAAACCGCCACAGGTTTGGGTTTAAGAATGCATTGTCAATTTTTGTTTTGCCACAGCACTGGGAGATAAGTACCCAGGGTCACATGTTTCTTCTGATTTTGATAGTACTGTATACTGTTATTAATAAAGATACACCTTGACTAACTTCATGTTGAATGAACCAGTCACAGTATAATTTTCTATTATTGAACATTTAACTTGAATGTCTCGAATAATCGGTACATTCATGTTTTTGTTTCGACGTCGACTGTATGCATAACACTGATTTAAATATAGTAATATATAAATAATAATTAATGTACCGAAGCTTCGTATCTATAGGTTACAAACACCTAATTATTTTCCATAGGCGACAGTGTTAACTAAAAGTCCCGTCGGCTATGGGTTAAGCCTATTTGAACTTCAAGTGGTCAATTTTCCCTTAGCACGTCATCCGCTGCACCAGTATGTGACAACAAACGCGCCATTTTCCGTATTTTTTTCAAACGATAGTCTTGCATTTCCACAACTATCCCATTTACTGCACAAAAATCAGCAGCATAAACATATCCAGACCCCTTCCGTAACTTCTAGATACCACCAGACTCTTCCTGGGCATCTAAACATACATGATCGCCATATTTACGTAGGCTATGATATTCTGTTCCCGATTAGCGATATTTCCCTCAATGATAATCAACCAATCAGCAGCCAGATTGTTTTGTTATGCTGACTCGAGTTTCAAGAAGCGTAACTCTATATAATTAGTTGCCTGTAACATATAATTGTAAAGACAATCGAACTTTGATCATGTAAACTGCGCCAATTTTTACAAAAAAAGCTTTACTGTGATACGATAGAAATATAGAAGTCATTGGACATCCTATTATCTCCCAGTGGTCCTTTGACCCACATACCCCGTTTTAAAATTGACCATTTTGGGGGGGGGGGGGGGGGGGGGGGGGGGTTAAGAAAGAACACCGATACTCGATTCCTGATAACTCTGGAAGCACAGTTTAGTAGAAAGATACTAACGTCTCATGTCATGCTTGTTATATACATATATACTACATAGTGTCGCATGCCTCATGTCCATCCACTCTCTAATCGGAATATTGTGACCACAAATGTGACCACACCCAAAATTCAGGGTTTTTCATCGTAATTTAATTTGTAAAATCCGACTCGCGTGCATAACGCACAGAATAGAAAGGCATATGTATTTGGAAACTAGTTACGTATATCTACCATATGCCTTAAGAAATTTATCTAATTTTGAACAGTACAATGTTTAATTGGATTTGAATTAGACCCCCCTCAACTTAGAAAACAAGTAGAAACCTTCTTAAATCCATGTAAAAACATTGTAGAAGCCAAGTTGTAAATTATTTAACAATATTAAAATAATTATGGTGAATTTTAACCTTAAAATCATACTAAGATGAAATGGTTGCAATTTGGACGATTTTGCGTAAAAAAGTTAAATAAATGGTAAAAAATTGAAACAAAAACATTTAAATTCTAAAAAATTTTAGCACAATTAGTTATTTAACATTATTAACACAATTACTATTCAACTTAATCACCAAAATCATACTAAGATGAAATCTTTACACATTGAAAAAAAAAATGAAAATTTTGGGCTTAAAATGTTGAAAAATGCCCAAAAAAAACGAAAAAAAACAAAGGCTACAAATTTGTTCTTGCTATCATGATCTTTCTTCATTACCATACCTAAAACATTAAAAATAACATGGTCGCAGCTTGTCCGTCAATATGAGCAACACTACCTCCCGATCTCCTGGACTAAATGCATTGGCCTAACAATATTTACCTTGGTGTAAACATTATTTACTTACATCACAAGTAAACAATATTTACCTTGACCTTGTAAGCTGTTGCAATTTCATATATGTGAGGCTCCCTTTGGGAGGCTCACATATATAAGAGAATACATTGGCCTAGCACTATTTACCTTGACAGCCGGTGCATTTTCTTATATATGCAAGGCTCCCTATGGGAGACTCACATATATAAGAGAATGCACTGGCACAGGGTCTTGAATGCTGCACCAGCGCAGCTCCGACCATGAAAGAGTTAAATTGGTCACACCACTGTGGTCCCACCAGGCTGGGAAAATTTTGAAATTTTACATCAAAAGAATCTAATTCTTTGCTAAATTCCTGTTTCAAGAAACCTTAACCGTTTCATAGTGGGAGCCGCGCTGGTACAGAATTAAAGATCCTGTGATAGTGCATTATCTTATATATGCGAGTCTCCCATAGGGATCCTCACAGATATAAGAGAATGCCCTGGCTGTCAAGGTAAATATTGTTAGGTCAATGCATTCTCTTATATATGTATATATATGCGAGGCTCCCTATGGGAAACTCGCATATATAAGAGAATGCATTCGCACAGGGTTTTCGCAAAAAATCAGGAAGCTCTCATGAAAGGTTAACAAATGGTTTTTCTTCCGCTGAAATTTATGAAGTTTCACATTTATATTCATATACACAAAGACGGCGTGTCCATCTGAGTAAATTTGGGCACTTCCATATTTTGGGCAAACTTTTTTGGCTTGAAATTGGGGAAATTAAAAGGCCTGATACCTGCTTTCTTGGTTTGTAATCAATAAGTTTTTCTGCACTGCTTTTATACCTGGGGCAGACCTTAACCCTTTGAGTGCCAGGCCAATTTTTGTATCAACCCATATACCCTGTGCCAATGCATTCTCTTATATATGCGAGTCGACCATAGGTCGCCTCGCATATATAAGAGAATGCATTGGCCTAACAATTTATTTTTTTACAATTTTTTTTTTACAATTTTTTTTAATTTTAATATATTTTATTATATTCTTTAACAGACTTATTGTGTAGGTTTAGGGCCGATTAGATCGGCCCCTGGCACTCAAAGGGTTAACAGGTGGTAGAAATATCAAGTCCATTTCATTTTTCTTCAAGCACTTTAATCATATTAACAATGAAATGTAAATGTAGGTGAGTGTCTATGAGACTGTATAATGAGTAATCTAATCCCGCCGTAGAGGAAACCTCTCTGAATCTACACCGTCCTTTGTAACTATGTGGATAGATAGTGCATCTCCGGTGTAGATGTCTCTCTCGGCAGCCGAGATGAAAACATCTTTGATCAGTTTGACTGCCTTGTCTTTTGTCAGAGCAACTTTTTCAACACCGGTCTGATTTTTGAATCCAATCTGAAATACAGGCATAAAATGTGAGAACCAAAATGGTTGATCTGTTCCAAACTTATGATACATAATTAACAAATGTGTAGAAACACTTCAATGTACTCTATATGGAGATAAATTGAGATCAGAGTCCATGTTCAATTGTTGATATAGAAAACTTTACATGAACCACCTACATCACTGTGTGTTGTTATTGGGAGACCGTGTTGGAATTTGAACAATATATGTTACTTGCAATTGCTGTAGTACTTTTCAAAAGTTGTTCAAATTATTAATATTCTATTAAAATGTAAGGGTATATGGCAGATTATAAGAAATGACTTGCAGATCGATTAGGGTCATCGGTTTTGGCCGGCAGAGTAATTAAATAAAGTTTGTGTGAATCCTGGTCAAAATCCAAAGATCCCAATCAATCTGCAAGTCATTTCTTACACAAATGTGCCAAATACGACTTTTGTTGATTAAAATAAGCCCCGGTAATTGGTAAACACGAACAAGAATAGACACTGAAAAATAGAAAACTAACTGAGATTTGTTACGTAACTACATGGCACATACCAATAAAAAAATTTGAGCGATATGCTTATTTGAAGAAATAACTTAATTCAGCAAATTATTTCGCCTTGTTGAAAGCGAAATGAAAAATTTAGGTACATTGCACATGCATTCGTTGCAATTCACAAATGCACCCCCCCACAAGCGGTACTAGCACCGGAGAGTTGAATAGTAACTTGATCTCATATATGAAGCACCTATTAATTAATTAGCAGTACAATAATTTGCGCTGCGATTCAATAAACAAAAATGTCAGATGTTTTGGTTTTCACCAACATACATGCATCAGTTATTTGGGCATTTTGACTGAAACCGGACGCTTATTTCCAGACTTGTCGGCTGGAAATTATTAGTATCCTCCAAATAATTGGTATCATGTGATCTCATACTAGGATGCAAATCAAATGAGAAATATTTTTCGTAAAAACTGGAACCAAGCCTGAGTTTAGTGTGCCTATCGTTTGCTAGCATAAAAAAATTCACCCTCTGGGGACCTCGTTCTGCTTAGACCTCATCTTCTCTGGAAAGTTTCTTTATTATAAAATTTCTATAGAAACTTCACATAGATTCTTTTTCTTTTTTAGTTTAGTTTCTCTATATTCCCAAATTGGCAGATGACACATTGCAAAATCGAGGTTCCCAATGGGTGTACATCATAATATCCATCATTTGGGAACTTCAATCTGAGTTTATGTCTCCCATAGCAGATCAGGCCATGCAGAATGAGGTCCCCAGAGGGTGAATTTGGGGATACTAGCCTGCTATGTGGGATAGCATCACTAAATTCACACTCTGGGGACCGCATTCTGCAAATGACAGGCACACTAAACTCAGACTTGCCTGGAACACTGAGAACTTTGTTGGATTTCTGCGTTGAGATGCGATCTCTGGGTGAACAATCCTTTGATATACGATTCATTATACAATCATATTTAATTATATATCATATGCATCAAATCAACTAACAATCAAAGTCTATTTATGAACAAGCCTTGAAATAGGGTGTCTGTCATTTGCAGAATGAGGTCCCCAGAGGGTGAATTTAGTGATGCTACCCCGCATAGTGGGCTAGCATCACCAAATTCACCCTCTGGGGACCTCATTCTGATTACGCCTCAGCAGAATGAGGTTCCCAGAGGGTGAATTTGGTGATGCTAGCCCGCTATGCGGGGTAGCATCACTAAATTCACCCTCTGGGGACCTCATTCTGCAAATGACAGACACCCTATTTCAAGGCTTGTTTATGAATATCCTATTGGTCTCCGAAAGTTATCTCACAAACACCTTTAGACAGTGCACAGACAGTTGTTGTTCAATGATTTTGGGGATATTCAGAGCAGACAGGGTGGGGATTCATGTGGTTTCGAGTTGATGAGTATCATGCATTCAAAATGGCTGAGGCGATCGCAAATGCGGCCAGAAACAAGGAAAAAGGTAATAAACCAGGATAATGATATTATAGTATGTTGGCAGCTACGAGCATATGCTATATTATTTTTCAAGCTGATACCTCATTTGTGTCCAAACTCAGTTGTTTGCTCTAACAGTCTAAGGATTCTCTCAGATATATGAACTTGTGTATTCCACAAACCTCCGACTGGCAACTTTGGTCAGAATGTTATAGAAAACTACTGAGTATTTCTGAACAAATAAGGTATCAACTTAATAATAAAATAAAAAAAAACTAGCATATGATCGTTACAGTCAAAATGCTATTTTTAGCTCAACTTTACTTTGTAAAGTTTGAGCTATTGCCATGGCTTGGTATCCGTCATCTGTGTGTGTGTGTGTGTGTGTGTGTGTGAGTGTGTTAACCCAACTCTGTGAGGACATTCATATAGTAAAACAATGTCCTCACAATGTTAACAATTTTTTCCCTTAAGGCGACGGAAATTTGTATTTTTTGAAATTTTTTATATTTTTTCGTCCGCACTAGGCGGAAATGATACTACGCATGCGTTACAAAGATTGCCGTTATTTCGTTAAAGGTACTCTCCGAGTTTGGATATATTTACGAAATAACGAGGTCCTCACAACTACGGTATTGTTCGAATTTCTAAAGAAATGTCCCCACAACGTATGTAATACAAACAAGGGTGTGTGTGAGGGTGTGTATGATTCTTCAACAATTTCCTTTAGCATGTTATCAATTACATGTAGATGGGAAAGAGTCATTTTGGGGTCATTCGGCCATAAAAGAAATGTCCGCTGGCAGCCATCTTGGATTTTACTCTTTGCATAATTAAATCCTTTGGCACACCCTACAGTCCACTTCCCTCACCCGATCATCACCAAACTTCATATTAATCTTGATATTGATCTACTAGATGCAAGCTATTAAATGTTTTTGAATTTCATTGGAAAACATAATCGTCAGCAACCATCTTGGATTTTACTTTATATATATCTCTTCATGTTGATAATCTAGTATTACTTAGACCTTTCAACTTTCCGGCATTCCTAATCGCTCCATTGACTGAAACATATGTAATTATTCCCTTTCCAAGTTGAGCTACAATGTCATGGACACTTTCATTTGTGCCTGATCCTAATATATTATGTTTTTGTGCATTTGCAAATTTTTAATATGTGGTACTCACAAACCTCGAAAACCACACGATTCCCCACTGTGGCAGAGGGAACAAAATACAATTACCTGATTATCCAACAATGGCTGTAGCATAGAGCTGGCTGAACCAGCTGCTCTATATGATTCTCTCTCATATGAGCCAACGGGGTCATAGCTGAACACACATCCCTTGCCTGTGAAGGATAAAATGAGAATATAGGTATTATAAAATTTTATTATTTTATTGTGCATGATGTATGAATACTTTATTGGATGAATAATGCTGACATGATTTTGCAATGGCACCCACACAGCCCCAAGCCTTGAAATAGGGTGTCTGTCATTTTCAGAATGAGGTCCCCAGAGGGTGAATTTAGTGATGCTACCCCGCATAGCGGGCTAGCATCACCAAATTCACCCTCTGGGAACCTCATTCTGCTGAGGTATAAGCAGAATGAGGTCCCCAGATGGTGAATTTGGTGATGCTAGCCCGCTATGCGGGGTAGCATCACTAAATTCACCCTCTGGGGACCTCATTCTGAAAATGAACCAAGGCAAAAATAAAAAATTTCG
Source organism: Siphonodentalium dalli (assembly GCA_032622095.1). Lineage (NCBI taxonomy): Eukaryota > Metazoa > Mollusca > Scaphopoda > Gadilida > Siphonodentaliidae > Siphonodentalium > Siphonodentalium dalli. The sequence goes on from CP136069.1 coordinate 192,827,131, forward strand.
GCATGCCTTGAAATAGTGTCTGACATTTGCAGAATGTGATATGATATGAGACTATAGATACTTCCCAGACTATGAGACCTAAGCAGAATGAGGTCCTCAGAGGGTTAATTTAGTGATGCCAGCCCACTGTGCAGGGTCACTAAATTCTATTTTTTAGAAGAGGCAAATTTCAGAGCCTGCCAATGTTTGTTGGCAAAATTTAAATTTGCTGCACAATGACTGTGTCGCACTGTGGAAGTCTGCAGACAGCAAACATTCATTGTTGAATGCCAAGGACTACTGAGATAACAAGGACTACTGAGATAACAAGGACTACTGAGATAACAAGGACTATCTTGATAATCTTTGTTAGGCCAATGCATTCTCCTATATATGCGAGTCGAATATAGGTCGCCTATGCATTGGCACAGGGTTTTCGCAAAAAATCAGAAAGCTCCTGTCATGAAAGGGTTATAGGAAAAGTCCATCACCCAAGTGCATAATTTCTGATAACAGGGATCCCATTTGGTCAAATTTAACAGTCTCCAGTGCTACAACCACAATGTTGATCATAATCAACTAGAAATCGATTGGTTTGGAAACTGCTTTGATTTGTTGAACAAACTATAAAATATCTTGTTGATGCATTTTCTGTTATGGGGTTTAAAAAAAAAATTTGATCATCAGCATCCAGACAAGCTATTTAGTGGTTATGACATAAACAAACAAATAATTTTGTCATCTAAACCAGATACATGTATGATGTTGTATACATAGTGTGGAAAGAACATTCTGTGCTCTTTTAACCCTTTCATGACCGGAGCTGCGCTGGTGCAGCATTAACTCTTTCGCCACCAAATTTACAAGGTCAAATTGTCCAGGACACCGGGTTTGCATCAGTTTATATGGAAATTCAGTGTCTCACATGTTGGGCATTCATACCAGGCCTCAGCTCACAAGGCGACTCGGGCGAGATTGTCGCCTTACTGTCGCTGACTTCACCCTATCGTCGCTCTAAGGCGAAATCGAAGTCGCCTTCAATTTTAGGGGAATTTTTTTTTTTTTTTTTTTCTTAATTTTTTTTCTAGTTTTTTTTTCCCGGACATGTCCGTATATAGATGAATTGTGGCGGCCATCCCAAAAAGAAACAGACGACGCAGAGACAAAGACCCAAGTGTTTAAAATAAAAAATAAAATATGACCTATTGTTTTGTGTTGTTATTCAGTCGCCTGTGTTCCCTTTGCGGTAAATGAATGTTAATCACGAATGTTTTGACACGCTGTAAACACGATCAGATGTTCGCATCTGTGTTGTTACTGACCATCGTGAGTGTCACAAATAAATGTTTTAATTAACTTAAAAGACCGCCGTCCCGCTTTTCAGATATAAAACAATTACGACATTATCAGAGTATGTACCAGGCACTTCGGAAGTTCGTTTCGGTAATGCGTCAGACTTTTTGAAGAGACCTCGTCGGACTTTTTGAAGAGACCGCTTCCGTAAATAAAATAATGTCAAGTTTATTGCTTTAATCGGATTATACCAGTGATGCTGGCATTAATTAAGGGAGGCCATTAATTAATAAAAGCTTTTGCAACTCCTTTGTTACTTAGTCCTTATTGTTTATTTTAGCGGACACCCACATTACAGCCATGACCAAATTAACGTACAAAGTTACATGCATGATTCAGACTGTACAATTTACAAACGTATCTTCCAAGCTGCAGTCTAGGAAATAATACTACTTTCATTTAGTTAAAAAATTTACTACTACTGTAACTTGATAATTGTCTTGCTTAAATGATAGCTACACAAAACATTTCCAAAAAATTTAAATGTATAATAACAATTAATTAAGCTAATTTCAGATAAAGTCAATTTTTTTTAGTTTTATTTCTTATTTTATCTTTTTAAAATTTTTATTGTCAGATGTTATAAAATAAAGCGATATTTGAAAATTGTCAATTTTTGCCACTTCTCCCTGAAGTCTCCCTAAATTTCCTGAAGTCTCCCTAAATTTCCTGGAGGGAGACTTCAAGTCTCCCTGTTCTGGACCCCTAGGCTGAGGCTTGATTCATACTAGTATTTATAGATGAGGTAGGTATGGACACCCATATATTGTCATGACCAGTGACAACTGCCCATCAATTTGAATTAACTGCCGATGGATGACGTCATGTAATTGTGATTATATCACCATGGTAACGCATGCCATATGTACCAGGTGCGTAAATACATTTGAACTCAATATATAGTTAACGTTATTTGCAATATTTCACCACATAAGTATATTGACCAAACTCACATTCAAATAGTTAGCACTATATCCATTACATGTCATAGATTTAGCATATGTGGTGATTAAGAATGAAATTAGAAGGCATACAATGAGCATAATGATGAGAACAGACCAAGTGTATGCCCAAGAAGGCGTTATTTAACCGAGATAGACCCATTTTCCCGGATTTGGGCCCACGTGTATTCAACTGTAATAATGCTAAGCAATTATGAATAACTTTCCAAACACAACTGGCAATGATCTCATTGCATTCCCAAAATGTTTTTGCATGTCAATATCATGCTTACAACATGCACTCGCAGCTATTATTATTGAAGTCGCACTATTGCACGGCACGGTGAATTTCGTAACATTACGTCGAAAATAGGAGACACTAGATGGTTACCACAGAAAACATCGTTAGAAAGGGCAACAATCTTCTTTAATTCATAAACATGTGTTATCGCAATGTGTTTGTCATAAACAATAACAACACTTAATTAATCGGTACATGTGTATCTGATTAAAAAAAACAGATTTGTCAGCATCGTTTCGTCGGCATTTTTTGGGAAAACCCAGGGAAACCCCACAATAGTAATTGTGACGTCATACATCAACTGTATATATTTAGGTCGGGAACATCTCATTGTGGCCGTATTTGTCAGGTCTACGTGTGCAACAGTAAATTAGTATTGATACAGAATATCACCCAAATGATATCTAAGTCGCCAGTCAATAAAATCATTAGTATATCCCTGCAAACGTGATATTATTGCCTGTTATTCCCGAAAATTATGCTCTGCCCGCTTTAAGCGGTGTTGAACGTAAATTACGTCGTGCCCGCTAAAGCGGGCTGCGGTGTTGAAAGAGTTAAAGATCATGTGCCAGGGCATTCTCTTATATATGTGACTCGCATAGGGAGCCTCGCATATATACTGTATACACCCATCAGTAAGCCCGGGGGGCTCGTGCACGTTTTTGCTCCAAAAGTGGGTACTGGGCTTACTCATGAGGACCTCCCCGTTCAAAAATCAAGTTAGCCTTCAGGTGCCAACCTACCATCATGTTTTATGCCAACACCATATTAAACACAATAGGGTTGTATGATGAGTTCACAAGTTAATTTAGTTACACTAATGCTTATTAATCAAGCTAATTCTTATAAAAACACAACAGTGTGATGTAGTGAACATACATCACTCTTCTGCATTATCAAAGGATCCTACAAAAACACCAAGTGATTACTCCACATCCCATTGAATTTAATCTGATAGAGGTGTGAACAATAAGTGACACATCCTTTGATTTTATTGATTTGATACCTCTTTGACTGAACAACAACTAAGAATAGAATAGTATAATCCACAACAATATTAACACAAGTGTATACTATTATACATCTTTATTATTTAAGAAACAACTGGAAAAACTAATAAAAGCACAGATGTGCTTGCGTATCTTCTCCTATTCTACAGGATAGAAAGACATGATTGCATTCACCTTCCAAATGCTCAAAAATGGGGGTGGGCTTATCTACGAGGACCACCCCATGTTTTGTTTAGGGTAAACGAGAGGCCGATCACGATCGGCAGATGTTTAACCCATACCTTGGCGATAGTGATCAGCTATTTTCAGTTTGAACGCGAAAATCCATAAGCCATAGTCTTGTCAAGATACATCCTAAGTATTGATGAGTAGAAAGAAGAACATTCTGCAGAAAAAAATCTGCACACAGGTATGAACAGATAGAATCAAGATTATCCAAGCAAGAAAATAATCTGCACACAGGTATTATTAAACAATGTAGAATCAAGATTATGCAAGCAAGAGGATCAAGAATATCCAAGCAAGACAAGAATCTTCACATATGTATGAACAGGTAGGATCAAGATTATCCAAGAATCTGCACACAGGTATTAACATGTAGAATCAAGAATATCCAAGCAACGGGATCAAGAATATCCAAGCAAGATAAGAATCTGCACACAGATATTAACATGTAGAATCAAGAATATCCAAGCAAGAGGATCAAGAATATCCAAGCAAGACAAGAATCTGCACACAGGTATTAACATGTAGAATCAAGAATATCCAAGCAAGAGTGATCAAGTGTTCTCTGCAAAATATCCATATAGATCTCAGTTGTGCAGCTTTCTCTGGTAGTTACATGTTAGGTTGTGATGTGTTGGGTCTGAAAACAGATGCCTAAATATCCTGTCTATCATAACATCATCATTACTATTATTATTATTATTATTATTATAATATTTCCATTCCTTCCCGTCTGACCCCCCTCTACACTTAATGAAGAGTGGGCACGAAAAAAAAAAAGGGAGCAAACTTAACAAAAGCCCTTGGGCTTGTTGTTTAATCCCTTTTCCAATCCAACAATCATTTATCTATTCTGTTTTTATTGTCAACACTTTGTCAAATGTATATATGTTATTATGATTGGAATAAAATATGTTTACATTAGATGCCTAAATAGCCTTTGCATTGAAAGTGGCTGACTGGCTGGCTCTTGTGATAACAAACAAATCATTCTCTACATGGCAGATGACATGAAGTGATTAAAAACATATCACTTTGTTTAATTTATCAACAGGCAATCAACAGTGTTCTAAAATCTGACCCATGTCTCATTAATTTTCCCAATTGGCAGTTAGTTTAGAAAATTCCAGAGAGGATATACATATAAAATCAGAAGTTATGGAATTCTCTTTAAATTTAAATTGATCAAATAACTGAACCCCAGTTGCATAAAGACACTTGAATCTCAAGATTAGCTAAATGATTTTAGCAATGTTCTAAAGCACATTTTGGTAACTTAACCTACAAAACCCTTTATTAAACAGCATGTGCTGTGTATTGTTGAAACTTAAAAAAAAATTAGATACCACAGCTTTTATCTGCACATTGGCATAAGAGACATCAGAAAATAATATAGCCATATTAATAGCTAAGTAGTCCAAAGGCATGGGATGGAATTGATGAATATGGCTCCAAACAAATTCACCAGTACATGACAATATTTTGGACCGATTTAAACCAAAATTGGTTTGCTGACTCGGGGTACCCTTGGCGGAGTTGTAATAGTGTTAGTTTTTAAAATTTTGTTATTTAAATTTATTTTTATTTTTTTTATTATTAAAAAAAAAAAAAAAAAAATAAATAATTGTTATTTATTTAATTTTTTTTTTTTTTGTTGGATTGAGCAAGGAATTAAATCTAATTTTTTTTTTTTTAAGAGTGAATATTTTTTCGAAGAGTGAATATTTTATGGTCAAAAAGGGCCATAACATAAAAATAGTCGGATCAAACCCATATTCAAACTCGATCTGTCTTTTATGCTGAGAAATTCATATACAAAATTTGGTCCCCATCAGATATAAAATGTTCGAGTTATCGCACCATGCGTAAAGTGTCTACAGACAGACAGACAGCCAGCCAGACAGACGGACGGACTAATGACGAGTGGTCAATCCGGACAACGACACTATGTTTACCATACTATGGTAAGGGTAAACATAAAAACCCAGACTGGGCTTATCTTCGAGGATGGGCTTACTGACGGGTGTATACAGTAAGAGAATTCACTGGCTTACAAGGTCAAGGTAAATATTGTTAGGCCAATATATTCTCATATATGCGAGACTCCTTCTTGCCCACCCCTGCTATGTGGGATAGTATCACTAAATTCACCCTCTGGGGACCTCATTTTGAAAATGACAGGAACACTAAACTCAGGCTTGGACTGGAAAAGCAATCTGTGTTTCGGAATGCGAAAGTTTCAAATTATTAATTACAGAGAGTGAATTTGGGAGTGATCAGTTCATTCAGTTTGGAGGAATTTGGTTTACAGAGGATCCGGTTTTGGAAGGATTCGGTTTATAGAGGGTCTGGTTTTCGAGAGGTTCTACTGTACCTTCATCGTCTATACCAGCTATGATGTTGTACACATAGTATGGAAAGAACCGTCTGTAGTACAACATTGATGACACCATTGAAGCAATCGCTGTCGTTGACATCTTTTTGTGATGCTCATGGTCATATATCTGAAACAATTCAGACAATTACGGTATTAGAAAACGAGTAACTGCCCAATCAAACTAGATGCATGGTATGTGTGATGGAATAATGTACCATATAAATATTTATATTATACATATATTGTATAGATCTATTTATCACCTCTGTGAAATTTGAAGCCTTCTTTGGCATCATTGTTCAAGGCCGTACCACAATATATCCCGATATCACTTTGAATGTGATAACCTGCCGAAACATATTATGCGCAATATAGAGGAAATATGTTATGCTTGAGTGCCTAATAGTGGTACATATATGGTTTTTTTTTTTAAATTCGCACCTGTACGATCCTTAGTTGGCCCTGTACAAGTGTACATTTATTAATTTTTCCTATGTCAAATACGCGAACCTGCTTTAATTCTTCAAATATTTAATTGTCAACAATACTGCAGTTGAAATTAATGGATACACATTTATCTTTATTTTCACCAGTGTCTATCTCTAACATTTACAAGAAACTAGGTATAGTGACTATACAGTCAAACTTCGTTAAGTCGAACGTCGGTAACTCGAATACCCCATTTAAGTCGAAGCCATTGCCTGGTCCCGGCTGAGCTTGTGTGCAAAGCCAATAGAATAATCATGGTTAAGTCGAAGGTGGATAAGTCGAAATTCCGCTTAAGTCGAAACTTCCCACCGGCCAGCTTATAACACTAATTACTATGGTTAAGTTGAAGCGCCGTCGGCTATGCATCACCATGTGATTATAACTCAGTGTGCTTCTATTCAATTGCCTAAAAAGCTGTGAAGTTTCCTGGAGTCTTTATTTGTCCTCATGCATTGTTTCTTTAACATATTAACGAGGTGCGTGGATCAATTTCCCCGTGTGAGGATTAGAAGTTTTGACAGACGAAATGAAAATGATATTTAAATCGCCTGATATGGAGAATAATTTCATTCAGTCATGCTTTCCCAAAACGAAAACAATGTTCCGAATGAAAAAATACGCCATCCATCTGATGATGGAAAGAAAAACATGGACGTTAAAAGCATCACAGAACGGCTTTTTGACAGAAGACGACGAAGACGAGGTCATCGAGTGCACCAAGCCCGACCCGACAATCGATGACGCAATGCATAGCTGCGACATTGTACTGCGTTATCTCATGACCCAAGCGACGACTTAATGAAGATATTGGGCATTAGCGATAAACTAAAGAGAGATTCAACAACTAATTTTTTGCAGAAACCACAGTCCTTGATAACCAGTCACTTCCAATCCTGAATCCCAATTTTTGTAAATACTATTGTAACCACTTCCGGGTCAAATGTACTTTTGTTATTTCTACCGCGAATTTGTTGATGTTTTCTTATCATATTCTGTGTTTTTATTATATTATTCAATAAATAATCAGAACAAATATCATCTCATCTGTTGTATATGATCAGCATAGTAACTGACTATTTATTTAGCGTGGGTATATAGCGTGCACAAGATTGAAAACAATTACTATCGGATCGAAATGAATTCGACTAGTTGGAATTTGTGATCGAAATGGTTAAGTCGAACATACAGATAACTCGAAGTAAACCAACGGGTCCCTTGCGATTCGAGTTAACGAAGTTTAACTGTAGTGGATATCTGAGACTATTATATGGATGTACCAGTACACCCTGTACTATTATTTTGGCCTCTACTATTATTAAAATTTAGGAGGTTTTCTACCCTGTACTATTATTCAGACCAGTACTACTATTAGGCACTCTAGAGTACCCGCCGGATAGAAAACTGTATTTTACGAGTAAAGGTTTGGTATGATCCAGTAACACAAGAAAAAATCTTTTATTACTATTTTATATGCTAATAGTGTATACCTTAGACAGAAAACCATATTTGAGAAGTTTCATATTACCTGATAACACAAATTCCATGCTAAAAAGGAGAAAATCTTGTGGTGGTATGTATCGGGTGACTCACATAACTGAGCCCCATTGAGGACATGCCACACCGTATCCCATCTCAACAAGCTGTGTAACTTATAGTTTATATTTTTTGTTGCATGTAGCACGCATTATTGACTCATATTTTAAATACAAATTCATTAGCTGATAATCTCATTATTCAGCCAATATGATATCATATGAATTTATTATTCAGCCAATATGATATCATGTGAATTTATTATTCCGCCAATGAATTTATTATTCAGCCAATATGATATCAAATGAATCTATTATTCAGCCAATATAATATGATATGAAATTATTATTCAGCCAATATGACATCATATGAATATATTATTCAGCCAAAAGGCAACGCCATAGAAAAGGTTGTAGAAGCCAATACAGATTTTCATGCAGAACTCTAAAGAAATGGCATTTTCAAACTCCAAAAGTTTATTTCAGGCCTTGAAATTGGCATTTTTCAACTACATGTATGCCATATCTATAGAGTTCTGCATTATACGGCCTTTTCTACAGCATTGCCTTTTGCCATAGCTATTTTCGAAGGCTGTTTATTCAACACTCTGATAGGAACACTAGTCCCTGAATTCTTCAGAAAAAAAACAAACACTGGTGTAAATATACCTTCAATCGTGCTTCCATTGTCTTAATGAATGTGAGTACATCACCATGGAAACCAGTACTTCCCATCACAGTTGTGCCAGTCCTTAAAAAGAAAAGGTTTATTTCATATGTTTATTTAAAATTAAATTAAGATTGTCTTTCAATAAAGCCATAGATTGTCCACATATTATTAGAGTGATCAACACTTTGAATACGTCGGCTTTTAGTTTGCCTTAAGTAGAAAGTCTCTTCTTTTTTTTCAAATTCACATCGTGAATCTCGTGGTGTTTTTGTTATTCCATTTCATCTTGCCAATTTTAAATACAGATTATATGAATAGTTCTAACAGAATAGATAATAGTTTAAAGTCAATCATTAATGTCACACTTAACTATTCTTAATACCATATAAATCAAAAGGGCCAACCTGAATTATGGCTTCATGGTTTATCAATATCATATCAAATATCGATATATTTTTTAATTATCGTATTGTATATTGAGCTAAAAGGAAATCATCATGGTCGACGATATATTTTGACAGTTTAATCAAATTGAAAGTTCAACTGAGCAATATTGTGTGAATGAATTTTCTAACCGATCTTATGAAAAAAAATATGCTGGGTGTTTGTTTGAAAAGGGAGTGACTCCTGGGTGATAATTTAAGAGTGGTGGGTGCTCCAGCCCAGTGCAGCCTGGCGTGAGCACATCCCTGTAAATCATATATTTTCATATTGAAACAAAATGAGTTTTTCAAACCCCCCTCTAAAAGACACTGGACTTGAGACAGGGTTTCCGCCAAGGGGAAATTAATGAGTCCGTATTGGGGAAACACATAACGTGATGGGACGACTGGGCGAAAAAAAAATTATTTGACACTGAAAAGTAGCCATTTCCTTGCACCTGAGTGTCCCACAAAGCAATCCAAAGCTACGTATATTACGCAAGTCAATCATTTGCCGTGGGTACATTAATTATGTTGATGGTATCCAGATAATTAATCATGTAATTACGCACGTAAGACTGCTGTCTGATTGAATACTATATCAAGCTACAAGTTACAGTGTTTAACAATTTATAACTTACAATAAGATTCCGTATAATGAAACTAAACACTAAAAAGCATCTATGCATTGTCCAATACTACCTAGCTGGGAGAATTGAATTAAGTATTTCCTAGAATTTCAAGTAGCTTCCGTGAAAATGAAACTGACTTTTCCATGTATTCTGTCAATCGTAATACTATTTGTGCACTGTGACGTCATATATACTGCAGGGTTTGTCTGCAGGAGATATTTATAGCGGCGAAATACGAATGGTAGCCAAATCTTTCAAACTCGGAACGCATAGCTTGTCAATAGTCTGTATTAGTCCAACAACTGACGACCACTGCTATAGAGTTTTAGCCAACGTGTTATAAAATATAATTGAGTTTTGTCGGGAAATGGGAACATGTGCGCCGTTGTTTGTGTTTGGGGACCCAGGCGGGACAACGAAACTATTATTGACCGTACTTTGACTTTATCTCCATATTGTGGGGGGGGCATGTTTTTTGTGTTTATCCTCCATGCATGTAATATGGGTCAAATGAATGATTTTGTCACTATGAATTCCCGCTATAAAGACTGATTTGGGACAGGTTCCGTATTATAACAGTATGATCTCGGAGGTAGATACCTCCTTTGGTAGGAGAACCGGGGCCGCCTGTTGGCGTATGTTGATCCCTACTCTGCCTAACTCAGCAATTCGCCATTCTTTGATCAAAGTATGTAATCGTACGATAGCACGGGATCTCCGAGTGTGAGTAGTTTCAACCACAGAAATCCCGTGCAAAATAATATCCGTACTCAGCAGTCCCGACATTCTTTGATGTTACCGCGACATTTATTCCGCTGTATATAACGTCGTTATTTCAATGCACACCAAACATTACGTTGTAGTTTTGGCGCTTTGATTTCAAAGAGTTACGTTGTACTGGTAACACACTGTGCTCAATTTACCTGCTTTTTCATCAGTATTCTGTTTAACCCCCCGAACTCCCGTTGCAGCCGGATTTTTTATGACATATTGCTACTGACTTTTGGTTCATGTATGAATCAAACAGATCATCTGCGAGGGGAATGGGTCCGTCCAATGGTCCGTGGGACGGACCCGCAGCCGGCCTGGCGGAAACCCTGCTTAAGACTATTTTGACTGAATACTTACAGTTTGTAGGTTTTAGGCGTGTCCCTGGAATGAATAGAGAATCCTTCACTCAGCCGTGTGTCCGATGCAATGACAGAGAAATCATCTCCTGCAACAGCTAGTACAGTCCTGTAACAAAATTCTGAGAATATAAATGTAATGTACACAAGGACACAATGTACACAAGGACACATCTACCTCTCTCTGGCACTCCAGGACATATATGTCACAGAAAGGTGAATCCTACATACCAGTTAAGAACATAAATGTATAGACTGAAAAATATACATTTCAAACAAAACAAGTTAAATAAAATTTCACACCTTTACTGAAGCATATTCTTCACAACATTACATTTTAATTTACATATAATTTCATCAAAGCACCAGTATAGCCAGAAATGGGATGACTCCGGCCGAAGACAATCGGGCCGCAATACCTGAGAAAACTCGCCCTGGTGATATTTCCAAAGCGACTGTCTCAGGTGGGAAAATACTAGTAATTAGTTTCATCTGATTGACATAATAATGGTGGCAGGCCTGCAGGTTTCAAAATTTTGTGTAAGCTATTTTTGTTCGTCTAGTTTGTGCTTAGGTAACCCATACCATAGGTTAGCAGGAGAGTTTAAATTTATACACAAACTGTTATAATCACTACAACTAGTATTATTAACTACAGATTGGCAAATCATTGATAAATTTGAATGTCTCATTTTGGAACTTGATTGAGCAAAAATTAAGGTGAGAATAAATTATCGCGAGAACTGCATTTGTAAAACTTCGGCATGACCTGTTTTCGTTCACGGCATTTTCATTTTAGATAACCTCCAGGCGAACAGAATGGTCGTTCGCCTCAAATTTGCAGGCCTGCAGTGGTGATGAGGGTGCTAATTTAATTTGGGGAATTGTTGTACATGATTAAAGGGGGTTAATATAATTATACGGCCATAAGTTAATTTTCTACCATAATTTTGGAAATTCCTTCACAGTGTGTTTTACCATTATACTTAAGTGAATATGAGATATACAGGCACTATGGATATATATTTATTCAGTTGTATGATCTCAAATATACAGACCTAAATTTAAGATCATTAGCATCTAGAAGGACCATCTCACAACTGCGTCTCTTTCAAAAAAACATTCATAACCATGTATAGCAATGCAAATTCCATCCTATCTTGAGAAACCGACTAGAAAAATGCGATACACCATGAAGGAACATTCCGCCGCATTCACACAGGCCCAAATTGTTTCAGATTCCCATTCTTTCCTGCAACTGCAATTCTTTGGAACAGTCTAAATCCCGACCTGGTCACACTCTCCGATCCTGACACATTCAGGAAGAGTGTGTATAAGCAAATCACATAACTGGCTCATATCTGATCATTCATTTAACTTGATGTTTTTAAACTATTTTAAATTCTCCTCTGTAACATAAATCTGAAGCTTAACTATTCTATCTCTCTTGAAATACTCTCCTTTCTGTTTCTCATGAGCTAGCTAACCTACTTGCATAGTCCAACAAATTAGACTATTCGGATTAATACATATTTTAATATTTGGACATTTACCATTGTATTAATCCTTCTAGTCTAATAAAAGAGCTGAAAACCAAGTTTGCACAAATTTTGAAGCAGGTCAACACCAGTGACCACCGATATAACCCCTTCAAAATACCATTCTATCTGAAATTTTCTACAAATACATGAGTCTTACCTGTAGCGGAGATAGTATTCTTTGTGTTCACACATAGATTGTGATATAAAAGTTGTCAGAATTACAGATTTGTTAGTTTAATCCCGGATTGGAAAACGTATCACCATTTTCAAATACAAATAAATTATGTTAATTTCGCGTGTTTTCCCAGTTTTCTGATCTATTACGCATGCGCGCACTTTCGTTTTCGTATGTGTTCGCTAGCGTAGACGGGTTTGAATATTTCTGTCGGTTGAGTTGTTATAAAATTATATGGATTAATAGTGACACAAATTTATGCTAGTTTGTTCAGTCATGATATTTAACATTCCAACAAAAGGTATGTGTTTTTTATTTATGGTTTTATTTGTGTCATTGGACGTGAACAGTGTATAAAGTTAAAGGGGCATGCCCTTGCCACATAAAAAATGTGGCTTCGTAGCGTTCAAATTTTTCACGTGTTCCATTAGACTGAAGGATTAAAAGGTCCATAAATGTCCAAATATTAAAATTCCTATTAATCCGAAAGTCTAATTTGTTGGACTACTACTTGCACTGACGCGCACTGGACATAATCTCCGAAAGGAGGTCTCCAGAACCAGCAGATAGATAGATAGAGTAATGCCCTAAATAATTTACTCCGTAACCACATCAGAATGATTGGTAATTTTTCAGGATTTACTATCATTTAGTCGGAAATATGGCTTGTTGCCATTCATTGGAAAGCTATCAGTGAGAGCTTTCCGATGAATGGCAAAAAGCCATATTTCCGACTAAATCCAGAAAAGTTACCCATAATTCTGTGGTTAAGGAGTAGATTATTTAGGGCATTACTGTAGATAGTTTGATAGCTACAGTACCCCACCCCCACACCCCTGTCAATCGCAGTAGCGAAATCCCTGCATTATAATAACACGTATTTAGTTGTTATTTAGTGATATTTACCCGCCGTTGAACGAATATGGACTGAAATATGTTTCCTTCGGAATTTCTCTGTGATCTATAGCTGGATTTTCAAACATAAGACTCATTTTGAAGTATTTATAACTTGTTTTTGAACCGACAGCCAAACAGTGAACTTGCAATTTTCAAACCGGAAGTTGCGAGAAACAGAGATGACAATATGTGTACGAAAACGACATACCGTTATTGTCTCATACTTGTCCAACATATTACACTCCGTTCACAAATAAACAGTTTAATGCAGAATGTATGAGCTGTGCAATTTGGCTGATTATATTATGATTAAAGGTACTCAATCCGAACAGAGGGTCCCCATCTCAACATATTCCAACAACAACAATCCGATCAGAGGGTCCTATTTTACTATTTCTTTGGCTTTGGGGGTAAAACATATTTGATTCGAGTCGAGGAACCCATCAAACAAAGCTCAGAGTTATTAGATATTGATTTTTGAATTTTTTTTAGTTTCTCGAGATGAGTACTAATAATGGTATGCGGCTTATACGGACCCTGGCTCTTACGGACCCTGGCTCTTACGGACCCTGGCTTTTACGGACCACCGGCTGATACGGACCCTGGCTTATACGGACCCCGGCTCATACGGACCTCAATTAAAATATGCAATTTTCAAACTTATATATATGAATTTAATATATAATTATGATTGTCTTTTTACACATATATCTGTATTAATTGAGAATTTCGGTGATTTTCTAACTTATATTTATGAATATAGCTGATTTTTTCAGTGATTTTCAAACTTATATTTATGAATTTAATATATAATTATGATTGTCTTTTTACACATATATCTGTATTAATTGAGAATTTTTGTAATTATTTTGGTGATTTTCAAACTTATATTTATGAATTTAATCGATTTGTTCGGTTTTTGTCAAACTTATATTTATGAATTTAATATATAATTATGATTGTATTCACACACATATATCTGTATTAATTGAGAATTTCGGTGATGTTCTAGCTTGAAAAAGCATTTATTGAATCGCGTTAATTAATTTCTTCATCGTTGTATAAACACGCGCGTGTGATCCCTTTATGTCGTTGTATAAACAGACACGCGATGGTGAATGGTAGTGAATGGTGATCAGGATGAATCCACTGGGTTTGATTTGTTACGAAAACATGTTAGTAAAAACACAACTTGTTTCAACTTATTTATTGTCCCTTGTATACACACTCGTGTGTGATCCCTTATATTGTTTTATAAACAGACACGCGATGGTGAATGGTCAGTGAATGGTGAACAGTATGACTCCACTGAGTTTGATTTGTTATGTACGCCCCTAATAATTGCCGTCAGTTTCGTAACCTGAACGAGATGTGTACACCAAAACAATATTCAAACAGACAAGGATGGATAACTCTAAAATCAAGTGGTAATAATAACGCAATTTTGTCTGAGTTCTGGGCCAGAAAGTATTCCCGATAATGAAAAATAATAGATTTCTAAAATCGATATCTAACAAATCTGAGCTTTAATGGGTGACTTCCTCGACTCGAATCAAATATTTTTGACCCGCGAAGCCATTGAAATAGTAATTGAGAGGAGTTTTATCGGATTGAGTACCTTTAAATGAAATCTATGATGTACATTATTGATATATTTTTTTTATAAAACAGTTAAAATAATATTAAATAACATACACTGTACACATGTAATAACAGCAACAATTAATTAAAAAAAAAAAAAAAAACAATGTATAAAGAAAATTATACGATAATCATGTTTGAAGTTTATACGAAGTTTATGAACGATACTAATTCTGATACTATTTAGATCAGATTGAAGTGTGTGAACGTTAATTAAAAATTAAAACGACATGAAAAGGGTGCATTCATATATTTAAGGCATTTTAAGCTGAATTGTTCCTTGTCGCAATGTACGGTATATAGGCCTACAGTGCAAACAGATACCCAAGTACCATACCAACAAGTTACTGTTCCAAATAGGTAAAACAAGAAAACCATAGTCAGAAATGGTAACGCCCTCAAGATCATATATTATACACCCATTATTGTAATTATAGAATCTTTTTCATTTCTGTCTTTTGTAATTGGCATAGCTTATCACAAACCAAAAATCAACGTCACTGAGAGCTTTCCGATGAATGGCAACAAGTCATATTTCCGACTAAATCCTGAAAAGTTACCCATAATTCTTCTGTGGTTAAGGAGTCGATTACTTAGGGCATTACTGTACATTAATTGGTAAACGGATGTTGGACTTTTCCAGTTAACCATCTCAGCACTAAAGCCAAAATAAAATAATTGCTAGATTGTCATCACCGTCCGCCGTGATTTTTAAGCCCTGTGTCAAAATATTTTATTGTTTCGTCCGTCCGTCCGTTTGTCCGTCCGTCACACTTTTGAGTACCTTCATGATGTAATCATCTCCTCCTACAGATTTCATACCAGAGATTTGAAACTTCAGAATATTGTTGCCCATATATTGAAGATGTGCAACATGTATATAGATGACGGGAACAAATTTTTTGACGGAGTTCTTAACCCTTTTCGACTTATAATTTTCTGTATGACGGTACCTTTATGGTGTAATCAACTCCTCCTACAGTTTTGATCGTATATATTTGAAAGTTCAGAGTATTGTTACCTACACATTGGAGATGTGCAACATGTATATAGATGACGCAAAAATATTTTGACAGTTCAGGGAGGTTACGAAAAAATATTTGTTGACGGAATTATTAAGCATTTCGACTTAGAACATTTCAACATTTTTTTTTTATTATTTTAACAAAGCGGCATCGACTTGCCAAGTTGTCTGGGACACTGTGGTCGGTTGACCTTTTATTTATACTAAATATTGGCGCCAAGTATTTGCCTCGACCAACATGTATATAGCAGAGATTAAATCACGTTGTGTATTAAAAAGTTGGACATTAAACTGATATCCCCAACGGTTCACTCACCCTTTTGATCCAGAGTCAATGTTGAGTTGAAGGGAGGCGTTAATTTGTTGTAAACAAACATGCATGGTCTCGATAAAAAAAACTTACGTGTACTAACAACTGGATTTTTTCATCCTAAGAATTGAATTGGCCGGTGCCCATACCATAAACGATTGGGTGATGCTAAAGAAGAATAGCTGGCTCGTTGGATCCACTTCTAAAAATAGAATCTTTGGGGTCTAAAATTGGTTGTACTAAACTATTCCCAAAACTTCCAAAATATCAAAACCCAAAAAAAATTTCAAAACTTCCAAAATTTATTTTTCCACAAAATTTCAAAATCCCAAAACTTCCAAAACCAAAAAATTTCAAAATCCCCAAATTTCAAAAAAAGAAAAAATTTCAAAACCCCCCAAAATTATTTCTCTAAAAAAAAAGTTTAAATAAAAAATTTATAACGAGTTTTCGGTTTCTGATAATCTCGATATTAAAAAATGTCGAATGTTAAATTATTTGCGTGTAATATCTTTCGTTATTTTTTTTGTTCAAATATTTTTCATGAAATTATTAATCGATGTTTAGAAATAGCTTTATTGGACATTGTGACCATCGATATGAATGCATACATTCCAGTGTTTATCGGACGCAGTTCATATAATTGTCATACCTGAAAATAGACACCATTACTTTTACATAAATAATGAAGAGCGTTTATTCTTTACACTCTCTCTATCCCAGATGAAGTTATTGAGTATATAACAGGTGTGTATTATCGTGAATTATTGGAATTATTGAGATGTACTATGTTGAATCACGAGTGGACGAAAAGGGTAATGTGAAATTACAACCCCCAGAATGAATTGTCATATTCGATGGAACATATTTTCAAGTATGTACACACGACATTGTGGGTAACAATGTGTCTTTCACACCTTGCTTTACCAAATGAATTCTATTATATTCCCGTTCACAGTTATATGCCATTCAGAAAACATATCGATTTAATGTCTGAGCAGAATTAGTTGTTTAACTGGTTAGTATCAATTAAGGTTGATAAACTGTGTCATTGCTAGCATTAACACGATAATTAGTTATCCAAAACATGCATACATATTACGTCAGGTCGTGAGACACTCAATTATAGAAATTGCTTCGGTGTCATTGTTATAACAACATTACGTAATAACCACTTATCGTCCCATATTCATACTTACGCTTTGGACATTTTATCAGTTTATCACGTGATCACTAAATGTGGCAATCGGGTATCCACCGATGCCTGCAATATATTATTTATAATAATCGGACTCATTGATCTCACGTGAATAATACTCTTAGTTGTTCCAATAAAATAGTTATCAAATTCGATCACCAATAGATTTGACTGTGGAATGTAATGACCTTTAACTTATTTATCGATCTAAAGGGACACTCATTATGAATGAATGTTAACAATACAAGCGCACGAATGAAGAGCGTTGAACATATACGAAATTACTACACGAATGAATTGAACCTTGAAATTTATATTTCACATCTTACCAACAACAGCTACAGACATAATCATAGTATTATACTGTCTTGCATGTACACACGCTATGACATCATTAAAGGCGGACAATCCACTCACGATGTGACAACAGATACGGACATAGGCATAGTGTTATACAGTCTTCTATGTACCCACGCTATGACACCATTAACGTACATTGGATGTTAGGTCTATGACTCTTGAGTATGCACCAATCAATGAGCAAATGAGCAAAAAAAAATGAGCAAATGAGCAAAAAAATGAGCAAATGAGCAAGAAAATGAGCAAATGAGCAAGAAAATGAGCAAATGAGCAAGAAAATGAGCAAATGAGCAATAAAAATGAGCAAAAAAATGAGCAAATGAGCAAAAAAATGAGCAAATGAGCAAGAAAATGAGCAATAAAAATGAGCAAATGAGCAAGAAAATGAGCAAAAAAATGAGCAAATGAGCAAAAAAATGAGCAAATGAGCAAAAAAATGAGCAAATGAGCAAGAAAATGAGTAAATGAGCAAGAAAATGAGCAATAAAAATGAGCAAATGAGCAAAAAAATGAGCAAATGGGCAAAAAAATGAGCAAATGAGCAATAAAAATGAGCAAATGAGCAAAAAAATGAGCAAATGAGCAAAAAAATGAGCAAATGAGCAAAAAAATGTAATTCTGCTCTGGTTAAGCAGTCCATTATTTAGGGCATACCTGTATGTAGGCCTATCAGTGGATGAATAGTCTGCCGGAGAAGTACTGTGTAGACAGGTCTTGTCGGTAAGAGAGTCAGACGAGAAGTGAAGGCTCGGCTATTAAAACATAGTAATGCGATAGCGAACATCAAACGAGTCTGCGCACGCATATCTGTCAAAAGGATACAATAGCAGTCATTGGTCAATTTATCCCCGGTGTCAGCTCAGTACCCAATCGGGACGAAGCCGAAGGTCAACTCATTTTTTTTTGCTCATTATAGTACGTCACTTGGACATTTTATCAGTTTATCACGTGATCACTAAATGTGGCAATCGGGTATCCACCGATGCCTGCAATTTATTATTTATAATAATTGGACTCATTGATCTCACGTAAATAATACTCTTAGTTGTTCCAATAAAATAGTTATCAAATTCGATCACCAATAGATTTGACTGTGGAATATAATGACCTTTAACTTATTTATCGATCTATGTTAGAACATGGTCTTAACAAAAAACTTGACCATAACAAAAATTACCTTACATTTATGCATGAATCTAATTAGACCATACGTAAATATTGTCAGCTTATCGTCTGATGAGCAAATCCGATGTTTATCAAAAATAGTACAACTTCCAGTTGGTAATTACTCTTACGAATGAAGAGCGTTGAACATATACGAAATTACTACACGAATGAACTGAAATTTATATTTTCACATCTTACCAACAACAGATACAGACATAGTCATAGTGTTATACTATCTTACATGTACCCATGCTATGACATCATTCGAAGGGGCAATACACTCAAGGAGTTAAAGTGACACGAAACAAGGGACGTGATGTAATATTGGTGTTTGAATCTTAAAGGAACACAAGACACTCTAAAGGGACACTCATTATGAATGAATGTTAACAATACAAGCGCACGAATGAAGAGCGTTGAACATATACAAAATTACTACACGAATGAATTGAACCTTGAAATTTATATTTCACATCTTACCAACAACAGCTACAGGCATTATCATAGGGTTATACTGTCTTGCATATACACACGCTATGACATCATTACAGGCGGACAATCCACTCACGGTGTGACAACAGATACAGACATAGGCATAGTGTTATACAGTCTTCTATGTACCAATGCTATGACATAATTAAAGGGGGATAATACACGCACGGTGTGGAATGTTAAAGTGACACGCGGTAAGGGACGTGATGTAATATTGGTGAAACCCCCTCCCCACTTATAGATATATAACGAAGACGAGAATAACATGTTGATGAAGTTTATTGAAATTTAATCATTGTCTGAATCTTCGACCGTTAGATTTACTTCGAAGAGTTTCTTGAATTTTCGCATCGCTTCATCTGCAGCCCATTCATTATTATATCCGTGTTTGGTCAGTTTGACCATTTTCTTCATGATCATGGTATGTATGCGTGATGTTTTCAATCGATACTGGTATTCTATTAATCGTCTATAACTTTTGAGAAACAGAGCAAACTCTGTGTCGATGGTATCCTCTTTTCCCGACATGATCTCATCTCCCGAAATGCTCTCTTCTTCTTTCACATCATTGGTGACGCGTTTCATCATACTTTTGAATGTGTCCATCTCGTTGACACATCGCGCAGCTTTCTTAAGACCGAATACCGTTCTACTACCGACGACATTACCATCTTCTGAATCTGATAGCGTTCCCCGTTCATCTTCATCTGAATCTAGAACCGCTTCGTCAGATTCATCGGTATCTTCTCCGAAGAGAGTTGGTTTTGTCTCGGACATAACTCCGTGTTTAATCTGTTTATGTCTTTGTAGATTGTAGTTCGTCGATAAAATAATGCCACATAAATCACACCCGTGCATTATCGCGAATTATTGGAAGAACCATCACTCTTATAAGTAGCGATAAAAAGAGAGAATAAGGTGTGGTATACAACCGTCGCGCTAAGAGTACGTTCGTCCCGGGGCTAGGGTATAGATATTTGACCGCCGGTGATTCAATTAATTCCAATTTATCAGTATGGTACTCTATGTATTCATTCATGATTTGGCTAATCGTATGACACTGGTCTTTTCATTTTCTTCTTATTATTAGACAAACCTCCAACAGACACTCTCTTGCTGGTTTGTTTGGACGCTTTACGTGTGTTTGTCAACTTATTTGCTGCAAACTTCGGCCTTAGCCATTTCAATCATTTCAATCGCTTGAGCGATGGGTGTCACCACGTTAATATGTGGTTTTAGAACGTCTTCTTCACTATCACTATTTTTAGTTCTGTCAATAAAGTATCGACCCTGATTATCTGGTATTAACTTCCCATCAACCATATCTCTGAAATGTTTTCTCCACATTTCAAGATCTGCTGGTTGTTGTTGTTGTTGTTGTTGTTGCTGTTGTTGTTGTTGTAGCGGAGGTAGCATCACCAAATTACCCTCCGGGGACCTCATTCTGTCATCTAAAAATAGAATCTTTGGGTCTAAAATTGGTTGTACTAAAATATTCCCAAAAACCCAAAACTTCAAAAATTTCAAAAAACTTCAAAAATTTCAAAAAACTTCAAAAATTTCAAAAACTTCAAAAATTTCAAAAATTTCAAAAACTTCAAAAATTTCAAAAAACTTCCAAAATTTCAAAAACTTCAAAAATAAGACCCCGGCGGCGGCGGCTGTATTTTACTGCGGAGATCCGCCGGCGGCGGACCCCCGCGGCGGCGGCGGCACCGCCGCCGCAGTAAAATACCGCAATGCCGCCGCCGCCGCCGCCGCCGGGGTCTTATTTTTGAAGTTTTTGAAATTTTGGAAGTTTTTTGAAATTTTTGAAGTTTTTGAAATTTTTGAAATTTTTGAAGTTTTTTGAAATTTTTGAAGTTTTTTGAAATTTTTGAAGTTTTGGGTTTTTGGGAATATTTTAGTACAACCAATTTTAGACCCAAAGATTCTATTTTTAGATGACAGAATGAGGTCCCCGGAGGGTAATTTGGTGATACTACCTCCGCTACAACAACAACAACAACAACAACAACAACAACAACAACAACCAGCAGATCTTGAAATGTGGAGAAAACATTTCAGAGATATGGTTGATGGGAAGTTAATACCAGATAATCAGGGTCGATACTTTATTGACAGAACTAAAAATAGTGATAGTGAAGAAGACGTTCTAAAACCACATATTAACGTGGTGACACCCATCGCTCAAGCGATTGAAATGGCTAAGGCCGAAGTTTGCAGCAAATAAGTTGACAAACACACGTAAAGCGTCCAAACAAACCAGCAAGAGAGTGTCTGTTGGAGGTTTGTCTAATAATAAGAAGAAAATGAAAAGACCAGTGTCATACGATTAGCCAAATCATGAATGAATACATAGAGTACCATACTGATAAATTGGCATTAATTGAATCACCGGCGGTCAAATATCTATACCCTAGCCCCGGGACGAACGTACTCTTAGCGCGACGATTGTATACCACACCTTATTCTCTCTTTTTATCGCTACTTATAAGAGTGATGGTTCTTCCAATAATTCGCGATAATGCACGGGTGTGATTTATGTGGCATTATTTTATCGACGAACTACAATCTACAAAGACATAAACAGATTAAACACGGAGTTATGTCCGAGACAAAACCAACTCTCTTCGGAGAAGATACCGATGAATCTGACGAAGCGGTTCTAGATTCAGATGAAGATGAACGGGGAACGCTATCAGATTCAGAAGATGGTAATGTCGTCGGTAGTAGAACGGTATTCGGTCTTAAGAAAGCTGCGCGATGTGTCAACGAGATGGACACATTCAAAAGTATGATGAAACGCGTCACCAATGATGTGAAAGAAGAAGAGAGCATTTCGGGAGATGAGAGCATGTCGGGAAAAGAGGATACCATCGACACAGAGTTTGCTCTGTTTCTCAAAAGTTATAGACGATTAATAGAATACCAGTATCGATTGAAAACATCACGCATACATACCATGATCATGAAGAAAATGGTCAAACTGACCAAACACGGATATAATAATGAATGGGCTGCAGATGAAGCGATGAGAAAATTCAAGAAACTCTTCGAAGTAAATCTAACGGTCGAAGATTCAGACAATGATTAAATTTCAATAAACTTCATCAACATGTTATTCTCGTCTTCGTTATATATCTATAAGTGGGGAGGGGGTTTCACCAATATTACATCACGTCCCTTACCGCGTGTCACTTTAACATTCCACACCGTGCGTGTATTATCCCCCTTTAATTATGTCATAGCATTGGTACATAGAAGACTGTATAACACTATGCCTATGTCTGTATCTGTTGTCACACCGTGAGTGGATTGTCCGCCTTTAATGATGTCATAGCGTGTGTATATGCAAGACAGTATAACCCTATGATAATGCCTGTAGCTGTTGTTGGTAAGATGTGAAATATAAATTTCAAGGTTCAATTCATTCGTGTAGTAATTTTGTATATGTTCAACGCTCTTCATTCGTGCGCTTGTATTGTTAACATTCATTCATAATGAGTGTCCCTTTAGAGTGTCTTGTGTTCCTTTAAGATTCAAACACCAATATTACATCACGTCCCTTGTTTCGTGTCACTTTAACTCCTTGAGTGTATTGCCCCTTCGAATGATGTCATAGCATGGGTACATGTAAGATAGTATAACACTATGACTATGTTGTGCCAAGACAACCACAGGGACATAACTTTCAACCCGGGAAGAAAATAGGCAATCTCTAAGTCAGAGGGGCGCTCGATTACCACACATATCAGCGCCGCTGTTGACCACATCTAGATCGCAAGTACTGAGCACCAAATCGAATTAGCGAGCGTCCATGCAATAACATAGGGAAATGATTTGTGGAGTAAACAGAACACGGTCTTGAGGATTAGCAAGACCAGATGTATCGCCTAGAAAGCTACTGAAACCAGGAGAGTTAATAGGACCCATGGGGAGCTGACGATCACTCAATTACCCTAAGTACGATGAACCGACGCGCCGTGAAAATACACATGGCCGTCATTAGCAGACACTGGGTATTTTAGGAAGAAGCAAGCCAACATGAGAAGACAGTTCTAACCAGCTACCCGATAGTAACAACGAATTCTCGGACGCCAGAGAAAAGCAGCGAGAAGGATGGATGAAGATACAAGGTAAACACGATGATCTTGTGATCCTAACAACATCTCACTGATGCGCCGGCGGAAGAAGAACATGAGACGACAGGAAGATAAACTCAACCGGAACTCAACCGAGTAGAAGACAAGCAGATACATCCAACCTATGAAGACGGAAGAAGATCCCAACCCAAGCAGACGACAGGAAGAGAAACCCAGATACCGATGATTGAACATTATTGACTTTGTTATATATAAATAATCAAACCGTTCTGATAGCCTTAAGAGTTATATGTACCCGTATTGGCACATATCTCTTAACTGGTGCCTTCGAGCCAGGATCTGAACGCTAATCACAGACACAACGTGAAACCAGAAGAGGAACAGTGTGAAAAAAAAAACAGTGTGGGAAAATTCGCAAAACGTGAGTCTAATTGTTTATTATCATAATGGCTACCCAACAACAACAACAATCGCTTGGTGTTCTCGCCCCATTGACAGAGTCTATCAATTCTCAAATTGCTGCAATGGCCATGACTACGGTAACACAGGTAGTGACGTCATTTGACGGGGACCCCACGAAATACCACGGGTGGGTCAAGTCGATAGAAAAATGCGCGATCCTAACCGGCGCTAACGAAGCAAAGAAGCCCTATATGGCATTCCAGAGCGCGACGGGCCCCGTATCAGATTTTTTACAAAGATATTTGGCCACGAATCCTAACGCCACGTGGCAAGACACAAAAACTGAATTATCTAGTCGATTTGCCGAGATAAATGACATTCAATTCGCCTTTTCGATGCTAAGAAAAATCAAGCAAAAACAAAACGAAAATTTACATGTGCTTGCCGAACGGATTTTGGAGATCGCGATGGTGGCATACCGAGAGCAACCCGGCGGGATCAACGCGGTTGAAGGCCAACTCGTAGGGTTTTATATTGACGCTTTAAGAAGCGACAGTTTGAAAATGAAGTTGATCAGGGATGCGCCGAAGACACTAAAATTGGCAGCCGACATCGCCATGCGGGAAATGGGGATCCGACGGGTATTCAACCTACGAACGGGCCGCGAAAATTACAACGAAAACGAACCGGAAGCAATGGAAATCGATAGTTTCAGAAACAAACGCGCGAGAACAACCTGCGATATATGCGCAAGCGATAACCACACGACCCGTGAACACCGATCACGCCCGAGACAGGTGCATGTCGAAGCGGTGGTTAAACCACGAACAGTCGAATGTTGGACGTGTCAAGGTGACCATTTCGCTAGCGACTGCCCCTTTAAGACCGAAAACCGAAGGCACGTATCTTGCTGGGGTTGCGACGGTAATCACTTGGCTAGAAATTGCCCCTCTAAATCCGGATATTCGAAGCAAAAGCAATGGAACACGCCAGTAACGCCACCTAGGGGAATCCGCCGAGATCAGCCGAACCGATCACGTGACCTATCCCATGATACACCGCGTCACAGCCGGAGATATCCGACATTAAACGAACCACCGCGACTAATGACCCCGCCCACATACGCAAAAAACTAAGGAATCCTCTCATTGAGGCCACATGTGAGAGGAAATTTAGTATCAACATTGTGGGGAACCCCAGCTCGTGTTTAGTTAGAATAGGTAAAAATAAATATCGCTCATTAGTGGATAGTGGAGCGGAAGTATCATTGATTCACAAACGCGTCTATGACGCATTACAGTTCCGACCAAAACTAACTAGGGAACACATCAATCTTAGCTTCGTGAATGGGAAGTCACTGGGCGTACTTGGTAGCGTGGAACTAACCTTCAGAATGGCGAAACTAAAATTAACCCATCAATTTTATGTGGTGAATGATATGAACCGGAATATGATCTTAGGGAGGGATTGGTTGACCTCTCGGGGGGTCAGACTATATTATGACCTGGGATGCCTCAAGATCAGTGACGTGTATATCCCCTTGGAAGCAGATGCGCATATCGCTTCCCTTCTGAGATTAACCAGCAAAGTTAGTTTAAAGCCCCGAACATCGACTTTATGTATGGGAAAATCAAAAAACTTAGCTTCTCTTCGCAAGTCGACATTAGTAGAGGTGGCCCAAATCGAGACAGGCTATCTAGCGTCAGAACCCGGTCTGGAAATCGGCAGCTCCATTTCTGGGGTGGGCAAGAGGAACAAGGTCCCGGTATTACTCGTCAATAACACCAACAAAACGTTTCGCCTACGACGGGGCAGTGTAATCGGCAAGACGGTAGTGTGTGACCCTGGAACCAGCCGCGAAATTAACTCTTTGTCACAAAGCTCCCAGTTCCCGACGACCCGTAATTACCGCGACGATGGCTACGCCCTTAGACGCGCCGGCCATAACAGGGGAGACAACTCTAGGTCAGCGCGCGCTACCGGCGAGAAAAGATTAAATTTGGCCGAAGTTTCGTGCCCAGAGCGATACCGAGAAACACTGATAAAATTGTTGAAGTCCAACTCGGACATCTTTGCCGACAAAGATACCGAGCTGACACAGACGAGCACAGTCAAAATGCATATCGACACGGGAAACCACCCTCCGATAAAACTTCGCCCGTATCGCACCCCTTTGAATAAACGACCGTTGGTTGACGTTGCCATAAATGATATGCTAGAAGCAGACATTATCAGGCCGAGTTCGAGTCCTTACTCAAGTCCGATTGTTATGGTTGATAAGCGCGATGGCACCAAACGATTTTGCGTCGACTTCAGGCAATTAAATGCCGTAACCAAACCTATGTCATACCCACTTCCGGTTATCGACGATATTTTGGCACTTCTTGGAAAATCTAAATTCTTCACCGCTATCGATCTCAAAAGCGGTTATTGGCAGTGCCAGGTCGCAGAGGAGGACAAGCAAAAGACGGCATTCGCTTGCCACCGAGGTCTTTTTGAATTCAACTCCATGCCTTTTGGGCTCCGGAACGCTGGAGGGGTTTTCTCCCAGCTGATGGCCCAGGTGTTATGTGGGATGGGTGATTACGCCATTGCCTACTTAGACGACGTCCTCATCTACAGCGAGTCCCTAGAATTACACTTGGAACATATCCAGAAAGTCTTTGACAAGTTGCGCCAACATACACTGAAATTAAAATTAAAAAAGTGCCAATTCCTAAAGCAAGAAACACGGTATTTGGGTTTTATAATTGATACCGACGGCGTCCGACCTGACCCCGACAAGGTCAAGGCCATCCGGTCGCTTGTGCCCCCAACATCAGTAAAAGAAGTACGTTCCTTCATTGGCATGAGCAACTACTACCGCAGATTTGTCCCCTCATTTTCGCAAATCGCTGAACCTTTGGTACAGCTTACAAAAAAATATGCCAAATTCAAATGGGACCAAGCTTGCCAAATTTCGTTTGACAAACTAAAAGAAAATCTCACGGCAGTGCCTCTCCTGGCCTACCCAAATACGGCCACGCCCTATACATTGTATACTGATGCAAGCGACCTTTGCATCGGTGCCTGTCTGACCCAGTTGGGCTCAGATGGCGTTGAAGAACCAATTTATTATCTCTCACACAAACTTAGTGATACTCAAACCCGATGGCCAACTGTGGAGAAAGAGGCATATGCAATTCACTTCGCATTACAAAGGTTGGACCATTACCTTCATAACGCCACTTTCACGATAAAAACAGATCATAAACCATTGAAGTATCTCTTGGAATCCCCCATGCAGAACAAGAAAATTCAACAGTGGGCTTTGGGCATAACTGGATATAACTGTAACATTGAGTACATAGCTGGCCCAGATAATCACTGCGCAGACCTGCTCAGTCGAACGCCACCTAATGCTTATACGGAACAAGAGAAGGCAGAAGTAGAGGTAGATATCAACGACAATAACCTTACTGTCGCCGAGACCCAAGCGGAAATCGCCGCCTTGAATTCGTCTCGATTTAAACCCAAAGACTTCGCAAGCTGCGAGGTAACCCCAAAGGAACTGCCGAATAAAACTCAAATTGGTCAGGCTTACCAACCTACTAATCTACTGTTCAACAAGCCAGGCTTCAACATGCTTGAGGAACAAAAGAAAGACCCGGAAATTGCGTCAGTTCTGGAGGCCCTCGACAAAGGCGAGGACACCCGGAATGACAAACACTTGATGATTGACGGGGTACTCTATTACCTCTCGAGTGCTGACGCAGAACCGACCCCACGCCTTTGGGTGCCCGCACATCTTCAAACCAACATAATCCAACAATACCACGATGATAACGGCCACGTGGGAGTAGACAAAACGCATGATGCGATTAGGTCGAAATATTTTTGGCCCAGACTGTACAAGGAACTAAACTGTTACGTTGGAAAGTGCGTGACCTGCCAAGTCAGGTCTCTGCAAAAACAATCCCCTAAAATGCAAATAACGGACACGCCCCCCTACCCTTTTGCCAAAATTGGGTTGGACCTATCAGGGCCCTACCCCACGTCGCTATCGGGTAACCGCTACATTATCAGCTTCATAGACTTATATAGCGGGTGGGCAGAAGCGTTTCCGGTCAAGGACAAGTCAGCCGATAACGTTGTTCATCTCTTGATCGACGAGATATTCCCGCGACATGGATGCCCTCTAGAAATAATAACCGATTGTGAACATTAATTACAAGGTCAGGGACACTCTGAAGGCTTTGAACATTCACCACGTGACTACGTCTTATTATCACCCCCAGAGCAACAGTAGAGTGGAGAGATTTCACAGGACTTTTAAAGACATTGTCTCAAAGAAAGTGGCAGACCAAATAAACACGTGGGACGTCCATTTAAATCAAGCACTAGCTGCGATTCGATTTAACAAAAATGAAACTTCAAAATTCTCCCCCTTTTTCTTGTTGTACAACCGAGACGTCGTGTTCCCAATAGACAATCTCCTAAAACCCAGGCGTAAATACGCGGGAGAAGATTACCATCAGATAGCTCTGCAACAACAGCACAAATCCTTTATGATGGTACACAAACACGTGAAACAGGCGAAACGCCAACAAGCAGCGAAATTTAACAAAAAGGCCACAGACACCAAATTCGAGATAGGCGAGGCCGTCTATGTGAAGAATCATTTACGAAAAAGCAAACTTGAAAGCAAATGGAAACCCTACTTCCGCATAACCAAGCAAATAACGCCCGTTACTTTCGAGTTAAGGAATCAATTAACTGGGAAAGTCACACAATCCCATGCTGAACATATGCGCAAAGCCAACCTGGAATGGGAAATCCCCAAAACTGACAACAACAAGCGTGCTCAAACGTATGTTGTTCCCCCCGAAGACGAAGATAGCGACGTTCCTGCCCCTAACCCTGTGGGTGGGTCTTCCGGCGATGAAACAGAACCATTACCAGATGATGTAATCGCTCGATATCGGAGACAATGTTCGGACTCCGATGACGAAGATGTCCCTTTAAGCGAGCTTAAGATGCGCTTACAGCGTAGGAAAACGCGACTCGCGCGCTCAGAGCCGCTACAAAACCCTGACTCGTCCATGGACGAGAGACCAGAGCCGAGTGCCAAGGCACGACGCGCTCCAGCGCCTCGTCGACACGGGCGCAAAGTAACAAAGATGTTTACGAGTGATGACAGCTCAGAGGATGAGTTAATGGAAGTGGCCGCCATTGAACAAACCCCTCGTGAAGGTAGGCCCGTACCGGCCCCTCGCAAGTGTAAGCAGCTCATGAATGGAGCGAGCAGCAACTTAATAGATAAACCGTTGTTTCAAGCCCTGCTATCAGCGATAATAATAGAGTGCTCGAAACAGTGACCTGGGGTCCATTACAGAAGAAATGCGACCCTACCCTTAACTGGCTTATTGGCAAACCTAACCTGGCTTCGTAAATGTTGAAAATAGTTAGCCCGACGCCCCAGACCGAATCGCGAATAAATAGTCATGTTCGGATCAATGACAGGTCGCGCGCCCCATGAAACCCGGCACGTGCGCATGGCGATTTAATAAATAAAGCTTTGAACTTTGCAATCGCGCACCGAGAGATAACGAGCACCACGGCGACGTGCACACCGCCACCCTTAGGGTTACTACGTTTGAGCGCACCCCGCTCAAATAAACACGATCGAAAATATGCTCATGACTGACTTAGTGAACGAAAAAGTATTACCCCAATGAATGGTAGAGATGGCCAGGGTGGTATTTTGCCCTAGTAACGTAGTTACAGTAGTAATTTTCATTATCTTGACCCACCGATTCCGGTGGAAATTTGTTAAACGACATTTACCAAGGTTAGCCATTATGTATAGTAAGCAGTTAGACCAGCGACCTGAGGATATCCTGAATGCCGTGTTCAAAGAACCCATCGACGAAGCAATGGAGACGGATGCACCAAAGCCGTCTGCGCTATTCCGGGACAACACTCAGGAACGCCTACATGTATATCCAATTATAGCCGTCAGAGGCTAACCACATCTGTGGCGGATTTGGATTAGTATCACTTATATATATTATGTTGTGTATTCATGTATTCCACATTTTGTTCGTACCGATTGTCGAGTTGTTCTTAGTATCGATCACATGTATATAGATATAGACATTGGGCATTCCTCTCATCGTATTCCGAATTTTAATCTACGAATCGCCATAACGACGTAAGTTGCATGTAGATAAGCATTGATGCAGTACACATTTGAGGTATTTGGACCAGTAACATCGTTGGCACGTAGACGTACCTTCGAATTATTTCTCACTTGCCGAATACTAAGCAATTGTATTATCAGCTGTTGAAGAGAAAGTAACACCCCTGACACGTAATCAGATATTTAACGCCGGAAAATCAATCGCGTTATTCACGCAGCATGTTCGCGTCTTTTTCTGTCTAATTATTATAGTTCCACCAGTCAGACGATCGACGGAGCCGAGGCAGAGCCCAGGCCCGATCAGGCGGAACTCGACCCACTTCTAGGGTACGGTTTCGGTCTCCTCCCCGAAGCAAGGCCTCAGACCCCACCGA
Organism: Siphonodentalium dalli; assembly: GCA_032622095.1. NCBI lineage: Eukaryota > Metazoa > Mollusca > Scaphopoda > Gadilida > Siphonodentaliidae > Siphonodentalium > Siphonodentalium dalli. The sequence continues at coordinate 192,858,057 of CP136069.1, forward strand.
CACTGCGAGCATTCTTCGCCAATTGCCGACGGCGGCTAGACGAGGGCGTTCACGAACCACAGGAACACCTGGCGGGCTCTGGGGACGAGGAGGACGCTGACGACCAAGTGGACGAGGCCGCCCGCGACGTCGGATGGAACGACGACGGATTGTGGGACGAGGGTTTCGGCGAGGATGATGGGCAACCGGTCGGGTACGTTACGCCCGCACCTCCGTGCCTAGCTCCACCAGCGCAAGAAAACTGGGACGACCCCTAATCCGAATGCCGACCCCACCCACAACCAACAATAGCAAATAACGACCCGGACCGAAATGAATACGACAACGCCATGCAATTTCAATCATAGTTTTACACCCAAAGAGTCACAGCCAGTAGGTCGGAGTTGTCTGAGAGACGCCCAGACCACCCGATCTACACGGAGACGGCCGACATCGAACCAGCTATCCATCGCCGATGCCGCTGTTGCGAAACACTTCGACGAATCATCGACCTGCTGCGCAGCAACGTATTGGACTTGCGATTTCAAGATCAACTTTAAATCGAAAAAGTGAAGGAGTAATGTGCCAAGACAACCACAGGGACATAACTTTCAACCCGGGAAGAAAATAGGCAATCTCTAAGTCAGAGGGGCGCTCGATTACCACACATATCAGCGCCGCTGTTGACCACATCTAGATCGCAAGTACTGAGCACCAAATCGAATTAGCGAGCGTCCATGCAATAACATAGGGAAATGATTTGTGGAGTAAACAGAACACGGTCTTGAGGATTAGCAAGACCAGATGTATCGCCTAGAAAGCTACTGAAACCAGGAGAGTTAATAGGACCCATGGGGAGCTGACGATCACTCAATTACCCTAAGTACGATGAACCGACGCGCCGTGAAAATACACATGGCCGTCATTAGCAGACACTGGGTATTTTAGGAAGAAGCAAGCCAACATGAGAAGACAGTTCTAACCAGCTACCCGATAGTAACAACGAATTCTCGGACGCCAGAGAAAAGCAGCGAGAAGGATGGATGAAGATACAAGGTAAACACGATGATCTTGTGATCCTAACAACATCTCACTGATGCGCCGGCGGAAGAAGAACATGAGACGACAGGAAGATAAACTCAACCGGAACTCAACCGAGTAGAAGACAAGCAGATACATCCAACCTATGAAGACGGAAGAAGATCCCAACCCAAGCAGACGACAGGAAGAGAAACCCAGATACCGATGATTGAACATTATTGACTTTGTTATATATAAATAATCAAACCGTTCTGATAGCCTTAAGAGTTATATGTACCCGTATTGGCACAATGTCTGTATCTGTTGTTGGTAAGATGTGAAAATATAAATTTCAGTTCATTCTTGTAGTAATTTCGTATATGTTCAACGCTCTTCATTCGTAAGAGTAATTACCAACTGGAAGTTGTACTATTTTTGATAAACATCGGATTTGCTCATCAGACGATAAGCTGACAATATTTACGTATGGTCTAATTAGATTCATGCATAAATGTAAGGTAATTTTTGTTATGGTCAAGTTTTTTGTTAAGACCATGTTCTAACATAGATCGATAAATAAGTTAAAGGTCATTATATTCCACAGTCAAATCTATTGGTGATCGAATTTGATAACTATTTTATTGGAACAACTAAGAGTATTATTTACGTGAGATCAATGAGTCCAATTATTATAAATAATAAATTGCAGGCATCGGTGGATACCCGATTGCCACATTTAGTGATCACGTGATAAACTGATAAAATGTCCAAGTGACGTACCATAATGAGCAAAAAAAAATGAGTTGACCTTCGGCTTCGTCCCGATTGGGTACTGAGCTGACACCGGGGATAAATTGACCAATGACTGCTATTGTATCCTTTTGACAGATATGCGTGCGCAGACTCGTTTGATGTTCGCTATCGCATTACTATGTTTTAATAGCCGAGCCTTCACTTCTCGTCTGACTCTCTTACCGACAAGACCTGTCTACACAGTACTTCTCCGGCAGACTATTCATCCACTGATAGGCCTACATACAGGTATGCCCTAAATAATGGACTGCTTAACCAGAGCAGAATTACATTTTTTTGCTCATTTGCTCATTTTTTTGCTCATTTTTTTGCTCATTTGCTCATTTTTATTGCTCATTTGCTCATTTTTTTGCTCATTTGCTCATTTTTTTGCTCATTTGCTCATTTTTATTGCTCATTTGCTCATTTTCTTGCTCATTTGCTCATTTTTTTGCTCATTTTTTTGCTCATTTGCTCATTTTTTTGCTCATTTTCTTGCTCATTTGCTCATTTTTATTGCTCATTTTCTTGCTCATTTGCTCATTTTCTTGCTCATTTGCTCATTGTTTTGCTCATTTTTATTGCTCATTTGCTCATTTTCTTGCTCATTTGCTCATTTTCTTGCTCATTTGCTCATTTTCTTGCTCATTTGCTCATTTTTTTGCTCATTTGCTCATTTTTTTTTGCTCATTTGCTCATTGATTGGTGCATACTCAAGAGTCATAGACCTAACATCCAATGTACGTTAATGGTGTCATAGCGTGGGTACATAGAAGACTGTATAACACTATGCCTATGTCCGTATCTGTTGTCACATCGTGAGTGGATTGTCCGCCTTTAATGATGTCATAGCGTGTGTACATGCAAGACAGTATAATACTATGATTATGTCTGTAGCTGTTGTTGGTAAGATGTGAAATATAAATTTCAAGGTTCAATTCATTCGTGTAGTAATTTCGTATATGTTCAACGCTCTTCATTCGTGCGCTTGTATTGTTAACATTCATTCATAATGAGTGTCCCTTTAGATCGATAAATAAGTTAAAGGTCATTACATTCCACAGTCAAATCTATTGGTGATCGAATTTGATAACTATTTTATTGGAACAACTAAGAGTATTATTCACGTGAGATCAATGAGTCCGATTATTATAAATAATATATTGCAGGCATCGGTGGATACCCGATTGCCACATTTAGTGATCACGTGATAAACTGATAAAATGTCCAAAGCGTAAGTATGAATATGGGACGATAAGTGGTTATTACGTAATGTTGTTATAACAATGACACCGAAGCAATTTCTATAATTGAGTGTCTCACGACCTGACGTAATATGTATGCATGTTTTGGATAACTAATTATCGTGTTAATGCTAACAATGACACAGTTTATCAACCTTAATTGATACTAACCAGTTAAACAACTAATTCTGCTCAGACATTAAATCGATATGTTTTCTGAATGGCATATAACTGTGAACGGGAATATAATAGAATTCATTTGGTAAAGCAAGGTGTGAAAGACACATTGTTACCCACAATGTCGTGTGTACATACTTGAAAATATGTTCCATCGAATATGACAATTCATTCTGGGGGTTGTAATTTCACATTACCCTTTTCGTCCACTCGTGATTCAACATAGTACATCTCAATACTTCCAATAATTCACGATAATACACACCTGTCATATACTCAATAACTTCATCTGGGATAGAGAGAGTGTAAAGAATAAACGCTCTTTATTATTTATGTAAAAGTAATGGTGTCTATTTTCAGGTATGACAATTATATGAACTGCGTCCGATAAACACTGGAATGTATGCATTCATATCGATGGTCACAATGTCCAATAAAGCTATTTCTAAACATCGATTAATAATTTCATGAAAAATATTTGAACAAAAAAAATAACGAAAGATATTACACGCAAATAATTTAACATTCGACATTTTTTAATATCGAGATTATCAGAAACCGAAAACTCGTTATAAATTTTTTATTTAAACTTTTTTTTTAGAGAAATAATTTTGGGGGGTTTTGAAATTTTTTCTTTTTTTGAAATTTGGGGATTTTGAAATTTTTTGGTTTTGGAAGTTTTGGGATTTTGAAATTTTTTGGAAAAATAAATTTTGGAAGTTTTGAATTTTTTTTTGGGTTTTGATATTTTGGAAGTTTTGGGAATATTTTAGTACAACCAATTTTAGACCCCAAAGATTCTATTTTTAGAAGTGGATCCAACGAGCCAGCTATTCTTCTTGCTAAGAGTATCATCGATATATACCATTGATTCCCAGGAGGTGAGCTGGACAATGCTGATCTGGTCGCTAGCTGATATGCCACCTCAATTTAGAGCGAGTGCGGGTATTCCCACATATTATTAAAATCAGAAGTTCTAACTAAGACCATTATACAACACCATTCTTATCCCATATAAGTGAAGCAGTGGTACAAATAATTGCCCTTTCCTAATGTTTGCAATTGGTGACATAATATATATATTTATGCTTCAGTTGGCATTGAACACTTATCAACCATTATATCTGCCCTTAATTCGCCTTGAATATTCATACTGTTAAAAATAAAAGGGACGTTTGAATTTCTGTTGAACTGTTTAATAAAAAAAATTCTTATTAAATTGCCAGATCTGTCATAATGTGTTTTCTGACAAGGAATGGATTGATTTGAACTGTTAAAATTCTTATTGAAATTTCAAATTAAAATTCTTGGAAGAACTGAAGAGTTTTTCAGCTAGATCATCAATAAGTTGGATAAGCTGTGTCTCACGGGACCGACGTTCACGGAAACCATGTTGTTTTACTTGTTTGATCCAGTTTGACTCATTGTGACAGAGTCTTGACGTCATTGGTGATTTCTTGACGTCGCCGGTCGTGTCAGAACAATTTTCAAAATGGTGGGTTATTTTCAACACGTGAATCAAACGTTTGAATGTTATGATTTTTAAGAATGAATTAAATATAATTCACGTTTTTATCGAATGCGACAGGTTCTATTTATGTTGTTCAGGATTTATGGATAATAATTTAACACAGAAGAGACATAATTAAAGCTTTAATGTTCATGTTACCATATGTCGATGTAAACAGATAGATAATCGATCTGATATAAAATCATTAACAAACTAAATAAAAAAAACTGTCTGGCCCGAGTGAACACCTAACTATATAGTCAGATTTGCATATAAAATAATGGTTAGTACACAGGGTCTTGTCATTAAGGACTTTGCTAACCCCAATTTTCCCCAAATTTAGTGGAGTCCAAAATAAAGGTTTATGTACTTCACTTTTATTAGTAATCACGGTAACCAAACCCATGGATGCAACATTTTAAGAGTATAATTCATGGTAGATTATGTTAGAAATTCAAAATGTGAAATTTCTAGAAGTTTTTCAAATCTGTTTTTTCTAACCGAAATTCAACAAACACAAAGATCATATCTAAGATATCATATGGGTATGTGTACTGAACACTGTGAAGAATGATGAACAATAAAGATATACCGACAACCGTACACACATTTCTTCAGTTTTATTAAGATTTTTGGCTTGGAAGCAGTTGTTTACAAATGGTAGATTTTATTGCTCAGAAAAGCTATTTGGGAACTGAATTTGATGGGTCAAGTCACAGTTACTGGACATAAAGTCCCAAAAATTAGGTTTTAATCGAGTTTAGAAATCGGTATCCTTATAACGATCTACTTCGTTATAAGGATACCGATTTCTAAACTCGATTAAAACCTTATTTTTGGGACTTTTAAAGTTTATGTCCAGTAACTGTGGTCAAGTTAAGGATAGGATAGGATAGGATAGGATAATTTATTTACAATATACACATGAATAATACAATGACAGTAACATATAATAAGATAAATGCTGTATATATTGTTGGGGGTTCGCCTAGCCCTATCGGGCTGTCTTCCTGCTACCCCCTTGTTCACTCAAGCCAGCTGGGATTATGACCAGCAGGTGCTGGCCCATGCGAATATCATATCCCGATTCAGACTGATTGCTGACCTAGTTTCTGGGCTATGGGGTATCCCAGATTGGGGATTACACAGTTCTTTTGTCAAGAGATTCACAATACACCACTGTCCACAGATATTAACACTTAACTGTCACCTCTACAAACGATGTCAGGCAGGTTTCTCAATTATTTGTAAACAATTGGTTCTTAGTAATTTTTTCAAAGAATGCTTGATAAATATGAATATTATTTTATTGTTCATCATTCTTCACTGTGTTCAGTACACATTGCCATATTTTTTTCTTTGATATGGACTTTGTGTTAATTGATTTTGGGTTCGAAAAAATAGATTTTAAAAACCTCTATAAATTTCACATTTAGTATCTCTTACATATTCCACCCTGAATTATACTCTTAGAATGTTTCATTCATGGGATTGGTTACTGTGATTACTAATAAAATTGAACATAAACCTTTATTTTGACTCCATCAAATTTGGGGAAAATTGGGTTAGCAAAGTCCTTAAGAAAATGCTTGCAAATGCGGGTCTGTGAAGATTCGGCCGACGGAAGATTCGGCTGGGAAGATTAGGCTGAGAAGATTCGGCTGGTTGTATCGGCCGAATCTTCCTAGGTTTAGGCCTATTTTGGGGAGGAATTTTAATAGTTTTATTAGGTTGTTTTGTTGTTATTTTTATATATTTTATTTTATGAGTATGAGATTATTTTATGTTTATAATAAAGTTTATTTGTATGTTACTCTAGTCGAAAATCTACGGGATACTAAAGATATGTATAGTCAATGTATAGTCAATTTTGGACTAATGCAATAACAGCAGGACAGCAAGAAGAAACTGCGATTTTTTATAATAAAGTAAAAAAAAAAATTATTTTCTATTAATATTATGATTTTTAATGTTTCATAATAAAGTAAAGGTTTGTGATCATTTCTATGGATGTAATTCATGACTTTGATGTTTAATTATTTGTTTTCAAATAAAGAATAAATGTCAATTTCGTTCAGTTAAAAATTTCAATATTGATATGTTTGTATTGTCAGTTACACCTTCTATCGATCAGCTTGTGTAAATATAATTTTTATTATATTTATTCGTCTAATAAAGTGTGTTATTACTACATATGAGTTAATCAAGATCCTTGCAAATGATCCCACAATCACTCATGCAATTAATTGTTAGTGTTACAACTAAATGTTATTTCAATGAGACAAAGACCAAGCTGTCAACAAGCCACAATCCCTGCACTAATTAACTAGATCAATAGACTGGCCGAATCTTCCCAACCGAATATTCTCAGCCGAATCTTCCCGCGACCGAAAACTACCGAGCCGATTCTTCCCGCGACCGAATCTTCCCGTTCCCGCAAATGCCATTGTCACAATTGTCTACATATTATTAATAAATAATATTATTAATCACAACGGTATCTGGAGAAGTCGGTCCCGTGCGACATCGGTCCCATATGTAGACAGTCCCATACGAAGATGGTCCCATGCGAAGTCGACCCCATTAATTAGAAGGGATTAAATCGGCTTAATTTGATTGAGATAGTGTTTATGTTGGCTAATTGTGATGTCCCCAACTTAATTTGATTGATTTAGTGTAGTGTTTGTGTAGGCTAATTGTGAAGTCTGCAATGAAGACGAGATCCAACCTACGACATACCAGATGGTACTCAGCAATCAGCAAGACTTCTAGTCGACAGCCGTGGTTATTCCTACACAAAGAAATCCGACCGTCCCATGTGGAGATGTTCAGTCCGAGGAAAGAAAATCTTATGTCCAGCGATTGTCAGCGAGAGAATTAACCACTTCATTCCTGAAATTTCCAGAGATTTCAGCACCTGTCACTGACAACGACAGTGATGGCAACCACGACGTTTGAATTTGTTAATTGAATTTGTTATTATTATATTGTCATTATTATTATTATCAGTTTCATATTTCATATCATATAATAAATAAAGAATGATTTTAAAAATGGTTCTGTTGTATATTGGGCCGACTTCTCTGGGGCCGACTTCACGTGGGGCCGTCTTCGTATGGGGCCGACTTCTCCTGGATTCATCACAACACCTTCAATTTAGTGAAGATTATGTGGAGGTCCAATTATGTCATTGATTTTCGACCACTGAACAGGTCTGGCAGATGTGAGAATACGGCTACAATAGCTGTATTCAGCTAACCTAGCTGAATTCAGTTATAAATTCTACTCTCAAACTGGCTGTTTTTCGATAACTAAAGGTACTCAATCCGATAAAACTCCTCTCAATTACTATTTCAATGGCTTCGGGGGTCAAAAATATTTGATTCGAGTCGAGGAAGTCACCCATCAAAGCTCAGATTTGTTAGATATCGATTTTAGAAATCTATTATTTTTCATTATCGGGAATTCTTTCTGGCCCAGAAGACAGTCAAAATTTCGTTATTATTACCACTTGATTATAGAGTTATCCATCCTTGTCTGTTTGAATAGAGTTTTGACGTAAAATCTCGAGCAGGTTACCAAATTGACGGCAGTTATTAGTACTCATCTCGAGCAATTAACAAATTTCAAAAATCAATATCTAATAACTCTGAGCTTTGTTTGATGGGTTCCTCGACTCGAATCAAATATTTTTTACCCCCAAAGCCAAAGAAATAGTAATATAGGACCCTCTGATCGGATTGTTGTTGTTGGAATCTGTTGAGATGGGGACCCTCTTTACGGATTGAGTACCTTTAACTAGAAATGCTAATTTGCGATGTTTACTACCTGTTTTCGCCATCACTTTGACATGAATCAAACACTTATTTCAATACCAAATAATATTTTAAGTAAAATGGATATATTAACCATATGCATCTTAAATCTTTAGGACCATAGAATTTCTTGTTTGTGCTTGAATGGTTGCCTGAGTTTTGTTAGACATTTGAACTTTTAGTGAATTTTCGACTAACCTTTGATAGGTGTGGTAATTGGGGGTTATTTACTTTCATCGACGAATCGCCCAAGTGGGGGGGGGGGGGGGGTGGGTGGGTATATGGATATGTTGTATGTAAGCAGGACTATGGACCGATGCCATGCCTGGAAGTAACAGTTAACAATGTATGCCAGGCCTGGAAATCTCAAGGCAGGCTTTTTATAGCCCGCCTCGTCTACGATAGGAAATTTATTTAGTTATTTTATTGTGTTTTATGAGAAAAATACTGCCTCAAAATCGAAAAGAATTATATTGTACAGTGTGCGCATGCTTGACTTCGGCAACTGATGGTAATGTCAAATGGGCATTATGGCGGAATCATTAAATTCTGGAACTTTTCCATAAATCAGATCTTTTGATCGATACTCACACATATTTTAAGAACAAAATAAATTATTACTCTTCATAAGATTGAGCTTACAATATTTTTCACTGGATAAAATCAACATGTTTGTGGACAGTGAGAACCAAATGTCACCTTCTCTATTGAGTTCATCCTTTTGTTCCGTTTCCTATCAGTGAAAATTGTATATCACTGAAATAGGTAGCCGTAGGTCAATTTCTCGCTTCGATCGACAATCTTTTAATATAATGAGCTAATGTCTGCAAGTTATCATTCACTGTGGTGAATATTCTTGTTTACAATGTTATTCACTTATTAAAGTTGAGAAACTGTTCTCTATGTCCCCAATTGCAAACACCCAGTAAATCTATACAGAGCAACTTGACCGCTGGAAGCAGCAATCTGTGAAAGCGGTCATGCCAACTTGTAATCGGTGATGGAATATGGATTACTTTGACAAATGAAACTGTCATTTGTAACTGTATTCAAGTGTAAATATACTGGATTTAATATGCTACTTGATTGTGTACTCACCCAATTTCGTTGCATGGGTTGGACACCAACTGACGAATTGTTGAGTACAAACACTCTTAAATTTTGTATGTGGTTCATATTAATAACATATAAAACATAACTAAATATTCACTATACCATACTGTGGGGGATTTGATATTCACAACTCTGGACATTTTGTTACCACATAACAGAATTAATTTAGATGAAGTTAAACAACATCAAAAATAGATAAACTAAGGGCAGTAGTAACTCAGATAAAATAAATCATAACTGTAAAAGTTGAGGAGGGCTATAGCCCTCCTAGGCAAATCTAGGAGGGCTATTAATAGCCCTCCTGGATTTTCTAGACCGCCAGCCCTGATAGTATGCAGCACAATTTACCACCTGACAGCCTGTTCTGTCATCAGACTTGCCAGTTCTGTTGCGGCTTCCTTTGCCTTTGATGTCGCAGCTTGCATTTGGTGGTCATCTTCAAAGACTTCTGTGTGTGACATAGTCTCACAGTCTGTGGCGGGCTGGCGGCTTCCTTTGCCTTTGATGTTGGTGCAGACGCAACTTGTGATTGAAACTGTCCAGGTTATACATGGCAGTGAATGCGGCTGCATCCCCGTCACCCCCACAAAAGCTCAAATATCACTGATGGGGTCGCTCTCACCAAAAAGGTTTGAAAATATGTTGAAGGCTACACAGGTTTTGAAATCTCGTTCTAAATGACATTTAGTTTTCATATCTGCCATGATTTCTGTTCCAGAATAATTCTTTATGTTCCAATGAACATTAAAATAAACTGAAAACAAACTGCTAATGGGCGCCAGACTTTCAGAAACACAGTTTAAGTAACTGTTAGTGCCGATCACAAACCATGTGTAGCCTTCAGCACATTTTCAAACCCTGTGTACCCTTCAGCACTTTTTTTGGTGAGAGTGCAAATATCTGCCACTGTCTACCTACATATTCTTGTTAACTTCAGTGCAAGTGCACGCCTTTAGCCACAGTTTACTGCCTTTAGCTGACTTAATGCGAAGCACGTGCTCTGCCGAAATGCCTATCGGTTGGTCGCGGCCAAGTCCGCTGAGATTAGCTTTACTTCATGCAATTTGGCACAATCACTGTCACGTCTTGTGTGCATTTTGTAGAAACATCGGGCTCATCAGCAATTCTGTGCAATGTTTAATAGTAAGGGCATGTTTATAACTACATTGGGACGAATGAGAGCATGAATATTCCTTGCTGTATATATGAAATAAAACACAGAACGCTGACAGTTTATAACTTAAGCTGCTAAAAAACAACATTGGTGGCCTAGTTTATGGGATAATAAAAGATATGTACAGAGACTCAACTATACAAGTTAAAATAAACAATATGTTAACTGAACCCTTCCAATTTTCAATTGGAGTGCAGCAGGGAGACAATCTTAGCCCTACAATTTTCAAAATCTTTATTAACCCTTTACCCAACAAAACGGCCAAAACCGGCCAAATAAAGCTTCAACAGCCTAAAATATCTTCGGTCTGTCTCAATAGAACCATACAAATATGGATATAATTGGAACCGGCTCCTTGACCACATTGTGATAGTTACAGTTATGCCCTGTGCCAATGCATTCTCTTATAAATGCGAGTCGACCATAGGTCGCCTCGCATATATAAGAGAATGCATTGGCCTAAAAAAATCTTTTTTTAACACTTTTTACCATTTTTTCTTACATTCTTTAACAATTTTATAATTTTTAATGTGTTAAGCCAATGCATTCTCTTATATATGCGATGCGACCTATGGTCGACTCGCATATATAAGAGAATGCATTGGCACAGGGCCGTTCTGTTGGGTAAAGGGTTAATGATCTAGTAGATGACCTTAAAGGCACTTTAGATCCAGTTCACGTAGCTGAACAAAGATTAGACTGTCTATTTTATAGTTCTAACATCTACATCAGCTGCAGGATTACAGAGTAAATTAAATGTACTTGCAGAGTACTGTGACAAATGGTGTTTACAAGTTAATAATAGTAAATAAAAATTAATGATATTCAATAAGTCTGGTAAATTATTCTCTGATAAATTTCACATTTAAATAAGAAAATCTGGATAACGTTCAGAGATATAAATACCTTGGGGTATTATTCTCAGCCTCTGGCACATTCACCCCTGCTAAGCAAGAGCTGTATAATAAATCGTTAAAAGCCCTGTATAAACTTAACAGAATGATAAATCCATCTGAACCATCAGTATATACTCGACTTCATCTTTTCGATCATACAGTTAAACCTATTATGTTATATGGCAGTGAAATATGGGCCTGTTTTAAAATGGATTCAAAAGCATGTAAGAAGGATGATGTACTACACAATATATTTGGAGGCCTTCCTGCTGAAAAACTAAATGTGAAAGCATGCAGATACACACTGGGGGTTAATAAATTACCATCCAGTCTGGCAGTCATATCCGAACTTGGCCGATTACCCATGTACTTCCCCAGAGTTATATCAATGCTGAATTTTTTGTACAGGCTTGAGAATGACCACTTATCTCCGTTTATGTGCAATGCATACAAATCTAGTAAGGATCTTAGTGTTATCAAAGAGATCAAACCAAGTTGGTATAAAAGTAATAAGTTTTTACTGAACCATCTTGGTGTGAACGAACGGGTCATTTCTCAAAGTAACATGACTTTAAGTAGCTTTGGTAACCTAGTAAAGAGTTTACTTTACAAGTTTTTTTTTATCAAACTGGTCTGAACAAAGAAAAGAGCATACAAATAAAGGCAAATTAACCACATATTTCAGCATGAAGTCGTGTTTTCAAATGGAGAGTTACCTTACAAAAATAAAAAAATACGAATTCAGGAGAGTAATCACCAAAATCAGAATTAGCGCCCATAAACTGAAGATAGAAACTGAGAGATACTAAAATCAAACAAAAAAGAAATGAACTAAAAATACCACAAAGAAAGGAACTAAAAATATAACAGAACATGTTAAACATCTAAAATTGGCAAATGAGAAAATATGTTTGAATTGCGATGACAAACAAGTTGAGAATGAGGTTCATTTCACTATGGAATGTAAAAAATACATTAATCTTCGAAAACAGTTTCTAGATGAAATCAAAACAATAAATATAAACTTTAAAAACCTAAACAATCAGGAGAAATTTACCTGGCTATTCACCTCAGAAAATGTGTGCATACTAAAATTACTAGGCCGATATTTGTGTAAATGCTTCTTGGAAAGAGATGAGAGTAAACCAATACCAGAATAAAATAATCTATTCACTCATGACATCGTATATATACTGATTAGTAGAGTTACAGTTTACTGTCCATATACACTTGCAGATTGTACAGTATATACTTCTATATGAACCTTTTTATACTATCCATATTCATGTCAAGTAGTTTCCCTGTCTAATGACTCCTACTAATAATTTTGCAATAAAAGTTGGGACCTGACAACTCTCAACTTTTTTCTGTTTGGAAGAAGTGATCGGACTGCAGACTTACAATATATTATGTAGTTGATAAGTACCATGCACCATTCAATTTCAAACAGTTACATATTTACAGTTATCAGTCCTAGACTAATCAGAGTAACTACTTGACTGGATTACTATAATCAAGTTCTATTATATGTTTTGTTTGTTTTGGTAAAATATACCAGTTTATTTTCTAGTCATACCTCTTGGGGTCCATTGTATGTAAAATTCATGCATTTGGTTTCAATAAATCTATCTATCTATCTATTCAGAATGGATTTAAAGTAGTTATAGTAATTTACTGTAGGGCACATATGTGAACGATTTATCGATTAACTGTTGACTTAATAGTCAATTCTGAAAACTCATAGTCGTGGCAACCCTAAACGAGATTTGAAATGCTTCTGCCGAAATTATTTTTTTCTTTGCCAGCTTGACCATTTTAAAGAAAAGTGGTGAATGACATTGCAACATGAGTTGGTAAATAAACTGGAGAAACACATAATTGTTATATGTTCAACATGTATTTTTTCCATTTCAGCTCTTTTACTCTTTCTTTAAATCCTTGGTAGGGAAGGATGTTGTCGTGGAGCTGAAGAATGATTTAAGGTGAGTCTTTAGGATAGGCCATATTTTCAGATTTACTAGTTAGTGGTATGAAATACTCATTCACAATTTGTAATCATTACAGATACATGTACAATACAAATACAGAACACTCAGACAAACATTGGAAATTTACATGAATTTCACAAGATTTTCCGAGAACAATAAGTTTAATGCAAATTCATAAAATAACTGATGTGTTTCTTCCCATGAAAAATGACTGCTATCAAATAGGCCCACTTTCTTCACCACATGCTTAAAATATTTTTAAAGGGTACCGTACACTAAATCTGGTCATTTATGGGAGCATCTCCTTTTATACTCAACAGAATATATGCAGCAATTGAATGAATTTGAGCCATGGATTAGTGCAAAATACACCCTTGTGCTCTATGAATTATGCAAACAACGTGGTAATTACACAAGTCAAAGATGTGATGTTTAAAATTCTTATGCATAAGTTTTATTTCCGAAGTTTGTTATACTTATGATAGTTATGTTACAGACACAGTGTTCCCCATCGTATGCGATAATCGCCAATGGTCTGACATTGTGAATTTTTCTTTCCATATTTCGATGTAGTTTTCTGAAATCACGCGAATTGACAATCACAATGCTCCTAAAACTTCACATACTGAACAAATTTCTTGCAACCCTGATTGCAGTATTAATGCCTTTATTGACAATCTCATCAATCTAGTTGGGCAGTGCATGACCATGCCGTTCCAAAGATCTGTAATCCAAGCAAGTTACTTACTGAACCCTAGTTAGTGTTTATATCAATATAGTGAATCTCTGTGAGGGCAGTGTTTGTTAAATTTCACTCAGGCCTGCCTAGCTATAAATAGTTATATGAAATACCCTGATAATAATTAATAATCTCGCATTGCATTGCGCATCAGTTGTTCAAATTCTCGTTAAACATAAATTTAATTAATCCTTTTAGTGCCAGGGGCCGATCTCATCCGCCCTAATTTATGGTCTGTAGAGTGCCCTAAAAAAAATTAAAAAATGAATATTATTTTTTTTTTTTTTTTGGGTTAGGCCAATGCATTCTCTTATAAATGCGAGGCGACCTATGGTCGACTCGCATATATAAGAGAATGCATTGGCATAGGGTATATGGGTCGATACAAAAATCGGACCTGGCACTCAAAGGGTTAACTGTGGCCTAACATGATATGATGTTGACTAGTCGAATACTAAGTGACTAGTTATCAGAGCTGATTACTTTTTCTGCAGTTATTTTATTAATGTTGTAGTCGGACAAGTCTGGAGAAATTAATTTTATATTTGTTTATTTCAGTATATGTGGAACATTACACTCAGTAGACCAGTTTCTGAACATCAAACTCACAGAAATCAGTGTAACAGATCCCGACAGATATCCACATATGGTAAGTTTAATTAATTGCATGTTGTATAAATTTCAAATAAAGTTCTGTGCGAAAATATCTTTCTATATCGGGTTTAGCGTTGTTGACCCGCTCACCTAAAATCCCCAATATCTGTAATGTCACAATTGTGATAGTGAACCAGTTTATTCCATAGAAAATATTATATTTATTCTGAGCTCCACAAGAGTTGTCAACTGAAAGTAGTAATGTAATAATATTTTACAACATTGTTCACATAAATACTTACTCATTTGACCTCATGAAGTGACAGTGTGAATTGAATGGAAACAAAGCGAGGTTACTCGTAGGTACGAAGCATATTCTCTGTGCAATTTATTATGAAAGTTAGATTATAATGCATCATTATGATGTAAGATGTCACTCTTTCTGTTGTATAAAGAATCGTGTATTGATTTGTAGGGTAAAATTGATTAAAACTGATAAAAATTCTCACCACTGGATCTGACCATAAGGTCTGCTATAGAAAGATATACATGGGGCTTCGATGTAAACAAGCCTTGAAATAGGGTGTCTGTCATTTGCAGAATGAGGTCCCCAGAGGGTGAATTTAGTGATGCTACCCCGCATAGCGCGCTAGCATCACCAAATTCACCCTCTGGACCTCATTCTGCTTACACCTCAGCAGAATGAGGTTCCCAGAGGGTGAATTTGGTGATGCTAGCCCGCTATGCGGGGTAGCATCACTAAATTCACCCTCTGGGGACCTCATTCTGCAAATGACAGACACCCTATTTCAAGGCTTCGATGTAAAACAGCATTATCCAACCGATTTCACAGCTGAATTACATTGAAGGTAACTTGGACTACATTTCAACGAACATTTCTCATCGCACAATTGTTGGTAACCACCGATTAGGGTGAGTATTTTCCCTGGGGGTGTCATGTAGCCAACTACACACGCACACTTCTACTTTACTGACTTCCACAAACCACAAATAACAGCTTTCACCTAACCCTGCTAAAACACTGGCATCATGATTAATACAATAACACACACCAGACACAGCGATAGTTAAACACGCAAAGATAATCAGAGCGATTGCCGACCAGCAGTATTTCGACAATTATTGCCACACTAAATACTAGTGTGGCAACAAATGACAAACTTCTACTGGTTGATATGGCACACATAAAGTGGATAGATAAGCAGAGAACCTCGAAGACTCTACTACACTACACATTGTTATTTTGATCTACATATTCTCATTTAAAGTTGGCGAGAGTCAGCATAGCTTTCCATTCATACTTAAGTAATGTTCTACTGTCTATTGTTATAGGTATGTGTAATAGAATGATATATTGAAGATGCATAATCCGATTAAGCGCCCCTCAATTACTATTTATTTGGTTTCGGGGGTAAAAAATATTTGATTCGAGTCGAGTCGAAACCACCTATCAAAGCTCAGAGTTATTAGATATCGATTTTTGAAATCTATTAATTTTCACCATCGAGACCTATTAGTGGCCCAGTAAAAAGTTGATGAACCTACGGTCTCCGACCAAATTGCGGATGAAGATGGATAACTCTAAAATCAAGAGGCTTGTGTTGATAATGAGGCCAAATTTCCTCGAACAACATGTTGATAAATATCACTTTTCGGGCAAATTTATACTATAGCTGACAGTGGTTAGCATTATTTTTGGGCAATTAATTGATTCTGATAACTGAAGCGGCATTTCTAAAAACGTTGTTGTTGGAATCTGATTATATGGGGACCATCGAATCGGAATGAGTACCTTTAACATGTATCCTATGTTTTGTAATATGGATATGTAGTAAATGAGGTCAACAAACAGCCGACTGGGTAATTCTCTTTGTTGAAATTTTTAGCTGATTCTCCCAACAAATGAATTTGAATTGAGTAACTAATTATCTCTGATTATCAATGGATTAACTCAGACAAGTCTGAGTTTAGTGTGCCTGTCATTTGCAGAATCTCCCCCGAGGGTGAATATAGTGATACTATCCTGCCTAGCGGGCTAGCATCACCAAATTCACCCTCTGGGGACCTCATTCTGCATGGCCTCATCTGCTCAGATTGAAGTTCCCAAATGGTGAATATTGTGATGTACACCCATTGGTAACCTTGATTATGCAATGTGTCATCTGCCAATTTGGGGATATAGAGAAAGTAAACTAAAACGAAATAAAATCTATGTCAAGAAGTTTCCATTCATACTTAAAGATGGATTATCTCTTTAAATAACAAATTTTAAATAGTTGCATGGTTATAAAATAATAAATATGAACTGAAGACCCCTGTCTGGAAAAGCTTCTATCAATTAATATTGATTTTATTTCGAATATTTAATCGGGACTGTTTATGTGTCTATTTTTAGAACAGACCATTCAGATGATACCATATTGCGATATAGAGCACTGGGCACCGAAAGTCAAATGTCCCAGATTGATTGTTTGTGTTGTTTTGTTCCATAGTTATAAGCGATAATGAGTATAATTAACGTTTATTTGTGACAAAATTGTGCAATAAAATTTCTGGTCTTTGTTAACAGTAACCACTATTGTTCGTTAGCTAAACAACTACAACTTTTTAGACTAGAAAATATTCTAAATAAAATTAATATTAATCGATAGAAGCATTTCTGGACAGGAGTCTTCGATTCAGATCTAATATTTTATACCCCGGTAACTATATAAAACATGTTTACACAGAGATAATCCACCTTTAATAATTTGATAATAAAGAAACTTTCCAGAGAATGACAGGCACCCTAAACTCAGACTTGAACTCAGATTCATTTTATGGATGATCTTTTGCAGCTGTCAGTGAAGAATTGCTTCATAAGAGGATCTGTGGTGCGTTATGTGCAGTTACCGGCTGATGAGTGCGACACACAAATATTACAAGATGCTGCTAGAAAAGAAGCCGCTCAAAATAAACAAAGATAGAACTATATGGACTCAGTCAGATGTGATGATTACGATCTGAAATGTTCAAAGTTCTATGACTATGGAGTTCTATATAGACTCAGTCAGATGTGATTATGATCTGAATGTTCAGAGTTCTATGACTGGAGTTCTGTACACAGACTGTGCGAAGACGGAGATGGTCGTTAAAGTTAAATTCTCCGATTTGTGTAGCGAGGCACGCTACCGCCCTCATATCTTCAAAATTTCATCATTTGTTATCCTGTGCTATATTGTTCATCTTATTCCCATGAACTGTTCATCTTTATTCCATGGCAGATCATAAATAGAACAGAATTTATGCAAGTGTAAATATATTTTTCTTGCAAAGGAACTTATATGGTCAGGCTTTGTATTTTGACGGGGCCTACAGACTCAAGCTGCATAAACAGTCCCATGTGCAGAAATTGTGGGGCCTTCTTATAAACCCTTTGAAGCTAAATGGTAAGCAATGGAAATAAGCACAACTGGTAAAACTTCTCTTAAACGTTATGAGTAGAGTGTAAATTGATTCCTGATCTAGTTCAAATAGTGCTTGGAATGTTGTCAATTGCTGAATTTGGGATCATTACGTTTTATGATCTCAATAAACTTTTTGATTTTTGCTTTATTATGACTGATACATGAACGAAAGTAAATGTGCTATAGTACCAGAATTCAAGGATCTACATTTGTATAAAAACTTCCCAGAGAAAATGTTCTTCAAATCATTTTCGTTGACCATTGACAATTTTCCCCAACAGAAAGATAGGGTGTTTTATTATTTACAAAAATGCAGCATTTTATATTCCATATGAAATTCAGCCCCCATTTCCAAGGAAACGCTGGGCCTTTTTCATGCCTTGTGCCATTTACAAAATGCAAACAGTTTGATTGTCATTTGCAGAATGAGGTCCCCAGAGAGTGAATTTAGTGATGCTATCCCACACAGTGAGCTAGTCTCACCTTCTGGCAAGTATCGTCTCAAAGTAACATTGTTTTTGGTTACTTTTTCCCTTCTGGGAAGATAAAAATGCATAATGGAACGAGGTGACAGATGGGTAAACAGCACCAGCTTTAACTGGGAAAATCATTGTCATCCTAGTTCTCCCATAGCAGTTGAGGTTTAAGCAGAATGAGGTTCCCAGTGTGTGAATTTGCTGATGCTAGCCTGCTATGCGGGATAACATCACTAAATTCACCCTCTGGGGACCTCATTCTGTAAATGACAAGACACACTGTATGGTGTAAATTTTATTTCCATTCAGTGAATCACTTTTAGATGATCTTGTTGATATCAGCATTGATAAAGATCCGAACATGCCTCTCCTAGAGCATAAATCCACTCTTCTAGAGCATAAATTCCCCCCCCCCCCCCTAATAGATTGCGGGAAGTTATTATGCCCTGGACTTGAAGTCGGCGGGTATATAGTTGACGTCTCCGTCCGTACATACAAACATTTGGCATTATTATTCAGCAACCGCTGGGCAGATTTAGCTGATATTTGGTATGGTGATAGAGCAGTATGGGGGAACAGCTACATGCATAGCGCAGGTTTCGTCCACCCATTTTCACCAGAGTTATGGCCCTTTTTTTTACTTAGAAAATTCAATTTTTCTCTTGTTTTTTTTTTGGTTTCCAGATGATAGCGTGAGCTTTGGTGGTACGATTGCAAATCCCGTATTTTTGTGGATCAGTTATATGAAAATACATGTCAAGTGCGAATTTGGGTATGATCTGATGATTTTTGCCAGAGTTATGGCCCTTTTTTTTTACTTAGAAAAATTGAATTTTCGCTTGTTTTTGGGTTTCCGGACCGCTTGTTTTTGGGTTTCCGGAATTTCTAGAAGTGATGATTGTACGAACTTCTTTTGGAATGGTCATATAGACCTCCTCGGATATCCGCAGTTTCGTCCATGCTTAATCCGAATTGCTACGGTCGGGGGCAAATGCCACGCGACAGCGTACCTCTTGTTTTGTTTCTATTTATATATGGAGACATTTCACTGAAAATTAAAATGTTGACACTACTGTAAAGGGTAGATTTTCCAAAGATCAACAAAATTACTATGTGTACCTTCAATCTACATTGACTGCCAGGAAAATAAGTGTTAAATGAAAACAAGGAATTAGTTTTCTCTGATTTTCAGCTTCTGGCATTGATGCACTTCAATTGGAATAAAAGGTCAGCAGACCACAGTGTCCCCCGAAAAAGTGGCAAGTCGATGCCGCTTTGTTGAAGAAATAAAAAAAAAATGTTGAAATTTTCTAAGTTGAAAAGGGTTAATACCTCCGTAAAAAAAAAAAAATTCCGTCATCTATATAGATGCTGCACATCTCCAATATATGGGCAACAATATTCTGAAGTTACAAATCTCTAGGATGAAAACTGTAGGAGGAGTTGATTACACCATGAAGGTACCCTCATACAGAAAATTCTAAATAATGTTGAAATATTCTAAGTCGAAAACGGTTAATAACTCCGTCAAAAAAAAAAAATTCTGTCATCTATATACATGTTGCAAATCTTCAATATATGGGCAACAATATTCTGAAGTTACAAATCTCTAGGATGAAAACTGTAGGAGGAGTTGATTACACCATGAAGGTACCCTCATACAGAAAATTCTAAAAAATGTTGAAATTTTCTAAGTCGAAAAGGGTTAATAACTCCGTCAAAAAATACTTTTTCCGTCATCTATATACATGCTGCACATCTTCAATATATGGGCAACAATATTCTGAAGTTTCAAATCTCTGGGATGAAATCTAAAGGAGGAGATGATTACACCATGAAGGTACTCAAAAGTGTGACGGACGAACGGACGGACAGACCCCGTTTCTATAGTCCCCCAAAAATAAATTTTTCGGGGGACAATAAAACTAAGGCAGCTGAGTGGTAGGTCTGTGGGGACACACACTATCTATAATAGCTATACATTTGATACTGAGTGGTAGGTCTGTGGGGACACACACTATCTATAATAGCTATGCATTTGAAGTCTGGACAAAAAAGCAGGGAATCCCATTACTTTAAAAATTATTACGTCAGTGTCATCCAACCACACATTGTGGAAAGTCAGATTGGAGATGTAGAAATAGCGGCTTCGAATTTGTGGTTGGCTGAGACAATATTTTTTTTAAGTAATGGATTTCCTGCTATCTGCTCCAGGTGTAAAACATTTAGTTGTTGTCTGGTTTCACCCAGACTGCCGTCTGGTTTCACCCAGACTGCCTGGTTTCACCCAGACTGCCAGTGGGCTCACTGGGTACAGCCTAAATTTATATCAGTATCTCGGTTGTTTCTGATCAGAGCGGTTTCGGGCTATATGTCTGTTGATATATGGCTATTTTTAATAAATTCATGCCTGAACTAACTTTTAGACTTGTTTTTCAACCCTTTCGTATCAAATCAAGTTTTATTTAATATTATTTTTATAGCCACGTAATGTGACATATTCCATCTGTTCGCTTTGTTTTTGTTTCTCAGTGATAATTTTAGTAAGCTGAACTGAATTAAATGAAAGTTGGAATGTGAGTTTACTAGCACAAAATACATGACAAGTTCAAATTTCGCCAATTTTCACCAGAATTATGGCCCTTTTTGTTGGAATTTGCACTCAATTTGTTTTCCGGATGATAACTTTAGTACTAAAGTCTGAACTGAATGGAATGAGATTTGGTATGTGAGTTTACTATCCAAACCAAGTTCAAATTTGTCTTCCGCCTGCCAACTTTCACCAGAGTTATGGCCCGTTGTTCAAATTACCATGGCGTATTTTGACACACCGTAGATACGCTCTTGTTAGATTCCCAGGAAAGATAAATTTGCAAAATTTGAAAATGTGACAATCAGCAGTACAAGTATATTGTATGTATGTAATTGAAATTGCTTATGCCCATGTTAAGTCTGACATCTTTGCACCCTCTCCTACTATATTCAACCGAAAACATACAATCAATAGATACTTTTGAGCTGAGGATACATACTTAATACACTTGTGTCCACAAGAAACGACATGTAATAATGAGAAACAAGAATTGCATCAGAGATGTTGGGTTGAGTTGCGGAAGCTACAGTAATGCCCTAAATAATCGACTCCTTAATCACAGCTGAATTATGAGTAATTTTTCAGGATTTAGTCGGAAATATGGCTGAGAGCTTTCCGATGAATGGCAACAAGCCATATTTCCGACTAAATCCTGAAAAATTACCCAAAACATGGGCTTTGATTGAAAATGCATTAATTGTAACTGGCTTGGTGTGACGATCATGCACAAAACTGTTGAAGTCTGAAATACCCCGCAAACACACCTCACCAAAGTTATTGTACTATCGCGATCAAATTCACAAATTTGAATTAATGATGGGCCATTATTACCCTGGTTAAAGTAGGTGGACCTATCTGGTTTTGGAACTCGATCAAGACATTGTTGAGCAAGTCTCACATACTGAATAGCAACCAATTCAGTTGATATTTGTTCTCAAGTTATCAGGCTTTCACAATATGTAGATGCTCCAGGATGCCTGCAAACTAACCTCAACAAACTATAGGTCGAGTTTTTAAAAAACCTTTAACCCTTTACCCAACAAACCGGCCAAAACCGGCCAAATAAAGCTTCAACAGCCTAAAATATCTTCGGTCTGTCTCAATAGAACCATACAAATATGGATATCATTGGAACCGGCTCCTTGACCACATTGTGATAGTTACAGTTATGCCCTGTGCCAATGCATTCTCTTATATATGCGAGTCGACCATAGGTTGCCTCGCATATATAAGAGAATGCATTGGCCTAAAAAAAAAAATTCTTACATTCTTTAACAATTTTATATTTTTTAATGTGTTAAGCCAATGCATTCTCTCATATATGCGAGGCGACCTATGGTCGACTCGCATATATAAGAGAATGCATTGGCACAGGGCCCTTCTGTTGGGTAAAGGGTTAACACGACCAAAATGTCCCAGAACGGGAAACACCAGAATTGCCACTTCAGCTTTAGCAATAGGAACATAATGACAACAAGATTTCAAAGCTTCATGTGGAGAAAATGTTTTTATTCTTTGTTAATGAATTCAAATGTGTCTTTTTCTGTCATTCTTTGTACCGTCTCGCCTTTTTCCGCTAGTATTTCTTCGATATTCCTGAAATAGAGAATCGCTATTGAATGTCTTTGGCATTTTTTGCTGGCGAGATTGGCAAAGGTTCTACTCAACTTGTCAGAGGACAATTGGGCCTGAGTTATTGACAAACCAAAGCTAAGACAAGGATTGTGCATCAAAGATGGCTGTGGTCAATTTGTTTTGCCCATAAGAGTGAATCCGTCCGACCGAGAATCACTGAAAATGGATGAACTTAAGAACCGTAACTCAGAATGAAGGGCATAACCCAGGTAAAAACAAATCGGACAAACCTGGTTTTTGAATTGAATCTACATATTGTTGTCAAAGATCCATATACCCAATATGAATAAAGTATGTTAAAATTTTCATGCTGACTGTCATAAAATTGCTAAAAATAGACACACTAGGGGTCGTAACTCAGGTAGAACAAGTGCACCGCCCAGAGTATCCCCCACCAAGGTGGCTTTCCGCTGAGGTTTATTAATTTTCTGAGGCATAAGATGTCTCAATCTGGCCTGTAATAAAACCTGCATGAATTCCAATAATTATTGAAAATGGTTCATATTTGTTTGATTATCAAGCCGGTATCACTGGGACAGTCACACCTCTAGTTAAAGTTATGTGAAACACTCCGGTAAGGTGATCACTTAGAAATTGAGAATAATCTTTCTCAAAATAGTTATTTGTTACGAATATTAATCCAAATTGACGATATACACCGTCATTCTTATATATTGATTAAACGCAATGACTCTCGATGGCGAAATCATTTGTGTTAGATTATTGCTGATAGTAACGTCCCGAATCGAGATGTAAATATATACAATTGGGTGTAGTTCAGACGATGTTTTCTATGGAGTGGTATGGTCGATTTCTTTGAAAATTTCGGTGATGTTAGTAGAATGCTATATGCCCCAAGTTGGCATAGCGCCCGAGTACTAACTTATCACCCGAACAAGTCCATAATGTGTCTTTAATATTACCTTTTCCCAACATCTTCGAACCAGCCAAGGTTATCTGCTATGAGGTGGTGATTCTTACAGCCACTACAAGTTACAATCACCACACCCTCTTCATAGGATTGTCTCGAAAATGTCTCTGTGTTTCTAACTTTGCACACCGAGCATGTATAAGCTATGGCCATAGTGCTCTTCAGCTGTCCTAAACGTCCATTTTTAGAGTCACTGATATTTTTTTCTGAATCTCTGCATGTGTCAGGAGTCTCGTTATTTGAAGCTTTATCAGAAGACAGTATACATGAGCTGAATATAGGTCTTACATTTTTCTGCAGTATATTTGGAACAGGATTCAGCCACTGACCTACAAACTTTGAATGACACGCTGTGAACGCTTTTGGTTTATGAATAATAATAATGCCGTCCTTGACACTTCTGCTGCATGAGGTGCACACATTCCGGACTCCAGCTTTCCCATCGAATAACCTTTGAACTATGCCTTTGTTTGAAAAGCAAGATGCTATCTTCTGAGCATTCTTCATTTCAATTTAAGTATTGTCTGGAATGAAAATAGAACCATTGTGTCAGTATTTCACAACATATTGTGTACTGGTATCTTGACTGCTTATTGTCCCCCATATCATCAGATTCCAATAACAACATTTCTTCAAAAGACGCATTAGTTATCAGAATCGATTAATTACCCAGTATAAAATCTTCCAAAACTTGTTATATATCAACATTTTATTTAACGCAAATTGGTATCGAGAGTATGTCGGTCAGCCTGTCGAATGCCAAATATTCCAGGTGGTGAAAAATAATAGATTTCAAAAATTTATATCTGAAAACTCTGAGCTTGAATCAAATATTTTTTACCCCTGAAGCCAAAGAAATTGTAATTTAGGAGAGTTAATTCGGATGGTGTATCTTTAACTAGTGTTGGGACTGTATCATGGTATGTTACTACTAGTGACACTTCCATCCCCTATACAACGTCCACAGTCAACAGCGTTGGTGGCTTGCCATGGTCCATGAAAAATACTAAATAATAAACAAGGGATTATTGCCAAGCCTGAATTTAGTGTGTCTGACATTTGCAGAATGAGGTCCCCAATGGGTGAATTTAGTGATGCTACCCCTGACAATGGGCTAGCATCACCAAATTCACCCTCAGGGGTCCTCATTCCTCAGGCCTCATCTTCTGGGTAGTATGTATAGACTCAAATTAACATTGCTTTTAGTTACTTTTTGAGTTTCTATATTCCCTAATTTGCAGAAAATAAACTGGGGAACTTCAATATGATCCTAGGTCTCCCATTGCAGTTGATGCCTCAGCAGAATGAATTTGGTGATGCTAGCCCACCAAGCGGGATAGTGTCACTAGATTCACCTTCTGGGGACAACATTCCGCATATGTCAGACACACTAAACTCAGGCTTGATTATATGTGTGCAGCCAGTGGATAAAATTTGTTGTTTGGTTGGTTGGTAATACAATGAATTGGAATTTCCAATGAAAAATTAGGGGATTCTACAAAAAGTCTTAACTCATATCAATTCCCATGATAAAATGATTAGCATGGCTCACTAGTAGGCAATCACAAATATCTCGGAAGCAGGTCGTCATTATTTTCTCATATGATGACTGACTTGTGTCAACACATGTGTACCTATTTTATCACGTGGTTTCGAGGTTGGTAAGTATCATGTATTCAAAATGTGCAAACGCACAAAAACATAATATATGAGGAGCTGACACAAAGCATAGCATTTTGACTGTTATGAGCATATTATGCTAGTTTATTTTTAAAACAAGTTGATACCTTATTTGCTAGGAAAAACTGAGTAGTTTTCTATAACATTCTGACCAAATTCGCCAGTCGGAGGTTCTTGAAATACACAAGTCCATACATCTAGGAGAATCCTTCGACTGACAACTTTGGTCAGAATGTTAGAGCAAACGACTGAGTTTGGACACAAATTAGGTATCAGCTTGTTTGAAAAATAGTATAGCATATGCTCGTAGGTGTCAAAATACCATGTAATATATCATTTTATTACATGATTCTACCCTTATTCCATTCAATAAACCCATTCTATAAATTGTGATATTAAACGTTTGTTTAATAACAGGAAATAGTACCAGGTGACCTTTGACTTCCGGTTTGTCATCTGTTTACATTCCATATGCTACGTCTCAAAATGCTATGGCTTCCAATATTTTTCCAACAAACTATAATGAATGAAGAGTTTGAAAAGTTATGTCATTAAATATGCGCCACTAAATACCCTCAAAGAATCTTTATTTATCTGGGACTATTTCTTTACGCGGGCAAACAACTCATAGTTACGTGAAATGTCATCGCATGTCTTATAGAAGCCGATGTTAGTTTCGCGTCCCGTTTGTTGATTTAAATATGTTTTGTCGAGGTTTTGGATCATATAATAAATAGTATCTACAACTCGTCCCCAGTTTATAGTTATTTACAAAACTTGTCCAGTAAATTACGTCTGGACCTCGCCAAAGGCTCGGTCCAGACCTAATTTACTGGACTCGTCTTGTAAATTCTGCTATAAACTGATGCCGAATAATATTCAATATAAACATGTTCAAATTTTCAAACAATTTTTTTTTCAATATTCAAGAAATTTAGAGTTCCCTCTCTTACACCAGTTAGCAATGTGCCAGGAAGACCGATCTGTCAAATAATGATGGATCGGTGGTTTCAAAATGTGAAAAAGGCCTCCCATAAGTTTTTATCTGTCTGTAGATATGTCAGTGCAGGAACCTTCCGCACTGAGTTACTTCACACAAAATTGTGATATATGTGTTCTTTCACAATAATAGTCGCATGTGCATGGTGTCCTGTTTCCGCCACATACTTTTGTTGCTTCCTTTGTTTGTTTTTTTCAGTTCCTTCACGGCGAAGCAAGCAAAATAATCTCAATTATTTCGGTTCCTTCTCCACGAAGAAACAGAAGAAAGTGAAAATATCAAAGGAAGCAAGCGAAAAAATCAAACGAGGAAAGCGTAAAAAACATCATTGTTATTTCGCTTGTTTGTTTGGTTCTTTCACTTGCTTCGGGCGACATTTTGTTGTTTGTTTTCACTTTCGGCGGTTCTTTCGCGAAGTATCCAAAGCAAGTGAAGGAATTGCCGAAACCAAAGAACCAAGAAAACCGTGTTTCTTGATTGTTGTTGGGTTTCGGTAGTTCCTTCGCTTGCTTCGGATACTTCGCAAAGGAACCGATGAAAGCGAAAAAACAGCAAAATGTCGCACGACGGAGCCAAAGGAAGCGAAATACTGAAGGAAGCGAAAAAAAACCCAAAGCAAGCGAAATAACATTGATGTTTTTTTCTTTTGTCATTTTATTTTTTCGCATGCTTCGTTTGATATTTTCGCTTCCTTCAGTTCCTTTGTGGTGAAGGAACTGAAATATTTTGTTTGCTTCGCTGCAAACGAACCAAAGTAATCGAAAAAAATGAACGAAGGAAGCAAAAAAGTATGCGGCGGAAACAGGACACCATATGGTTGTTTACATCATTACCGAATGATTTGATAAGGTCTCAGAAACTGTGAGAAATTACACACCCACCACCAAAAAAAGGATTATGATGAAATTTCAATCAATATAATTACTTATTAATACACAAATTACCTGCCTGCAGCAAACGAAGTTTAAGTTACCGGTATTTGTTTTACTTGTTTGTCTTAACAGTCTATTTTCAGATGCCTTATTTATGTTATATGTTTATATACTTGTAAATTCCAATATTCTTTTTTGTGACCGCGTGTTATGAATAAACAAATATCACGTGGTTTTATGGGCGGTAAATACAAAATATCGACGAATTTACACAATACGGATATTGTAAGTTTATTTCGCCTTCTCCCGTTCCGCGTTTTTATAGATTTCGCCAATGCGGAAGTGAAAACGTAAACATGTCTACGTCAAGGAAAAATCTTTAAAGGAAAACTCGAAGAAATGGGGGCAGCGTCGAGCCAAAATCCATCAACGGTGTCCACAATACAAACCAACAAAGACGATGGAGTGTCTTGGTGGTTTAAAATTCTTGCCAGAGCAGTTGGTGTCATTGGAGGAATTGGTAAATTTATGTTGCCGAATTTCGTACTCGCAACGAGCTGAATGATAAACTTAAAAATACTTGAGTATAATTCACTCTATGTTGCAAACACTGTTGTCTGAACTCAAAAATCCATTGATTTGAGCCACCAACATATTCCTAACAATAACAATTAACACCTAATTAGCGACTCAGCGACTGGCTCTGCTGATTCCAACCACAGTTGTTGGAAACTTGTCAAAAAAACCTGAAAAGAGTTGTCACCACACCTACTTATAGATAGATAGATAGATACTTATTAATATAATTGACAAGTAGGGAAAGCTACTGAGCCCACCCATCTCCCATCAAACCATGTCACCGCTCGTTTCGTGTTCAATTGCATCAATAAAAACATTAATTTCAGAAAAGTACCACATCCTAGTAATAAAACATATATTTCTTTTCATGTTTACCGTAAGTGCAGTAGAAAATTATCACTTTATAATTACTTTTATCGTATACAACTTCCCAAACAACAGCGGCTCGCTGATTCCACGAGTCGCCATCCGAGAGTCAAGCGCAGATAATAGCATTTGAAATTATCTGCCCTTGACTCTCGGATGGCGACTCGTGGAATCGGCAGCCCACAGTTGCACAGTTGTATACGATAAAAGTAATTATAAAGTGATAATTTTCTACTGCACTTACGGTCAGCATGAAACGAGCGGTGACATGGTTTGATGGGAGATGGGTGGGCTCAGTAGCTTTCCCTACTTGTCAATTATATTAATAAGTAGTGGTGGTGACATCTCTTTTCGGGTTTTTTTTTGACAAGTTTCCAACAACTGTGATTCCAACTACAACTTTTAGTGTGCTGGAGAACGAAAAATGTCGATAAAAGTTGAAATATAAGACTTCCAAATTATCTTTTTAATTTCTTTTATTTGTAACTGGCATAGCTTACCACAAACCAAAACTCATCATTATTGGAATTATATTAACGACAATAAACGAAATTGAAAATCCCAACTACACCTTTTAATGAGCTTGGGCTCGGACTCGGACTACAACTATTAGTGTGTCCCGTGAAAATGTAAACATGTCTATGTCAAGGAACAACAGAAACTGGCTACAATGGCAAATCTTTAAAGGACAAGTTGAAGCAATGGGGGCAGCGTCGAGCCAAAATCCATCAACGGTGTCCACAATACAAACCAACAAAGACGATGGAGCCAGAGCAGTAGGTGTCATTGGAGGAATTGGTAAATTTAAGTTGCCGAATTTCGTACTCGCAACGAGCTGAATGAAAATACTATCTGTCCATCGAAATATGTTCAGGTCTGGCAAATTTGAAGAAAAAAAATATCATCTGCAATAGGTGAAATCAGCTATCCTAGTTCGGTAGTTGAATTCAACTATATATTAATTTATTGTAATCTCAAGGGTACAGGATGTTTCGTACCATGGTCGTTTCGTACCTGGACATTTCGTACCGTCTGGTCGTTTCGTACCATAATTTTTGGTCGTTTCGTACTGCATTGTTTGGTCGTTTCGTACCATGTCGGAAATCAATAGGAACATTTATATAAAAATAATAAGTAGGTTTGACGAATTCTTGAGTTAGTTGGCTGCCGCTCCTATCCGTCCACGAATTCTTCTTGTATGACCTATGTGCATGCTGCGTGACTGTCTGATTCTAAAACATTTGTTTGCGTGCAAATACACAATATGACAGTAGAGCAACTGATAATGTATTAATTAATTAACCCAGGGATAGTGAGATGAATTCATAGATAATAAACCTATGAATTCGCTGGTTTCTCGTTCAAACCGACTAGTGTGATTACGTACTGCCTATTATCTTTGTAAACAGACATGCCTAAAGTAATCAAAATTGATGGACAAAAAACCCTGAAATATATCATATAATATTAAAGGTACTCAATCCGATAAAACTCCTCTCAATTACTATTTCAATGGCTTTGGGGGTCAAAAATATTTGATTCGAGTTGAGGAAGTCACCCATCAAAGCTCAGATTTGTTATATATCGATTTTAGAAATCTATTATTTTTCATTATCGGGAATAATTTCTGGCCCAGAACTCACTCAAAATTGCGTTATTATTACCTCTTGAATTTAGAGTTATCCATCCTTGTCTGTTTGAATTGTGTTTTGGTGTACACATCTCGCGCAGGTTACGAAACTGACCGCAATTATTAGTACTCATCTCGAGAAACTAACAAATTTCAAAAATCAATATCTAATAACTCTGAGCTTTGTTTGATGGGTTCCTCGACTCGAATCAAATATTTTTTACCCCCAAAGCCAATAGTAATATAAGACCCTCTGATCGGATTGTTGTTGTTGGAATCTGTTGAGATGGGGACCATCTGTGGCGGATTGAGTACCTTTAACTAAGAAATTCAGATCCACAAATTTAATTCCCGGGCCCACTCGGCCACAAAAGCCGGGCCAGCTCTTCCCAAAAACTGCCTGGACCGAGTGGGCCCTGGGACGAGCTGGCCTGGATCCAATAAATATTGGCATTTGAAGATTAAAAAGTCAAATTAAAGCCACATGGTGGTTTGCGCTCCAAAATGCACCTAATAATATCTGCTTTTGAATTTTTACCGATATCGAAATAGGTCGATGAATACATGAACTACCTTTCTACGGGCATTATATCATTATATCATTATATCATTATATGTCCCCGAAATATGCATTGAAGGGTATAATAAATATGCAACTTTGAACATAGTGTTTGGGTCCCAAACAAACAACATCCACGTGCGTGGCAAGGAACAGAAAATAGCGTCCCTTGTTAGTCTATTCCCGATATGGTAGAAATAAAAACCGTTTGTTTTACTTCTGTGCAGGAAAATTGAAAACAGGCTGGAAAATGACTGTGTCCATGGCTAGTGTTTTTCAGAGCACATGCAGCCGGTACATGTATATCCGTAGTAGGGACCAGCGAATATTCAAGATTCGATTCGATGTCGATATTGGGCACCCGATTCGAGATCGACACCGAATTGGTCTGCTGATTCGGATACTTTCTATACATTTCCTACTTTCAGTTTCTGTTTCCCGGGAAATCGAGCGCATTGCACCAAGTTTCGATCTGTTGAATATTATTGATTACATTTGACACTTGCAATTTTGTCTGTTTTCTGGGACCCCCACCGTGAAGACAACTACTGTGAATATGTGATGTAGGTGTTTGATCTATTGTGGGGTGAACATTTTAACAGATAACTACCATTGGTATTGGACTACAACAATTATATAGCTGAACAATGTACTCATGTCCACTTGTGTCAAATCTTTATTATCTGTATTAAATAATGTAGACAAGTAACTTCCATTCCATGGGGATTGTGATATGTTGATTGAACTGTCTTTATGTGTCTTACTGTCACTTCTTGTGTCGTGTTTGCCATGACACAGCTAGATAGAAACTCAACATATCCCAAACCCTCCATGAGCCTGAGAGTGACTTGCCTATGTAATGATTTTCCTAAAAAATAAACACAAGTTCCAACGGATGTTTAAGGAGATTAACATTTTTATATAGCATCTAGTGAATTTTGCAGTTTTTTTGTCATGAGACACCGAAATACACACTGGTAAACAATGTCAATCACTAGCTGATTCGATTCGAGATTTGATTCGATGTCGATATCAAGAAGGAGATTCGATATCGAGATTCGATGCAAACTCCCCGATTTGCAGATCCCTAATCTGTAGTTGTATTTGTGTATTTGTCAACCCACATGTATGTTATACCTCTTTCCAAATTACGGAGCCAATATTTGGAAGTTTTTAGAGAAATTTTATGCTAAAGAAACTTTCCAGAGAAGATAAGGCCTAGCATTTTGCAAATGACAGGCACACTAACTCAGGCCTGCTATGCCAGAAAATTTTGAGAATAATTACAGCACTCTTTATTAAAAGTAGCAGATTTGAATTAGGCTTAGGTTTCAAACCTGCTATACATTGACAGGTCTAATACACCACACCAACTGAGCCACTGGAGCCCTGGAGGAGAGCAAATACCAAAATAAATAAGTAATAGTTAACTGTTCTGAGTAGCATATGATTTTTCTCCTCGAGCGAGATGCGGTGAAAATAATCCTCGCATCTCACGAGAAGAAAAAACCAGTACAGTACTCAGAACAGTTGACTGTTGTGTTTATTATATTTTCTATACCAGTTTGTTACGACCCAGACCTCAATGAAAGACAAAGAAATGCGTTCTTAAAGCTACGTACAACATCACAAGCCATTTCTGTTAAAATAATGCGTAATGATACCGAATGGGGCAAAAATTGAAGACATGACGCAGTGTTGAGAGTAGGATAACATCTTGAGAGTAGGATAACACCTTGAGAGTGGGATAACACGTTCAGTCTTCTGGGAGTGAGGATATGATTTATATTTAGACTTAAAAAGTTGATGAAAATATAATAAACTCTCCTAATTATAAGTTTCAGTATAAACATCCAATTAGGATAATAATAATTTCACATGTATCTGTAATAGTATTACATTTCTCAAATGCAATTTGATACCACAAATCTATAACATATCAACTGAAGTGATGGCGGATACAATTTTAGGGTCATGCAGTTGGTACGCGGCCATGCACATAATCTAACACGTTTAAATGCCAGGGAGGTTCATTAGTATTATACAGGCAGTTTATTGTAACTTCCTTAACCCTTTGAACCCATAACACCGATATATCAGTGCAAACGAACCATGACTATATCGCCTAACACCGATATTTCGATGAAATAAGGCGATAGCATATTTGTATATAGAATAATCGGTGCCAGACCCACTGATTTATATGTGAATGGCCGCCACATAAGTCAGCGTTACCCATAGTGTGTATGGAATGGTTGGCCGCCAGTATCGGGTAGAAATATGTGTGCATGTGCACAGCATATATTCTACAAAAACATACGATATTTTAAGTGCAATGTGGCACTATATTTATGGCATATTGTTTCATGTTCCACATGTTTGTAGAACAGACATAATTTAGACAAATATTTTCAGTTTAATTTACCTTCGCATATATTAATCATTTGGGGAAGGATCTATCGCATATTAAGTTGACTTACTTGCGCATGTGCAGAGCAGCACAATGACAAATAAACAGTTTATAGCGTATTTATACAAGACTTGCCCACTAATATATATTTAAACGGTCCCATACACATCCGTGGTGGCAAGGGTGTGTATATGCGATGGTTGCCCACTAGTATCGGGTAGGAATATATGCGCATTGCATGGACTATACATGTACATGTAGTTCACAAAAAACATGCATTTAAAGCAAAATTTGGCGCTATATACCGGCCATATATAAGCCATAATTGCATTTTCCTGCCAATTCTGAGTAGTTGCTTAGTAACCATTGCTAAGGAGAGATTAGGCAAAGTCTCCCGATCTTATGACCAGTGGTCCCTGCATGCATAACATTCCTGCATAGTTTCAGACCCGTCTTATCATGATCAGTGATCCATGGGAGACAAACCTGTAAAGTTTCAGACCTGTGTCACAATTTAAACATAACCAACATCATGCGACAAGCAACTGTCTAATTTAAAAGAAAATTACACGGTGAGCCCCGGGTCAGGGTTTCGATAGCTGGAGCCCCGGGTCAGGGTATCGATAGCTGCGGGGCGTCAGGTTCAAAGGGTTAAATAAACGAACACGTTAGATGCACTTTTTTTTTATCAATTTTAAGTGATTTTTTTCCCATTGTTAATCAGACAAAAGAATGTCACTTACAAGTAAGATTGGGAAGGCACACAAAATTTACCTCAAGGGTTGAGTCTATTTGAGTTTGGACAGGAAACTAGCATTATCAATTCCCATCTAAGCAATTACATTAATCCTTTATTTAAGAAATACTTGTTGATCCTTAGGAAATGTTCAGATAATAAGTTCAACAAATGGTTGTATGGTACATTTTACCAATAATGAATAGAAATCCTTCTGCCAAGTCCGATTTTTGTATCAACCCATATTTCCTTGATCAGTTTTCAAATTTATTGATTATAATAATGTGATACATCGATGGAAAGAGCACTAAGAGCAAATGATCAAGGAAATATGGGTTGATACAAAAATCGGACTTGGCACTGAAAGGGTTAATATGTCAATTCATCCATTCGAATGTCTGATTGTCTACTTATATTTGCTGAATTCCGCTCCAGATGAAGTATAGACCATTCCAATATGTACTTCTATAACTGGGCTAGAGAATCCATTTAGAAAAAATAGGGACAACAAGTATAGACTACATTGTTATTTTCTTTTTCAGTTGCTATGATCTCAGGCGTGGTATCTATGATTACCTTAACACCAATATGCCTGGTTTCCGGTGTTCTCTTAATGTGAGTAATACATGTAGCTTGTTCATACATGTTAGTTGTTTATCTATAGATATATAGATAAATGTGTGAGTTACCCCACTCAGTCTCATAAAATATCTTAGTGTGATATATGTAGACTTGTATGATAAGAATATACTGACATAGCCACATTCTCATGGTTGGTTTGATAGACCTGAGTGGTGTAATTGTAAACCCTTTAGGGTGGGGCACTCTCACCCAGGAACATTTTGAAATATATAAGCTGCACATCAACAAAATTCTTGCGTTTGAACACATATAGAAATAGCGCATTATTTATATACAGCATTGTGTTAGTTAGAGAAAATTGGAAGAAAGCAAGTCATGATTATTACATTTAGTATCCACATCACTGAGTTGTTGATTGCAGGCTGAGAATATGGTGCCGGACATTTGCAGATTGTGGTCCGCAGAGGATGAATTTAGTGACGCTACCCCATACAGCTGGTTAGCATCATTAAATTCACCCTCTGGGGACCTCATTCTGCTTAGCTCTCATCTTCTTTGGAAAGTATCTGTATTATCAAATTAACATGTTTTTTAGTTTCTTTAGAATATTCTTCACAAAGATTTTTTGCTTTTTTATTTAATTTCTTTATATCCCCACATTGTCAGACGACACATTGCATATAATCGGTGCACATCACAATATTGACAATCAGGGAACTTAAATCTGAGTCCAGGTCTCCCATCGCAGATGAGGCCATGCAGAATGAGGTCCCCAAGAGGATGAATTTGGTGTTGCTAACCCGTTGTGTTGGGTAGCATCACTAAATTCACCCTCTGAGGACCTCATGCTGCAAATATCCGGCACCATATTCTCACGCCTGATTTATTGCTATGATGTTGTAAGAACACTGACGTTTTCTCTTTACAGATTAGTGGGCTTCATAGCCGTGTTATTTGAGGCGCCGTGTTTCTGCCAAATGTTTGACTTCACTGATGTTATAGCCAAATTTATTGATAAACGAACCTATTGGCAAAGAGCTATTATATATTGTTTGTGAGTATTCTACTTCTTGACTGCCATGACGGGAGCTTCCTGAATTTTTTTTGCGAAAACCCTGTGCCAATGCATTCTCTTATATAATGTGAGTCTGAATTTAGTGTGTCTGACATTTGCAGAATGAGGTCTAGTGGGCTAGCATCACCAAATTCACCCTCTGGGAACCTCATTCTGCTTAGGCCTCATCTTCTGGGAAGTATCTATAGTCTCAAATTAACGTTTTTGGTTTCTATATCCCCTAATTTGCAGAAGATAAAATGCATAATCGAGGTGACTAATGAGTGAACATCAACCTAATCCTGAGGTATCCCATAGCAGATGAGGCCATGCAGAATGAGGTGCCCAGAGGGTGAAAATTGGTGATTCTAGCCCGCAATGCGGGATAGCATCACTAAATTCACCCTCTGGGAACCTCATTCTGAAAGTGTCAGGCTCACTAAATTCAGGCTTGTGTGGGCTTATTTCAGTGTTTCAATCAGTATACCCACTGAAAGTAGCACTCAACTGTTATTGTCAAAAGATTTCTTGTTACCTTTTTTTCCCCTGAGCCAATGCATTCTCTTATATATGCGAGTCGACCATAGGTAGGTCGCCTCGCATATATAAGAGAATGCATTGGCCTAACAATGTTTTACAGTTTTAATAATTTGTTCTTGTATTCTTTAACAATTTTATAATTTCACCCATACAGAGCCCCAGACAAACATGAGCAGACGACACTCTTCTATATGCTTCTATATATGTGTGGGGCTCCCTGCAGGGTAATGGATGTTTTTTTATGTTATGTCCTAAAAATTGTAAGAAACATTTATTTTAAAAAAATGATAAAAAATTGTTAGGCCAATGCATTCTCTTATATATGCGAGGCGACCTATGGTCGACTCGCATATATAAGAGAATGCATTGGCACAGGGTAAAAAAAGATTTCTTGTTACCTTCCCCCTATTCAACCCACATCTGATTGGTCCAAGTCCTCTCACATGCTGGTCCACAAATTACACTGTCCACCGCTCACCCCGGGCGAAATTGTTTTTGTCACCCAACTGACATCAATATCATATTGCAATAATATCTTCTTCTCTGGGAACACACAATGCAGTAACTCACAAAATGTGTACTAGAAGCATAATTTTTATTGTCTAGTTTGCATATACTGGTATTTAGATTTAAATAACACTAATATTTGAACTTAACTTGATACTTTCTTCATTCAATATCTTCATGTTGCAATTATGTAGAAAATCTCTGTGTCTCAACCAAGCGCGTACAACATTTGCAAAATGTCACTGTTTGTACCAATCCATATATTAGCAACATGAACTCCATGAATATTTAATTATTTAGCATCTTATTTGGACTGAAAGGTGATGACAAACCAGGTCATTCGACAATAAAAGAATTGGATATAGATACACACGGATTTGAGACTCTTGGACATTTTTACTGATTTACTGACTGAAGAGTTGCGACATACAATGTACAAATAAAAGATTACATGAATTGTTTTATTGGAAGAGTTTTTGTCCCTTTTTTCTGGACCTCGAAAATTTTGAATCTACTAAGTAAATGCATTTCATGGTAAATGTATAATAAACTTCTTCTAATATGCCACAGAATTATGAGTAACCTTGGTTTGTTCACACTTCCTGAGGTCAAATGAGTTTGTGTTTATGTAAACATTGTGATAGGGATTTTTAGGTGAGGCGGGTCAACAATGCTGAACCCAATACATGGGGCTTCGATGTAAACAAGCGTGATCACAACCAATTTCAGTAGCTGGTTTCAAGTCTTGAAATAGTGTGTCTGTCATTTTCAGAATGAGGTCCCCAGAGGGTGAATTTAGTTACCTTATCCTGCATAGCGGGTTAGCATCACCAAATTCACCCTCTGGTAACCTCATTCTGCTTAGGCCTCAATTGCTATGGGAGACCTAGGATCAGATTGAAGATCCCCAGTTGAAGTTGGTGATGTTTATCTTCTGCAAATTAGGGGATATAGAAACCGCACAGAAGGGAAAAAGTAACTAAAAACAATGTTAATTTGACACTATAGATACTTCACAGAAGATGAGGCCTAAGCAGAATGAAGTCCCCAGAGGGTGAATTTGGTGATGCTGGACCGGGATAGCATCTATAAATTCACCCTCTGGAGACCTCATTCTTCAAATGTCAGACACACTATTTGCAGGCTTGATTTCAGAGGAGTTCCAAATGGGGAGTTGTTCACATTTTCCATTCTGGCCATATTGGGATATTTTCTTTGTTTATCATGTAATGTTGATAGAGTCAATCCACATAAATATATCATATACATGTAAGTTCAATTATATTTGGTGTGGATTTTTATTATTGTTTATGATCATGAAGGCTTTCAAAGGAAATCAGAACAAAGGAAATCAGAACACAATTGTGCATGTTTTCATTGTTTTATCCTTTTCTTTCAGGTTAGCGTTGATTCCACTTGTTATGTGCTTTTCTATATCAGCCTTATTTGGATCTGGTCTAATCTTTGCCACTGGTACATTATACGGTCTCATGGCAATGGGAAAAAAGTAAGTAATATATGTGTATCATTTTTAGCTTAGTAGAAAATCTAATTTAATTCATTTCAAGCAAGCCAGTCAAAAGTTTTGCTCCAATCACCTCTTATCACAAAACAGACTTACTGTCGGTGCACACGATCTCGATTGTCCCCCGATTAATCCGCCTGCAGGATAAATTGTTTTTTTTTTTAGCAGTTTTTGTCGGATCCGATTTAATCAGACTGATTAAACTGAGTTTGATTTCATCAGGAAAATCCGGCTTGTGACGATGGCAACGCACATGTATGCTTTTCACATGACTGTCACATGACCAAAACCTCATTCAAAATGTTAGAATAGTTAGCGGCGACCGCTATTCGAAATTAAATCAAGAATTCTGATTGATCGACAAGGAACAACGGCTGGTAGACCTGTGGGCAGAAAATGAGTGCTTGTATAATAGGGCCGCCTTCTCTGGGGCCGACTTTGTTTTGGGGCCGCTTCTCCAGATACCTATAATAATCGCAACAAGAGGGCGGCAGCTGTGGAAAGGTCTATTACGCCAATTTACGGCTAATGCTCTTGACCTCAATATATTATTAATATATTTATTTAGTTTATTATTAATAAATATTAGTCTTTAGAAATACATATTAATATAAACCACCATGACTAGCTATAGTAACTGTCTAGATAGGCTGACCACAACAGTTGGCTATATACTACAGTGACCATAGCATGCATATGACCGGAGTGAAAATCAGACTCGTGTGCGCTGACCCCCCCCCCCCCCCCCCCCCCCCCCCCCCCCCCCCCCCCCCCCCCCCCCCCCCCCCCCCCCCCCCCAAAACGGCCAAAACCGGCCAAATAAAGCTTCAAACAGCCTAAAATATCTTCGGTCTGTCTCAATAGAACCATACAAATATGGATATCATTGGAACCGGCTCCTTCACCACATTGTGATAGTTACAGTTATGCCCTGTGCCAATGCATTTTCTTATATATGCGAGTCGACCATAGGTCGCCCTCGCATATATAAGAGAATGCATTGGCCTAAAAAACAATTCTTTAACAATTTTATAATTTTTAATGTGTTAAGCCAATGCATTCTCTTATATATGCGAGGCGACCTATGGACTCGCATATATAAGAGAATGCATTGGCACAGGGCTCTTCTGTTGGGTAAAGGGTTAATAAGGAGAAGTGACACAATTTAGGGAGAAGATATCTTCCAAGTTGCCCTCTAGACTGGTGCCAAAGTGTGCCTGTCATTTGCAGAATGAGGTCCCCAGAGGGTGAATTTAGTGACGCTATCCCGCACAACGGACTAGCTCCACCAAATTCATCCTCTGATGACCTCATTCTGCATGGCCTCATCTTCTATGGGAGACATAGACTCCGATTGAAGTTCTCAAATGGTTAATATTGTGATGTACACCCATTGGGAACCCTGATTATGCAATGCGCCGTCTGCAAATTTGGGGATATAGAGAAACTAAACTAAAAAAAAATAGAATCTATGTGAAGAGATTTCTTTAGAAATTTGATAATAAAGAAACTTTGCAGAGAAGATGAGACCTAAGGAGAATGAAGTCCCCAGAGGGCGAATTTAGTGATGCTAGCCCGCTATGTGGGATAATGTCTCTAAATTCACTCTCTGGGGACCTAATTCTGCAAATGACAGGCACACTATACTCAGGATAGTAAGTCAAACCACAAAAGTGGCCCTCATGCAACTAATATTAAATGAACGAACTATCATGAACCACAAAACAAGACCAGGTGAGTGAACCATAACAGTGAACAACTAAACATGAACAAACCATTATTGTGAACAGGGGCGCCGGAAGCATCCAAGGGCAGGGGGGGCAGAGCCTACAAAAAGGGCACTTTCTTCCGCAAAAAAGGGCATTTCCCTCTCCCTCCGCAAACTCGAGAAAATAACTATAAATTCATTGTGGCAAAAAATCCATATTTTAATGGTATTTGTCGGTTTTTATGGCCATTTTGTGATAAAATTGACAAAAAATTAATATTCCTTGTGAAATTGGGGGTATTTGGACCAAAAAAGTAACATTTTGCTATAAAAAACACGAGATTAAACACACAAAAAGCATTTTCTGTCTCCAGAAAAAGGGCAAGTCCTGCCCCCCGCTCGCCCCCCCTTGGTCAAGGGCAGGGGGGTCAGCTGCCCCCCCTCTTCCGGCGCCCCTGATCGTGAATGATCCCTGAATGAGTGCCACTTTTAATCAGATCACCGACCTGCTATTTTATAGAAGTTGTTCTTTTTAGTCAGTCATGATAAATATGTGTTATATACACAATGTGATTGTATTGATTCATGTATTGCGACGAGGCCAGTTTTCATGGCCATATAACAACAAGGCAACCTTGGTAGCTGAGTATATGTATATAACACATTTATCTACTATTGGTGTGACAGAAACCACCACTCAAATTACATTTTAGGAGTTTCTTAAATGCCAAAATTGTTGGATTTGTATCCGACAATTAGCTTTCTTGAGTAAATTCTCCCAACCTGCAAAGGTATCTGTGTCATGCTATTAGCTCGCTTTGATAAAAATTTTCAACCTGCAAGTTCACGCGAATACACCTAACGGAAATTGAATTAAATGGACAAAATCTCTTACACCTGAGTTTTTATATAATTTATAATAAATACTCAACAAATACATATTAGTTACTTTGTGATATGTTATACCATATTACCCATGATGGTAGACAATCAAATAATGTTTAAACCTAGGAACTATTTGTTTATAGTATGCAAGAATATATTTTGGAATTTCATTTAGATTTTTCAAGCGATTGATGTGATATCAGTTCATTCATGATTTTGAACCAGTCAATGACGTCAATAGCCCCTGGTATCTCAACTACAGTAATGATACAGGCCTCAGCTCACAAGGCGACTCGGGCGAGATTGTCGCCTTACTGTCGCTGACTTCGCCCTATCGTGGCTCTAAAGGCGAAATCGAAGTCGCCTTCAATTTTAGGGGGAATTTTTTTTTTCTTAATTTTTTTTCTAGTTTTTTTTTGGCATATATATATAGATGAATTGTGGCGGCCATCCCAAAAAGAAACAGACGATGCAGAGCCAAAGACCCAAGTGTTTAAAATAAAAAAAATAAAATATGACCTATTGTTTTGTGTTGTTATTCCGTCGCCTTTGTTCCCTTTGCGGTAATGAATGTTAATCACGAATGTTTTGACACGCTGAAAACACGATGAGATGTTCCCATCTGTGTTGTTACTGACCATCGTGAGTGTCACAAATAAATGTTTTAATAACTTAAAAGACCGCCGTCCCGCTTTTCAGATATAAAACAATAACGACATTATCAGAGTATGTACCAGGCGCATTAAATGATACAGATGTTTTTATCGCCAATTTGTAGATAAATATCAACACCAATTCATTGTTTCTATATTTTTTCAGAGGCGATATGGATTCTATGAAAGCAGCAGCTCGTGGTGATTTAGAAATGCAATCTAAACTGATGGACAATGAGGAGCCACCTCCCATAGATCCCCCTCCCATGGGAGTGCCATGTGGGGCAAGGGGAGGTGCATGGGGGTGGGTGGACCCGCTGGAAATAGTGTGTCTGTCATTTGCAGAATGAGGTCCCCAGAGGGTGAATTTAGTGACGATATCCCCACAGTGGGCTAGCATCACCAAGTTTGCCCTCTGGGGACCTCTCTGCTTAGGCCTCAATAGCTGTGGGAGACCTAGGATCAGATTGAAGTTCCCCAGTTGAAGTTGGTGATGTTCACACATTATTCACTTCAATTATGCATTTTATCTTCTGCAAATTATGGGATAAAGAAACTGAAGAGAAGGTAAAAAAGTAACTAAAACAATGTTAATTTGAGACTATAGATACTTCCTAGAAAATGAGGGCTAACTAGATGGTGAATTTGTGATGCCAGCCCACTGTGTGCTAAATTCACCCTCTGGGACTTAATTATGCAAATGACAGACACATTATAATATTTGCAGGCTTGCCTACCTACCTGGAAATGTTGACGACCTGCAAGCATGATGCAAGCTTTCGGTGAACAAAACACAAAACTTCAGCAGTGCATGCTGTAAATTTTAGATATAGGAAATATTTAAATGCAGTTTTGTGCATAATTTAACCAAATGAAGAATTTTACTAATGTTTTCAATTGGTCTGTTGGCCATTGTATCTCACCTATGAAAAATGTGTATGGTTACTATAATCATAATGACATTGACTAAGTACAGTAATTCCCTAAGTAATCGACCCCTTAACCACAGCAGAATTATGGGTAACTTTCAGGATTTAGTCGGAGAGCTCTCCGATGAATGGCAACAAGCCATATTTCCGACTAATTCCTGAAAAGTTACCCATAATTCTGCTGTGTTTAAGGGGTCGATTACTTAGGGCATTACTGTACTTGCTATATTACAATTTTTGGGGTCCTAGATAGGTTTTTTGCATGTAAATGTTTGAATCATAAGAGACTTGTCATTCTGTCATATATTTGGCGGTAGAATTGAAATAAGGAAACCTTCTATTAGCCTGTTAATTAGCCATGCAAAGCTCATTCTAAAAAAAAATTCCTTACCTGCATATATGGAATTTTTTTACCAACAAATCAGAAGCAATATTTGTTTTTATTTGGCCTTATATGTAGCTCAAGTATAAGAATGATTCTCCACTCTTGTGTCAAAATTAAAACCATCGCTCTTCCAACCTAAAGCAACAATCACTCGATGGCTCATTATTTTAAAGACAACATGTCTCTAATATTGTTTTGAAATTAAAACCTTTTATTTCATTATCAGAAACTCAAGCAACAATTCTTCAGATGTTTCCTGATTTCGCGGCGTTTGATTTTTATTTAGAGAATGCAACATGTTATGTATTCTGTATTTATTCTGTACCCTTGCATTTTGTGAGCCAAATACATCACTGTTTGTTTCATTAGTACATAATAATCTGAAGTCAATATTATTATTACATCTCTTATTAATTATATCGATATTCTTAGTCACAACGCCAACTTAAAGATATCCCCAGTGAGAGCTTTCCGATGAATGGCAACAAGCCTTATTTCTGACTAAATCCTGAAAAATTACCCATAATTCTGCTGTGGTTAAGGAGTCGATTATTTAGGGCATTACTGTATACCCTCGGAAAGATCTGTGCCAGTGAATACACTTAGGCCGAAATAGACTGATTACTCCAATTATTTCTGCAGTAAAATCGTATAACCATTACAAACTTGAGCCAAAGATTAATTCTGTTGCTCAAAATGTTTTTCAACCATTCACTTTTAACTGCTTGATATCTGTAATAGCCATCTTGCCCAAAAAAATGTAACTTCAACACCCCTGATTAAGTGGTCCTGCTTAATGTTATGATGATGGTAATGCAAAGCGATATAGTGCTAAGAAAAAGTATCATTATTTTAAATCGTGGAAAAGCCATAACGTGGAGAAAACATTCAAAAACATATATTATTGTGAAATATTTTAATAATGGCTGTGTTAGTTGTTAAAAACTGGTTATAATTTAGATTGATACACCAGTGCCACCATTATTAAAGGCCCACTTAATGTTCAAGTCTCCGATTATTTTTTTTATAGTGCCTTGATATACGGTTTTAATAACATTCTATGCCATAAAAATATGATTAAAATACTATCATCCACCATTTGGAATGTATGAGTCTAAGAAGGTGCCCATAAAATAATATAAAATAGCTGAAATCATAAAATAATTTCCCATGTTATGGCTCCCAGAATGCAACAGAATTCAAACTGTAGTTTATTTCCAATGGATGGGGAATAACTCTATATCTAAATATATAAGAGTTATTCCCCTTCCATTGAAAATAATCGACTTTGTGCAGAAACTTTAGCACAGAACAGACGTCGATATCTCAACAAAAACAACATGCT
The DNA here is from genome assembly GCA_032622095.1 of Siphonodentalium dalli. Classification (NCBI taxonomy): domain Eukaryota; kingdom Metazoa; phylum Mollusca; class Scaphopoda; order Gadilida; family Siphonodentaliidae; genus Siphonodentalium; species Siphonodentalium dalli. Next base: position 192,902,145 of record CP136069.1, read on the forward strand.
CATATTTATTACATCGCATAAGTTGAAAATACAATGTTTTGGAGCTTCCTCTTTCAAATGGTATATAATATGGCATATATTTTATATAGTGTGATCTGGGGGTTCGAAAATTAAGAGGGCCTTTTAAAATACATACCGCTATTTTTAGGTAATTTTTAACACCATCGGTTTTCGCTACCAGCATCACAGCAAATCAACAGGCCCCACCAGCATCATAGCAAGTTAGCAGGACCACTTAACCATGGTGTTCAAACTCTGATGAGAATTTCTATTGCATTTATGATTATTTTTCCTATTTATATTAGACCATGATAATATCCAGTTTTCTTTTTGCAAATAGCTGCTTTTGACATAAAACAATGGATCTTTCAAAATCATGGTGCAGGATATCCCACCCCACTCTCTTATAATTTGGAAGTATATTTATTCTGATATATGTCTGTATGTGATTGCAAATCATTATGATTGATATCAGTGACAAATAACTACTTTGAGGAAGATTATTCTCAATTTCAATTTGATCACCCAACCGGAGTGTTTCACATCACTTTAATACACCACAACGCCATCCAAAATCATGTTATTGTTTTAGTATAGTAACATTTGTTACTACATTTTCCTTGTTTTGTGAAAACACACAAAGTAAGCAGATGGTTTTTCAAAATCATGATCCTTCCACCCAGAGGTACAGTGCATCTTTTGATGAAAATAATTGTTGCTTGCAATGAATGCTTAATTTTGTTGTAATCTAGCTATATATGATATACATGTTTTATGATAAGAGATACTATTTTGATGGGTGTCTATTATTAGATATTATTGCTGGAATGTGTTTTAGAGATGGGTGTTAGTGAATGTGGGTCATGTTTCCATAGTAACATAATATGTTTCCGGATTTGTTTACCATTAATGGGAGAAAAATAGATCTCATTGAGAACTCTTTAAAATCTCGAGCATGTCTGCAGGTATAAATGCTTTCTGATATATGCTTACTGGTATATGGCATCGGCTGAGTTTACCAAAATTTAAACCTTTCTATACTAAATGGATTTTCCCATCAGTAATAAAAGTATATATTGGAATGGTCTATTATTCATCTGGAGGGGTGTTCAGGAAAAACAAGCAGACAACATATAATAAAAGTACAGAAGGAGTCCTATTTATACTGGAGGGAAAGTTCAGATAATAAGTTCAACAAATGGCATATGGTCTTTTGTTGAACATATTATCTGAACATTTTCCATGGGATAACTACTCGTCAATGAGTATTTAGTATAGAAAGGGTTAAAGGAATTTATTTTATATTTTGAAGCATGTTTAGAAATGATATCTTTAATTATTTAATCCAGAGTTTTCTCACCCAGATCTGTAATGTGTTTTCTCTCCGTATATTGATTTTATTGAACATGGGTTTATAGCAAATTATTCTATCTTTGAGCAGTATAAAATTTGTTTTAAAAAGAATATACTAGTATACTAAAATACTGTACATGAAAATATAAATTGTGATACAAGCTAGCACATAATTAGGATATAGTCAAGTCTGAGTTTAGTGTTCCTGTCATTTGCGGAATGAGGTCCACAGAGGGTGAATTTAGTCATGCTATCCCGCATAGTGGGCTAATATCACTAAATTCACCCTCTGGCAACCTCATTCTGCTAAGGCCTCATATTCTCTGGAAGGTTTCTTTATTATCAAATTTCTATAGAAACTTCTTCACATAGATTCTATTTCTTTTTTAGTTATGTTTCTCTATATCACCAAACATGGCAGACGACACATTGAATAATCGAAGTTCGCAATGGGTGTACATCACAATATTCACCATTTGGGAACTTCAATCTGAGTCTATGTCTCCCATAGCGTCACTAAAATCACCCTTTGGGGACCTCATTCTGTAAATGACAGGCACACTAAACCCAGGCTTGATTCAGATCCCGGACATTTCCCCCCATCCACCCCCCATCCACCCCCCATCCACTGGAGCTAGATCAATTTGTTGTGTAGGATCACTTGGATGTATTTACCGGTAGCTGTTATGTCCTGACTGTGAATTTATTTTATGTCCTATAACTTATGTGATGTCTGTTATTATGTATAATTTATCAACGCTCTCATTTAATTCATCTACTAGTATATTCTCTATATATAAGCAGAAGAATAGCATCTGATGAAGTGTGATAGAAATATTATATTCTGCTTCCAGTTAAAATCAATCTTATTAACCCTTCTATGACTTGAGCTTCCTGAAATTTTGCGAAAACCCTGTACCAATGCATTCCCTTATATATACGAGTCTCCCATAGCGATAGAATAAATTGGCCTAACAATAGAAGTTAATTTGAGTCCAGATGCAGTTTCTAAATAGTTTTTATTGAGACAAACTGCAATATACATGTACCTTTTAATTGAGAAAAAGACAAAGCATTTTATATTTGAATTTCCATAAATTATTACTGCATTTGGAGTTAAATCAATGTGTTGTGTAGGATGTATTTACCGGTAGCTGTTATGTCCTGATCGTGGATGGAATTTATGTCCTAAACTTATGTGATGTCTGTTATTATGTATAATCCATCAACACTCTCATTTAAATTCATTGTACTCTATATATAAGCAGAAAAATAGCATCTAATGAAGTGTGATAGATATATTATATTCTGCTTCCAGTTAAAATCAATCTTATTAACCCTTCTATGACTGGAGCTTCGTGAAGTATTGCGAAAACCCTGTGCCAATACATTCTCTTATATATATACGAGTCTCCCATAGGGAGCCTCACATATATTAGAGAATACATTTGGCCTAACAATATTTACCTTGATCTTGTAAGCCAGTGCATTCTCTTATATATGATAGGCTCCCTATGGGCAACTCGCATATATAAGAGAATGTACTGGCACAGGATCTTTATTGCTACACCAGGGTAGCACCCATCATGAAATGGTTAAAATCAGTTTTATTAATAGGCCAGAGAGCTTTGTGATTTCCATGAAATAATTGGGCAGTAAACACATTAGGGAACCCAATCTTGCGGGGTCTCTCAAATTAAGCTGAATTGGTGAAGTTAACATGTTGTCATTGATTATGGTACCTAGGATCTTAAAACTTTGATTTGGTACCCAGGATCACGAAACTTTGATTTGGTACACATGATCTCGAAACTTTGATTTGGTACCCAGTATCTCGAAACTTTGATTTGATACTCAGGATCTCGAAACTGATTTGGGTACTGACTGACAAGTTGATTAGGGTAGCTAGGATCTTAAAACATTGATTTTGGGTACCCAGGATCTCAGAAAAGTTGACTGGGATACCCAGGATCTCTGAAACATTTATTTGGGTACCCAGGATCTCAAAAAAGTTGACTGGGTTACCCAGGATCATGAAACGTTGATTTTGGTACCCGAAATGACCAAAATGATGATTTGGGTACCTATGATCTTGAAACCTTGATTTACCCACCCGAGATGGCTGAAACCTTGATTTGGATACCCGAGATGGCTGAAACCTTGATTTGCCTACCCGAGATGGCTGAAACCTTGATTTGGATACCCATGATCACAAAACCTTTATTTGGGTACCCAAGATCTATGAAAAGTTGACTTGGATACACAGATCTCTGAAAGGAAGCCTTTCTTACTATATATCATCTGCTTTGATCCAATAATATATCAACGTTTTTCAAATCCTTTCCATCCATTTTGTCCCAACAAATGAACTATATGTAATTAAGTGTTTAATGAGCCTTGCCGCAGTATAAACCACCTGGACTTATATAAACCCAGTTGATGAATACGAGCCCTGGTGTATGTTCCCATGAAAATGTCTCATCATGTCTTAGACCAAGTCTTCTCGGTCCACTTCTCGGTGGGATGATGCTGTTTTGGACTGAGTCCTGCCCCATTGATCTTCTATAATGGAGTTTCATTCAAAAGACGTACTAAATGTACACGTGGAGCACAGGCATTCACATAAACCCCTGAATGTGATTAATCATCTGATTCTGATATGCCCGCAATTAATCTGTCTTCAAAATCATATATCATTTACTGTGATAGAAAAACATAGTGATGATAGACATGATACAATCGTTTATTTATTGTTTACGTGTATTTTCTGATAGCGCGACTAATCAAAATTTTCTGGAAAACAAGGCTTTGTTTTCCAATAAATCTTGATGCCTTGATATTTAACGGACCTGTGATGTATGCATGTTTGGTATCATCATGCTTGGGAAAGGCTGCCCTCTGTGTTCATATATGCAAACCATCCATTTATCCTAATCCGAAGATATACAGTACAAGCAAGATAACTCCCGCCCACAATTCTGGGCGTAAAGTCTGTTATAGAAGAGTAACGGGATGGGACTCGGTTCAAAATAGCATCAACCCAACCAATATCCCCAAGCTGTTGTGGACCGAGAAGACTTGGTCTAATCATACAGTAATGCCCTAAGTAAGCGACTCTTTAACCACAGCTAAATTATGGGTAACTTTTCAGGATTTAGTCGGAATTATGGCTTGTTGCCATTCATCGGAAAGCTCTCCCCGAGAGCTTCCGATGAATGGCAACAAGCCATATTTCCGACTAAATCCTGAAAAGTTATATACCCATAATTCTGCTGTGGTTAAAGAGTCGATTACTTAGGACATTACTGTACTTCTGTGCCAAACAAAAATTATAAATATAGGAACAGAAATGATCAGATCTATTAAAAACTTGCTGTTATTGATTGTGCAATTTATTGAATGATATTTATGTAAAACATTGGGACTTTTTTTTATTTCGGTGAATCATTTGTTTTTGTATGTTTTGTTACGAAGTCATTTAATATTGTTCTGTGGTAGATGTATCATATGTATATCAGTTATTTATTTGCAAATTATATTTAATTAAGTATAAAAATGGAGTTAGTCTTACGTTTCAACAAGTTTATCTATGGGAGGATGCAATTTGCTCAGACTTTGTATTGGCCCATTGAAAAATGGTCGCATTATGTAATCAGTCTCTCTGCCTGTATTGTCTGTCCATTCATCTGTCAACATTTTTGGATTCCGGAGGATAACTTTATAAAATTATTTTTCCATTGACTCAAAACGATATGTGGTTTAATATTACTGGTAATCACAACGTAGGTTAACCCTTTAATGGCTGGAGCTTCCTTGTAGGCCAGTGCATCCTCTTATATATGTGAGGCTCCCTATGGGAGACTCGCATATATAAGCGAATACACTGGCACAGGCTCTTTAATGCTGCACCAGCGCAGCGCCCATCATGAAAGGGTAAAGTTCCAATATGGGGTTGATCAGACAAATATGTTATAGCTATTATTGGACTTATACATCAAATTTTGCGTTTCTTTCCGGATGATAACTTTAATATTCGGTATTGTTTGCCCGATAGACTCAAAACTTGGTGTGTGGTTTGAATATGGGTGGTCATCAGACAAACTTTGCCTGAGTTAGAGCCCTTGTTGGATTTAGAATACGTCAAATTCTCATTTTCTGTCTGTCTTTTCATACTAAATCACCATTCGTTGTTTATTTTGTATTCGGTCTGTTCCCAATCACTTGGATATTAGTTTTTATGTTTACCCATACCATAGTATGGTAAACATAGTGTCGTTGCCCGGATTGACCACTCGTCGTTCGTCTGTCTGTCCGTCTGTCTGTCCGTAGACACTTTACGACTAATGTGATAACTCAAACATTTTCTATCCGATCGAAACCAAATTTTGTATATGGGTTTCTCAGACCAAAATACAGATCGAGTTCGAATTTGGGTTTGATCCGAGATTTTGTTACATAGTTATGGCCCTTTTTCAACTTAGAATTCACGCATTCTGCCATAACTCAAACATTTTTTATCTGATCGGAACCAAATTTGGTATGTGAGTTTCACAGCACAAAATATGGGTTTGATCCGATTAATTTGAAAGGAGTTATGGCCCTTTTTCGAAAAGAAAAAAAAAATTAAATTTATTTTTAACTTTTATAATAATAATATAAAAAATGTCATTGACATTGTCATTTGTTTAAGAAATAAATACACGGTGAAGAGGTGTGTATGGTCAAGTTGTACCACAAAAAAATGATTGTAGGACGACGCGTAGCGGAGTCCTACAATCAGTTTTTTGTGGTACAACTTGACCATACACACCGATACACCGTGTATTTATTTCTTTTGTAATACGACTGAAAGTTTATGGTCACAATTCGACTGAATAGTCAACGAAATGCTGCGCTTTTTCGGTCTCAGGTGAGAAAACATTTCGTGGTGTAATTCGTATTGGGCGTACTCGATTTCTGTGCATGGAGTACTCTGGTAATGTCTTGTCTTGTTATGAAATTCCCCCGTTGACTTTTCGAGGCACCTCTTCTAAAAATAATCGTTGTGATTGGCTAAAAAACGATGTGTTTTCAGCGGCGCCCGTGCGTTTCATTTAAATTGTACAGGAAATACGCTTGTGTCATTTATGTTTTGAACGTTGTTGGAACAACATGAATATGATCATCGACTATGGACCATTTTCCTTACACAAAGCGATCTAAATGATCTAGTTTACTAAACTAATCTTATTCCCCTTCTGTACTGGTGAACAAACGCTTTCATTTTCAACTTGATTCCGAAATATCGAATATGATCGAGATTCGAATCGACGAATGCACAGCCCGGCCCCATGGATTTATTTTGTCATTTAATATACTTATTAAGTAACTTTCTTTGGTCGTAACATATATCAATATACCATAACATCATTTGGACCATATTCATTGGCAATATTCATTGGTTTCAAGCGACAAATCGCTAGAAAATTCACAAGATTGTCAAGATGTAGCAAAATTCAAAGGGATACGGGTGCGGGTGTACTCCGTTGATGCCCCGTTTGCGCGGAGTTAGAAAAGACGGGAAAAGTCGCGTGCGGCGATCTGAATAAACCGATTTTTTTCGTGGTACAATTGGAAAAAGTAGAATTGTACCACAAAACTGGAACGAGATAGCCATGGTAACTCGGGCCACTGGCCAATCAGGACATGGCTTTTAAGCATAGTTAGGCAGGGTCGTATTACAATTTCATTTAGATATTGATGATTATGATAAAAGTTGATAAAAAGATTTCCAATGTGTCCCTTTAATTTTTTTAAATAATTAAAAACAAATTTCTTTTTTTAAGTTAAAGAAATTTGAAAAACTAACACCATTATAACTCTGCCAAGGGTACCCCAAATCACCACATCAAATTTGATTAAATCGGTCCAAAATCTTGTGTTATGTACTGGTAAATCTGTTTGGAGCAACATTAAATCTAATTCACCAATTGCCTTTGGACTACTTAGCTATTGATAAGGCTATATTATTTTCTGATGTCTCTTATGCCAATGTGCAAATAATCTGATAAAGAAGGCTATGGTATCTAATTTAAAATAAAGATTCAACAATAAACATCACATGATATTAACAGTAGACTTGGACATCTGTGCTGCAGAGTTATATCTTCAGATGGTCTGATATCATTATAATTGTTATTGGTTTAATAGAGAGGTCAGCGTTCAACATAAACAATTCCTGTGAAATTTTGACAGCTCTGCTATATAATTGATATTAATGGGTCAGTGGTGAGGTTGCTTATCTGTATACTAGGACACATTATTATTGTAAACTTAAATTGGACTCTCTTAACCCAACAAGTAGTCCAGGTCACACCTACACATTTAACCCATGGGTTTGCTGGCTGTTGCGCTTTAGCATTACAGATCCTGTACCAGTGCATTCTCTTATATAAATGCCAGTGACTCATAAATTCCAATAATTTGTGTTATGTACATTTGTCTATAATAGTACATAACAGTATACTCTATAATTCAACACCAAAACTCTCATTTATCCGATCATATTAAATTTTTATCGCCAAGGGATGGGTTAACATCTGCCGATCGTGATCGGCCTCTCGTTGTTCTTGTCAATCAGTGTAAGCAAACAACGGATGTATTAACCCTTTCTATTCTAATGGTTTCTCCCACTCAGTTATAAAATTATACATTCCAATGGTATCCTATTCAGAGAGGGGTTTAGAAAAAATGAACAGACAACAGTATAATGAACAGACGACAGTATGATGAAAATATAATACATGATGAAGGAGTCATATTCTTTGGTGGGAAATGCTCAGATAATAAGTTCAACAAATGACCTATCATACTTATTATCTGAACATTTCCTAAGGGAACTAATCGTCAATGAGTATTTAGTATAGAAAGGGTTAAAACTTACCGAGACAATTTCAGCTGATTTCTGACCTGTGATCATTTGTCAAACTTATTATCTGAACATTTCCTAAGGGAACTACTCGTCAATGAGTATTTAGTATAGAAAGGGTGAAAACCATGCTCCAGGGGATTTTTTCCAATCCGATTCCTCAATGTTAGGAGATGGAATTTCAATAATGCAGACTGGTTTTTACATTCCCACCAATCAATAGTAGGAGTTGGAATTTGAATAGCTTAGAATGCAGTGGATATAATTTTGAATGGTATGTATAATGGTGGCTACGGTACATTTCCAGATTTCCAGATTTCCAGAATTTGACTGGCCAACTCTGCAATGGGAAATGGGTTAAGATTTGTAACCTGATAACTGCTATAATATACTACAGCCAAAATAAAATGGATGCAGGTGCTCATTAGCCTGCCTGCAATAATTGCAAATGCCATGCCCAAAACATGTCCATTCAATTTTACCAGAGTTGCAACCCTTGTTTGATTTGAGGAATTTCTGAATTTTTTGTGTCCTTATGAAATTTGCAGCTTGTAACTTGGGTATGGATCATGAAATTTAGTTGTGCTTTGGTGCATGCTATTAGCCCAGTTTAGGGGGAAAGAATACCCACTTCTTGGATTTAGAAAATATAAAAAATTTCCATTCACAAAAATATTTAGTAATGCCCACTCTCTAAACTGAGCATAGGGAGACATATGCCATGATTGGCGTTGCACTTATATTATCTGTTTTTGTCCCCCGAAAAATTTATTTTTGGGGGACTATAGTAACGGCGTCCGTCCGTCACACTTTTGAGTACATTCATCTCCTACAGATTTCATCCCAGAGATTTGAAACTTCAGAATATTGTTGCCCATATATTGAAGATGTGCAACATGTATATAGATGACGGAAAAATTATTTTTTGACTCAGTTATCAACCCTTTTCGACTTATAAAATTTCAACATTTTTTATAATTTTCAGTATGAGGGTACCTTCATGGTGTAATCAACTCCTCCTACAGTTTTGATCGCAGATATTTGAAACTTCAGAGTATTGTTACCCACATATTGGAGATGTGCAACATGTATATAGATGACGGAAAAATTATTTTTTTACAGAGTTATTATTAACCCTTTTCGACTTAAAAAATTTCAACATTTTTTTTAATTTCTTTAACAAAGCGGCATCGACTTGCCATGTTTTCGGGGGACACTGTGGTCGGCTGACCATTTATTCAGAATAGAAAGGGTTAAAGGTTCCCAACTAATGAAATCCAAGACCATTTCTTGACAATTCTCAAGGATTTCAAGGTGATCTAGTCTGAAAATCACTGTCTTTCAAGGTTGAAAATTTTAATGTTTTTTTCCAAGACCGTCAATTCCTTAATTAATTATTTCACTGAATCATAGAATGGAGTGATGACAAAAATTACAGTAAGGCCAATGTGAGAAAATCCCAGCGCTATTTTAAGTCCATTCCTGAAATTATTTTTTATTTGGATAATTTTTAAATAAACTTCGTTCTCATGCCTTAATTAATTGCCAAATTTCATTTCAAAGATCCATAAGTCAGTCATTTTGATCAAATTGGACAATATAAATTACATTGTATTAAATGAGATAGGATAGAACAGAGATAGGATAGAACAGAGATAGGATAGAACAGACCATGACCATTTATGTTGGGAAGAATAAAATATAATAATAAAATTTGCCCTCCCGCCCCATTTTTAGCTCAACTTTACTTTGTAAAGTTTGGGCTATTGCCATGGCTTGGTACCCCCGTCGTCTGTGTGTGCGTGTGTGTGTGTGCGTGATCCATCAACAATTTCCATTAGCACGGGCTACAGGTCGTACCTTTGTCGGATCATTATGAAATTTGTCATGGCTGTTGACATTGACACGTAGATGGGAACGAGTCATTTTGGGGGTCATTCGACAAAAAAACATGGCCACCAGCAGCCATCTTGGATTTCAAAATTCAATCCATTAGCACGGGCTACAGGTCGTACTGTTCGTCTGATATCATGAAATTTGTCATGGATGTTAACAATGACATGTAGATGGGAACAAGTCTTTTTGGGGTCATTCGGCAAAAAAACATGGATGCCAGTGGCCATCTTGGATTTTACTCTTTGCATAACTAGGCCTTTCAACTTTCCACATTCCTAATCACTCCATTGACTGTAACACATGAAATTATTCCCTTTCCATGTTGAGCTACAGTTTCATTGACACTTTCATTCTGAAAAGATGGTAGTAATTTTAATAATTTATTTACATTGTCATAAAAGATGACTGGAATAATTATACTTTAGGTGAGCATCACAAATAATGCAAAAATTCAGGCCCGTCCCCCTGGAAATATGAGCAATTTCCAGGTCTGAAATTGTTATAAATAAGATTCAAGGCTAAATCTCTAAAGTCCTGCAGAAACACTGGTCTTACACAAAGTGACACTATATTAAATGTAGAATTCTTTAATATAAATAATTTAAAATAATATAAATTCAAACATGATCATATATAAGGACGGAATGTAAATCATAATTCAAGACACAAACATTATGCAATCGCTAACATGATAGAAACGTTTGATTCCTGAACCACGAATAAATATGTAACAGCCAACTCTGGAAAAATCTGAATCAATAGAAATATAGATAGGATATATTAGGATTGTGGGTGTATATTCAGGGTTAAATCAAATTGAAATCAGGATTGGGACACACAGAACTCATAGTGGGTAAATATGCAGGGTTACACTGAATTGAAATCCGGATTGAGTGGGACATAGTGGGTAAATGTGAAAAATCAAAACAGTTTGTAAAACAGTCATCATTAAGAGGAACATGGAAATAACAGATAGACTTAGTTCTTATTGTTAGTATTAACCTCTTCATGACTGAAATTTTATGAAAACCCTGTGCCAATGCATTCCCTTATATATGAGTCTCCTATAGGAGCCTCGCATATATACAAGAATGCATTGGCCTAACAATATTTACCTTGACCTTGTAAGCCAGTGCATTCTCTTATATATGCAAGGCTCCCTTTGGATGACTCGCATAAATAAGAGAATGCACTGGCTAACACGGTCAAGGTAAATATTGCTAGGCCAATGCATTCTCTTATATATTCTAGGCTCCCTATGGGAGACTCGCATATATAAGAGAATGCATTGGCACAGGGTTTTCGCAAAATTTCAGGAAGCTCCATTCATGGTAGGGTTAACAGAGAGGGGTGAATCCTGCATGCCGGTTAACAGAGAGGGGTGAATCCTGCATGCTGGTTAACAGAGAGGGGTGAATCCTGCAAGCTGGTTAACAGAGAGGGTGAATCCTGCATTCCGGTTAACAGAGAGGGGTGAATCCTGCAAGCTGGTTAACAGAGAGGGGTGAATCCTGCATGCTGGTTAACAGAGGGGTGAATCCTGCAAGCTGGTTAACAGAGAGGGGTGAATCCTGCATTCCGGTTAACAGAGAGGGGTGAATCCTGCATGCTGGTTAACAGAGAGGGGTGAATCCTGCATGCCGGTTAACAGAGAGGGGTGAATCCTGCATGCTGGTTAACAGAGAGGGGTGAATCCTGCATGCTGGTTAACAGAGAGGGGTGAATCCTGCATGCCGGTTAACAGAGAGGGGTGAATCCTGCATGCTGGTTAACAGAGAGGGGTGAATCCTGCATGCTGGTTAACAGAGAGGGGTAAATCCTGCATGCACTTTAAGAAAACATAGAATACAAGTCAAGTTATATCACACTAACAAAGTGACTAAATTGATAATTTTCACACATTGGGTGAAGTAATGTCCATAATCAAGATGTATGTGACTGAATTACTATAATAAATCATTCATTCATAGACAGTGTCATGGCTGAATAAGGCACCCAACTACAAGCCTTACAACTCAGCAGAATGAGGGTGCCAGAGGGTGAATTTAGTGATGCTAGCCCACTATGCGGGGGTAGCATCATTAAATTCACCCTCTGGGAACCTCATTCTGCAAATGACAGACACACTATTTCAAGGCTTGCCCAACTAAATGTATTGTATGTACAAATCCTGCCTCCTTGCTAAAATAATTTGACATAGATTATAATTAGAAATATCTATGCCCTGCAACACTTTGAAGAATAAATTCCATGAGAAACCAGTGTGAGAAACCAATTATTTTGTTCATCATGGCTATTTAATGATCACTATAATTAAAACAAAACATACAACAGTATAAATGTATATGAAAATGTCTTCCCGGTGAACATGATTAGCAGTTCAAAGGTCAAACAACAAGTTTAATCAAATACATAATTATTAATGAATTTGTTATCAATGGCAAGACTATAAATCTACTGGCTTGATTCGTTGATTGGTTCCTAATTGATTTATGATAAACCATTATATATTAAAGACACTCATAATGTTCGAAATCGTAAATTATTATATAGATCATGTTGTATTGTATACCATTTGAAAGAGGAAGCTCATCTCCAAAAGAGAAATATATATTGAAAGTTATATTAAAAAGAATTGAACATGAAGTTCTGTTATCCGAGTAGCACAGTTTGTTCTGATAGGTTCTGCACTTGCACTTTTTTCTCCAAACGAAGATTGAATCATATATTGTAATTTGCATTTCAGTCTTGCAAAATGCTCTGTGTGAGAAAATTTGGGAAATCTTATTGTAGGCCATATGTTCATTCTGTATCTTTGTGAAAAATATAATATTGCAATTATTTTATGCCATGAATCATCAATAAAACTGTATACTATTAACAGATCTATATAGAAATAATCAGGACTCAAATTTTGTGTGTGCCTTTAACAATTTCTTTACTAAATACTTATTGGGTGTAGTTCCCTTAGGAAATGTTCAGATAATAAGTTCAATAAATAACCTATGTTTGTTAAACTTATTATCTGAACATTTCCATTTAATAAATAGGACTTATGCTGTACTGGTATTATCTATCGTCTGCTTATTTTTTCTGAACATGCCTTCAGATGAATAAAAGACCATTCCAATGCAGACTTTTACATCTGAGTGGGAGAATCCATTTAGTATAGAAAGGGTAAAACACCCACCATTTTACCTGCAGCTATAGCTCATAATCATTTTTTTTCAAAACAAATATTACATACATGTACCCAATTCTGAGTCTTCCTGCGTAAAGTAAACTGCATCCCATTTAAATTTTTGTCATGCAACAAACATGAAAACCAAACTATTTGTTGATACACTGCGGGTTAGTGAACAAACCGCAATCACTTGTTTCATTACAATATTCAACTTGAATTGAGTACATAACTTGGAACATTCTCAGTAACAGTGAAAGAAAACTTGTGTATAGCTCAATCATGATTTTCTAATTTTAAATTCCCAGCCAATTCAGTTTGATTCTATTGCATTTTATTTACAGACAAGCCTTGAAATAGAGAGCCTGTCACATTTGCCGAATGAGGTCCCCAGAGGGTGAATTTAGTGATGCTACCCCGCATTGCGGGCTATCATCACCAAATTCACCCTCTGGGAACCTCATTCTGCAAAGGCCTAAGCAGAATGAGGTCCCCAGTAGGTAAATTTGGTGATGCTAGCCCACAATGCGGGGGTAGCATCACTAAATTCACCCTCTGGGGACCTCATTCTGCAAATGACAGGTTCACTATTTCAAGGCTTGTTTACAGATTAGTGACCATTTCTATACTGATAAATGTATGCATTCGAATGGTCTATTATTCATTTGGAAGAGATCTGGAAAAATAAGCAGACAACAGATAACAAAAGTGAAGAACGAGTCCTATTTATACTGGAGGGAAATGTTCAACTTCAGATAAAAAGTTCAACAAATGGTCGTGGGAACTACACATGAGTATTTAGTAAAGAAATGGTTAAATCAAAATAGCCCAAAAGATGACTGCTCTGTTTAAAAACACAGAAACTCACACATACATAGTGAGTCACTGGGTTCATATTATCAACATACTGTAGACCCTATTTTCTGTAGTAAAGAAACAGATATTACATCACACACACCGTTCATTATGTTTAACATCGATTGACCAGGGAAGTAGGCCTTTGAGCCACACAATCTGATTTTGAAAGCCAGAAAAGTAGATCAACTTCCTCTGTTGGGTTCCGTCATTGTTTAGTATAAATACATATAATATATAGAGGATCTCCAATGAGTCACAATTCTATACAAAATTGATTAACCGAGCGCACTAAATTTGATTCGAGCTGAGCTTTGCGACAAATTTGAAATCCTTTTAATCACATAATCACACTTTAGCAAGGAAAACAATCTCGCAACCGCTGTGGTTAAAAAAAATTAATATTGATTTCCTTATCAAACCTTCACGAAAAAATATAGTTCCATCTTTTCATATTGAAATTTTTTTTCAACCACCCTTATCACCCATGTTTATCTCACAGTCAACACTAATTATCCCAACACAAATTGAATAGCATAATTATATTCTAATTAACATAATAATAACATGGATCGATATAATTGAGCGAAGCTCTTATGTCACTGCACATGCCGATAATACACGTGTCTTACTAAAAGATATGAGGCCGGGTTTAGGGGTTAATTATGTGATAAATTTACCACTTTCATAGACTCCATATAATAGTATACAGTAATGCCCTAAATAATTGACTCCTTAACCACAGGGACTAATTAACTACAAATGTATGTTAATCATATAATCAGCAAAATCAGATTGTGTGGCTTTTAAATGAGGCTTGGCACCCTTTGAATAATTTAATGGATACTTTGGAATAGGTCATTCTTCATTTGTAGGGATGTTCAGATACCATAAGCTGATGACAGCCAACGAAACCCAAGGATTCATTTGTAGGGATGTTCAGCTAATAAGTTACAAGAACAGCTTTAACCCTTTCAGTGCCAGGTCCGATTTTTGTATCAACCCATATACCCTGTGCCAATGTATTCTCTTATATATGCGAGTCGACCATAGGTCGCCTCGCATATATAAGAGAATGCATTGGCCTAACAATTTTTCTTCATTTGTTATTATAGTTTAAATTTTTTTACAATTTTAATAATTTTTTCTTATATTCTTTAACAGACTTATTTTGTAGGGTTTAGTGCCAGGGAATCTTACGTTTTTCATGGCATCAAAATTATTACTATGAATACTTGGTGATAGTTTTGAGTTACAACATGCCCCTAAGGTTTCATCCAGTTTGTTTTTAAATTCGCTATAGCATGCTTAAGCATACCCTAAAAAAATTCAACCCAAAAACATCTAAAAAAAACAACAAACAACAACATTTTTTTAAATTTTTTTAAGGGCCGATTTTACAGACCGTAAATTAGGGCCGATGAGATCGGCCCCTGGCACTGAAAGGGTTAACACATGCAAGACTGGAGTTTCCTGCAATAATGCGGAACCTGTGCCAATGCATTCTCTTATATATCAGTGTTCGCGCTGGACCGAAAAAAACTTTAGCCAAAAGTTTAGCCAAATGAAAATTTTATTAGCCAAATGAAAAAAACTTTAGCCAAATGTTTTTTGGCCAAATTGAAAACAACTTTGGCCAAATTAAATCATCGTTTTCTGGTCGGTTCACAATTAATGACTAAAACGTAAAATCTAACAGACAAAGGTAAAATACACAATAGTTTAAACAATTTTGATGAACTACAAGTATTTTTATATATATCATTTATTACAAATTTATTAATCTTTATGTGAAAGAGTGATTTGGGGGGGGGGGGGGGGGGGGGGGGGTAACCCGGTATTGTCCTTCTTAATGTCATTATTTTTTTGTTTTATATCAATATCTATTTTTAAATCATTAAATAGTTATACTTGCGAAAATATCTAAGTGACATCTGGAAACTAATAACTTAATATTGTTACGCCATTATCAAATTACAATCTGTCATAAAAGCATGCATATTATTTTGACTGTATCGGTATTGATGACAAATAGCCACAAAATATCTGTCGTGATTCACATTTGGCTGATTAAGCTATTGTCTTACACTTGGTGCTCATAAACCTCGACCGTCATAAATACAATGGGCTGACTGGGGGATTAGGGGATTAAATGTAAAAATTAATATGTAATGACCTTTTGCTGCTTCGTGCAGAGTGACGTAATCTTTCTCCAGATTAAAAAAGCCTGCACATGTTACGAACAAATTGCTTATATACCGGCGTCAATGCACTTTACAAAACATTGCTTTCTTCACATTGTCATAATTGAACCACGGTCGGTTTAATGTCCATGCGTCTTTGTTTGTCCGTCTTGTGAAAACTAAAGATGATTGCATATCACTTTATGATCGCTTGGTTGATAGAGTTAAAAAATTGTCGATCGGGTTTCCCTTTGTACGATATTTCATAAGTACGACAATAATGAAATACTTCGTCACCTAACTTCGTCTTGAATGTCGATCTATTGAGCGCTTTTATTAGCTTTCTGGCTCCATGCTATCAGTCTCCATTTGGGTTCAAAAAAAGTTTAGCCAAAAGTTTTGCCAAATGAAATTTTTATTAGCCAAATTCAAAAAAAATTAGCCATTGGCTAATTTGGCTACCGACAGCGCGAACACTGTTATATATGCATGTCTCCCATAGGGAGCCTCGCATATACATGTGTAAGAGAATACATTAGCCTAACAATATTTACCTTGACCTTGTAAGCCAGTGCATTCTCTTACATATGTGAGGCTCCCTATGGGAGACTAACATACATAAGAGAATGCACTGACACAGTATCTTTAAAGCTGCACCAGTGCAGCTCCCATCGCGAAAGGGTTAAATGCTGACAATCCTACCATCCACATAGTTGAGCACTGTGACGAGGGTGATTCTGTTCTGATTAAATCCTCAATGTTTGTGAATGAACTCAAACACAAAATCAGAAACAACCCGACCATGACTATCAAGCGAGTGTATGAGGCTGCATTTTCTAGAGTGACTCAAGGGGTGGCAATTGTGATGGCATGGCTGATTTTTAAAGTGTTAAAAAGCGACATGTTTTTAAATTGTTTGTTTTCGTATATAAACAACATACACACAGGTCCAATCGGTATTTAACCTTTTTTCACTAATTAATACATTGCACATACATGCAATCTGTATTAGAGTTTTGTGATTCTACTACTCTGGTATATTGCCTTCCAGTTGTTGAAAATTTAACCTAAGTTGGGAGTGTGACCCAAAACTATTGAACCCTTGAACTATTGAACCCTCAGACTAACCCCATCTGCTTGCAGTCTTCTTTTATGATCTGAACATCCCTTCAAATGAAGAATAGACCATTCTAATTTATAATTTCAGAATCAAAGGGTTAACCTAAGATCAGTCCCTCACGATCACACAAGGCACATTTACCACAATCGTGTATGAGAATTACTGCGAATGCCTGTCCTTCACGATCATACAAGGCACATTTACCACAATCGTGTATGAGAATTACTGCGAATGCCTAAGGCTCTATGATTACTCTGTGGACCAAAGACTGTCCAAGACACATCCTTATTAGGCTTAGGTGGGTTCCATTGGCCTCCTTGTGGTCCAAACTCTGGAAAGAAGGGATTCGGATTTCTGTTGTACTCTGGCGGCTTTCGATCTTGTAACACTGGCAAACTGAAAGTAGAACATATTTTTTTTATAAGAGAATATAATGAAAGTGTCAATGACACTGTAGCTCAACTTGGGAAGGAGTTACTAGTAATTTTTTTTGCTGAGCAATGAATAGAATGAAGGAAACTTAGGAAAGTAAACTAAAGGTCACCCTGAAGATCCATATGAAGTTTGGTGATGATTGGATGAGGGATGTGGTCTGCAGGGTGCGCCAAAGGATTTAGTTATAAAATTATGAAATTCTAAGATGGCCGCTGGTGGCCATGTTTTTCAACAAATTTCAGACAAAATAGGAGGCTCCCATCTACAGGTAATTCCAAAGATCCATATGAAGTTTTGTGATGATCGTAAGAGGGATGTGGTCTGTAGGGTGTGCCAAAGGATTTAGTCATACAAAGAGTAAATTCCAAGATGGGTGCTGGTGGCCATGTTTTTCAACGAATTTCGGTCAAAATAGGAGGCATCCATCTAGCGGTCACCCCGAAGATCCATTTGAACTTTGGTGATCATCAGTTGAGGGGTGTGGTCTGTTGGGTGTGCCAAAGGATTTAGTCATGCAAAGAGTAAAATCCAAGATGGCTGCCAGCGGCCATGTTTTTCATAAAAATTGTTAAAATTTGATAGCTACCATCTAGAGGTGATCCTAAACATTCCTGTAAATTTTCAAATCAATAAATGCAGGCTGCGGGGTGTGCCGTTGGATTAAAATTTTAAATCCAAGATGGCTGCTGGTGGCCATGTTTTTAAACAAATTTCGGTCAAAATAGGAGGCTCCCATCTAGAGGTCACCCACAGCAGTTGAGGCCTCCTCAGCAGAATGAGGTCCACAGAGGGTGAATTTGGTGGTGCTAGCCCACCGTGCGGGATAGTGTCTCTAAATTCACCCTCTGAGGACCTCATTCTGCAAATGACAGACACACTATTTGCAGGCTTGACACCCAGGTGATTTGCTTCTGGACATTCTGCAGCCAGATGTTTGGGGTCTAGGTTTCTCAGATTCAAAATTCTACAGAAAAAACATTTGACCCCAAACCTTGAAAAAATAATAAATGACCCAGTAATTTAGTTGTCATTTTTGCAGTATTTGGTCACTTTTGTAATCACAAGCATTCAAGTCATTACATCATTTACAGGGATTATTCACGAAAACTATTAATGAAAATATTTCCATTTTGACAATAAAAAAAACAGATTATTATTATGTTCTAACATGTGAGGGAGGTCTTGATGGTTCAGTTAAGGTGCATGGCATATTAGTCAAACATAAGCAGTCAAGCGATGACGAAACTGGTTCGAATCCCGACAGACACAGATTTCTGATCCAAGCTAATTCGTTTTCTGTGGGGTCAGTGGTTTCTACGTGCAGAGGAGTTATTTCCCAGTGAAATTAACTCTATGCAGTCTTTCCTCCACCCATGAAACTGACAACCTTCTCATATGACTGAAACAACGATAAACCCCAATAAACAACTCATCAAGGGTGCGAGATAGGATACAAGGCTGCAAATAGTGTGTCTGTCATTTACAGAATGAGGTCCCCAGAGGGTAAATTTAGTGACGCTACCCCATACGGTGGGCTAACATCATCAAATTCACCCTCTGGGGACCTCATTCTGCTTAGGCCATGTCTTCTGGGAAGTATCTATAGTCTAAAATTAACATTATTTTAAATTACTTTTTCCCTTCTCTTCAGTTTCTATATCCCCTTATTTGCAGAGAGACCTATGGCTAGGATCAGATTCACCCATTAGTCACCACAATTATGCATTTTATCTTCTGCAAATTAGGGATATAGAAACTGATCAGAAGAGTAAAAGTAACTAAAAAAAACAATGTTAATTTGAGACTATAGATACTTCCAAGAAGATGAAGCCTAAACAGAATGAGGTTCCCAGAGGGTGATGCTAGCCCACTGTAAAGGATGGCATCAATAAATTCACCCTCTGGGGACCTCATTCTGCAAATGATAGACTATTTGCAGGTTTGGTAGGATACTTACATTTTCTGTGTTTTGTGGTAGTTATTCTGATTGACCACTAGATGCCCTCCTCTTCCCTGATAATCCTGGTGGAGGTTAATGTTTTTGAGGTAATCCCTTGGTGGACCATCTCGCCGCAGTAACGGAGGGTTCGCTGCAAGAATTAAAACAGCAATAGATATACCAGATGATGAAAAGATTAAATTTCAAATCTAAAGAAAACATTATGCATAAATGAAAAAATCTGTGTATGTAGGCATGTCAGATTTAACCCATTCAATACCAGACAGATTCTCCCATCAATTATAAAATTATACATAGGAAAGTTCTATTATTCATCAGGAGGGGTGTTCTGGATAAATTAGCAGACAACAGTATGACGAGAAAATACTGCAAGTGCAGAAGGATTCATATCATTGGTGGGAAATGTTTAGATAATAAGTTCAACAAATGACCTGTGGTCGTATGTTGAACTTAATATCTGAACATTTCCTAAGGGATAACTACTCATCAATGATGCTTTAGTATAGAAAGGGTTACAATTCAGAGTCTCAGAAATGGGGTAAAAATTAGTATTAACCCTTTGGCGGGTGAGTACGTCCTAAATGATGTCATATCCATGTGTGAATATATTGTTTACAAATAAACTGTAATGTTGTAACATTGGCCTAGTGTACAAAATAAATACTTACAAACAACATTATTAAAAGCACGAATCAGTGTAAATATTACAAATAATATCCACCCACATGATACGAAAAGTTCCCATTTAGGAGACAATTTATTTACACGGTAACATAATATTACCCTAGAACTACCGTAAACGACATAAATGTTGTTCTACCCACCAACCGTACGGCAACATAAATGTTGTTCTACCCACCGACCATACAGCAACATAAATGTTGTTCTACCCACCAACCGTACAGCAACATAAATGTTGTTCTACCCACCAACCGTACAGCAACATAAATGTTGTTGTACCCACCGACTGTACGGCAACATAAATGTTGTTCTACCAACCGACCGTACGGCAACATAAATGTTGTTCTACCAACCGACCATACAGGCAACATAAATGTTGTTCTACCAACCGACCATACAGGCAACATAAATGTTGTTCTACCCACCGACTGTACGGCAAAATAAATGTTGTTCTACCCACCAAAAGGTTAAGCAACATTTGGAATCTTTTTGGTATAATTTAAATCTCATAAGGCCATTTCTGTAGCATGTCTGATAAAAATATAAATGTCTTTTAATATCTTGAACATAATACGACTCCAACATTTTGGGGGTTCACTTGTGATTTTATCCCGTGTGATCATCTCTTGTATTTCTGGATATCAATACTCACTGACATTTAACACATATCAAACATTCAGAACCCAGAGAGTCTGCTATAGAAAAATCTATTCAAATAACCAAAATATTCTTTTAATCATAAAAACTGTCAACAATTAAAAATTAAATATTATTACATTGTGGATGTGTTCTCTCTGCAGTGCCGGAGTCCTCTCCCCTTACTTCAGTATTTGATGATTTCACATGACGACTATATTTGTTTGGCATGGGAACTTCTCGGCTATGATTCACACTATCAAGGTTGATATGGAGACTAAGGAAGAAAGAAATCATATCAATAAATGTAGGCCTACTAAAGTGAGAAATATTCTTGAATTCAGAAATTCAAAAACTATTTTAGCAATGGCTACATCATAACATAGCAGGACAAGTAAAGATACATTATCCGAACTAACGCTCCTAAATTACTTTTTCTTTGGCTTCGGGGTAAAAAATATTTTATTCCAGTCGAGGAACCCACCCATCAAAGAACAGAGTTATCAGATATCGATTTATGAAATCTGTTATTTTTCACCACCTGGAATATTTGGCTGCCTGGCAAATATTCAACATCCGCTCTCGATACAAAATGCTTGAACAAAATGTTAATATATAACACGTTTGGAAAATTTTATACTTGAGTGGTTAGCATTCTTTTTTGGAAACTAATCGATTCCGATAACTAAAGCGTCTTTTGAAATTGTTGTTGGAAACTGATGATACGGGAACAATCGAATCAGATAGTGTACCTTTAACATTAAGGTTTTTCATGGACTAGCATTTTCAAATCCAAGGCAATTCAAGGCTATATTTAAAAAAAATTATGGTTTTTTCAAAAACATCAATTATGACTTCAGTGAGTGTTATCAACAAAAATAATGGCTTCTCAAGCCCCAATTGACAATTTAATCCTTTCATGACTGGGATTCATGACTGGTGCTACATTAAAGATCCTGTGCCAGTCCATTCTCTTATATATGGGAGTCTCCCATAGGGAGCCTTGCATATATAAGAGAATGCACTGGCTTACAATGTCAAGATAAATATTGTTAGCCCAATGAATTCTTTTATATACGCGAGGCTCCCTATGGGAGACTCGCATACATAAGAGAATGCATTGGCACAGGGTTTTCGCAAAATTCCAGGAAGCTCCAGTCATGGAAGGGTTAAGCACTGCCATGACTTGAGTGGTCAATTGTTGGATTCAATGCTACTCCAGGTTTTAGTCCCATGGGAACCTTGCAAGATGATATGCACCGATGATTATATAAATAGGTAAACTGTAATATGTATGATGTTCAAACTGTTATAGATCACTCACTTGGCATTAGGATCTGGCGGTCTTGGAACTAGATTTGGAGCTGGAACAGGTGGTGGTCTGGGTGGAAGATCGAAATCTCGGAATGTCACTTTCTGAAGATATAGGGAAAGAAAATAATAATTAAGAGAATGACAAACTTGGAATATACTGCCAAACAATGTTAACCCTTTACCCAACAAACCGGCCAAAACCGGCCAAATAAAGCTTCAACAGCCTAAAATATCTTCGGTCTGTCTCAATAGAACCATACAAATATGGATATCATTGGAACCGGCTCCTTGACCACATTGTGATAGTCACAGTTATGCCCTGTGCCAATGCATTCTCTTATATATGCGAGTCGACCATAGGTCGCCTCGCATATATAAGAGAATGCATTGGCCTAAAAATAATCTTTTTTTAACACTTTTTACCATTTTTTCTTACATTCTTTAACAATTTTATAATTTTTAATGTGTTAAGCCAATGCATTCTCTTATATATGCGAGGCGACCTATGGTCGACACGCATATATAAGAGAATGCATTGGCACAGGGCCGTTCTGTTGGGTAAAGGGTTAAACTGCCATTTTTATGTACTCAAATTTACCCCTGAAACCTACATGCTTCGGCTTAAATTTTGTTATTTTGCTTTGAATGTGAAATATGATTTGTATCTGCAAATTCTTCAAGAACCAAAGGCACCGATAATTCCTGTTGTTTAACCCTGTCTTTACTAAAAACTCATTGACGATTAGTTCCCTTAGGTAATGTTCTGATAATAAAGTCATTCGTTGAACTTATTATCTGAACATTATCCACCTAATAATGTGAATTGTATTATCTGTTTATATCTGTCGTCTGCTTTTTATTACTTGAACACTCTGTCAAATGAACAAGACAGTCAATGACTGTGGGGTCGCTCACCAGACTGCAAAGACTGATAAGACTGGGACTCTGGAGACCAAAACAGTCAGCACTTTTCATAATCACTTTAAAAGAAGTAGATTTAAACAGGATATGTGGCTAGAGAGACTTCAAGTATGTAGCTTGGTAAAAAACCACCTTGAAATTGCCAACTGTACACTACTGATCACCCCCCTCCTCCAGCTCAACAAGTCCCCTCCCGACCGGGATACAGACTCCCAAGTCTTAGGTTGGAATTTCACAACCGACACCTCAAACTTTCTCAATTGTTGGAAATTTCCAATCTCACAAGCGCCTTTTTCTAAAACTATTTAAACATGTTTGAAGCCCAATTATCCATGGACCCAAAACACAATACATGTATGTCAGACCAATCAGTCAGGTGGTTCCAAGGTAGATGTTTTAATGAATTTGGTATTTCTATGATTTTATTGGACACAAAAGTGTTAACTCCCCATAGACTGCCATTTCTTGACAGGTTGACCTCATTTTAACAAATCTGTATCTCAGTCACTAAAGGATCTTCCTGATTCCTCCATACTATATGTAAGCTAAATAGTCCAAAATCCCTTGAGAAGACATTTTAAGAATTACTATAGAGACATATAGTTATGTCCCTGGTCCCACCCTATTAACCTGGTGACCCCACCTGAATAAATTTGAATCCCAGACACCAAAAAACCCTTCATACATATCATAAATATCAGTCAAATAGACCTGATGGTCCTTGTGAAGGAAGCATATTAAGAGGGAAACTGTCCTTCGCTTGGCCCCTATTTGACCAGGTGACCCCATTAAAAAAAGAAGAACATTCCATTCTATATAAGCCAACTAGTTCTTGCAAACATATTTTAAGAATTACTATGTAGTGAAATAGTTAAGTCTCTTGCTCTGCCCTTATTTGACTTTGTGATCCCATTTTCACAAATCTGATAAGGATAAAAATTAAGTTCCCCAGTTGAAGTTGGTGATATTCACCCATTGGGCACCTCATTTATGAATTTTATCTTCTGCAAATTAGGGGATATAGAAACTTCCTAGAAGGGAAATTTAACTAACAACAATGTAAATTTGATACTATAGATACTTCCCAGAAGATGAGGCCTAAGCAGAATGAGGTCGTCAGAGGGTGAATTTGGTTATGCTAGCCTGCTGTGCCGGATAGCATCACAAACAGCGTGTCTGTTCCTACATTGTGTATGCCTGGCCTCAAGCAACACAATGTATTATACAACAAGCCTTGAAATAGTGTGATAGTGTGTCTGTCATTTGCAGAGTGAGGTCCCCAGAGGGTGAATTTAGTGACGCTAAATTCACCCTCTGGGGACCTCATTCTGATAAAGTCCTCAACTGCTATGGAAGACCTAGAATAAAATTGAATTTCCCCAGTTGAAGTTGGTGATGTTCACCCATTGGGCCCCTCAATTATGAATGTTATCTTCTGCAAATTAGGGGATATAGAAACTTCCTAGAAGGGAAATTTAACTAACAACAATGTAAATTTGATACTATAGATACTTCCCAGAAGATGAGGCCTAAGCAGAATGAGGTCCCCAAATGGTGAATTTGGTGATGCTAGCCTTGAATCAAGCTTTGAAATAGTCTGTCTGTTATTTGCAGAATGAGGTACCCAGAGGGTGAATTTAGTGAGGCTATCCTGCACAGCGGGCTAGTATCACTAAATTCACCCTCTGGGGACCTCATTCTGATAAGGCCCTCAACTGCTATGGAAGACCTAGAATAAGATTGAAGTTCCCCAGTTGAAATTGGTGATGTTCACCCATTGGGCACCTCAATCATGAATTTTATCTTCTGCAAATTAAGGGATACAGAAACTTCCTAGAAGGGAAATTTAACTAACAACAATGTAAATTTGATACTATAGATACTTCCCAGAAGATGAGGCCTAAGCAGAATGATATCTTGAGACTCTAGATACTTCCCAGAAGATGAGGCCTAAGCGGAATAAGGTTCTCAGAGGGTGTATTTGGTTATGCTAGCCTGCTGTGTAGGATAGCGTCACTAAATTCACCCTCTTGGAACCTCATTCTACAAATGCCAGGCACTCTTTGAGAAAATGAAATTAATATTATTTTAATGACCACTGAGTGATAATATAAACAACAAGGGTGCTTCATTGATAACACCATTAATCTCATTTAAATTATGGATGACATGAATACACTCCCTGGGGACTCTGTCTAAGGCTGCAGTTCTAAGCTCTCTTTATCTCTCTATCTGCCTTGCCATGTGTGATGTCTATCAGTTCATAGGAGAGTTGCCTTGTAATGGGAATTTAAATAAATATACTTTATTTACCTGTGAGTTAGGATATGAGATAGGGTGGAATGCTGTTGGTTGGGGGTGGGGTTCTGGGTCATGTGGGGGGGGGTGATATTTTTTGTTTGTATGTTAAATTGATCAAGGAGTTCCTGAATTTTTTATTATTTTTTGGGGAATTATGGCCCTGGCTCCACCACTATTTGACCCAGTGACCCCATTTGAACAAATCTGAACCCCAGTCATTCAATGACCCCACATACCAAATATAAACTAAATCGGCATAATGGTTATTGACAAGAAGTCGTTATAAGAATTACCAAGGAGGAATATAGTTATGGCCCTGGTTTCGCAACTGTTTGACACAGTGACCTCATTTGAACAAATATTAATGACAGTCACCTAGGGAACATCCACCCCAAATATGATCAAAATGCAAAAATGTAATTTTTTGGTTTTTAGAGTTATGTCCCTGGCTCTGCCCCTAATTGACACAGTGACCCAATTTGAACAAATCTGATTCCCAGTCACCCAAGGTCCCTCAGTACCAAATATAAGCTAATTCGGCCCAATATTTTTGTAGAAGAAGTCATTGTAAGAATTACTATGAGTTATGGCCCTGGTTTCTCAACTAATTGACCCAGTGACCTCATTTGAACAAATCTGAATGAGAGTCACCTAGGGAACATCCACACCAAATATGAACCAATTTGGTATGATGGTTTCAGAGGAGAAGATGTTTTTAAAAAAAGTTGACGGACGGACAGACAGACGGACAGACAGACAGACAGACAGACGGACGGACGGACGGACAACGGACGAGGAGTGATGACTATAGCTCCACCGGAGACTTCGTCTCAGGTGAGCTAATAATAGACCATTCCAATGTGTACATTTAAAACTTGGTGGGAGAATCCATTTAGTAAAGAAATGGTTAATTTTAGAATGACAGATGCTGTAAGATTTTAAGGACAAAACTACAAAGAAAATTCTATAAGACTTTTCTCCAAAACTGCTAATTGACTCAGAAATAGGACTTTGACAATAACCATGGTATACAGTAGATACGGTAGGAATTTTGGTAAGAATTGACAGTTTAATTCTTAGAACTAAAGTCATTGAAGGCCATTTCTCAGCAAGTTTTATTTCCATACCTCAACTGTGTATGGTCGCATGCTATTGGAATCAATTACAGATTTATCGAGTGGTGCTGATACCAGTATGACCAAAATTCGAGGATATTCAAGACTCCCTCAGCAATTCAAGGACACCCTAGCCATTGAATGATCATTTGTCGAATTCATGGTTATTCCATGTTCTCAAGGACTCGCTGGTACCAGGAGTAAAATGATTTTTTTATTTTATCATGAGTCTTGAACCCATGCTTATAGGTTTCATTTCGCCTATTGCAGACCCTAAAAACACATAATAAATAATAAATAAGAGGGTGCAATAAAATAACACTCTAAATTTCAACA
Organism: Siphonodentalium dalli; assembly: GCA_032622095.1. Classification (NCBI taxonomy): domain Eukaryota; kingdom Metazoa; phylum Mollusca; class Scaphopoda; order Gadilida; family Siphonodentaliidae; genus Siphonodentalium; species Siphonodentalium dalli. The sequence continues at coordinate 192,929,339 of CP136069.1, forward strand.
CATCTTAAAATATTCAAGTTCACACTGAACATGTATATAAAAACAAATGGAACTAGAAATTTTAAACTTCCAATTGGAAGTTTGATACTTCCATATAATTGTCATATATATTCCTATCCAAATCTCCTCTCAATCATTACCTTTCCCATAACCCAAACCTTAATCATAACCATACCTATCGGCAACACGTACCATGTCCCAATACTAAATGTTTTATAAGCATAACCATGCTCTAGCCGTAACCATAACCACAATCATTCTAACTATATATATAACTTTAAAAAGTCATGGAATATAAGTAGTGGCTCATCTTTTCGATCGTAATTTTGTTTATCTCGATTAATCCGTTCCACAACTATTGAAGTATTTATTTAGTTACAACCATGCATACTTCAGACCTTATATTGTGATACATGAACATCATTAACACATTAGTTCTCAAAAATAAAAGATGAAGAATGAGGCTACTTTTGAAATTATATTTCTCGTAAAAAGTGACCCCTAGTAGACCCCTTTGGTATCATCTAGATGGTCTCCTGTAATTTTTATAGAAGACAGACACAGGCAGAGAGACAGAAATTCGGAAATATACAGTAATGCCCTATGTAATCGACCCCTTAAACACAGCAGAATTATGGGTAACTTTTCGGGATTCAGGAGAGCTTTCGAATGAATGTCAACAGGCTATATTTCCCACTAAATCCTGAAATGTTACCCATAATTCTGCTATGTTTAAGGAGTCGATTACTTAGGGTATACTGTAGATATAGATGTAAAAATGTTTTTAAATTATTCATGAATTCCAAATTTAATCACATGATGTCAGATGTACCTATCCCATGACACTCCACGTAACAATTCACCGTGTGTTCCAATTTTATTTTTGTCATGATCCAACCGGTTGGTCACCAACATCAGGTCAGACTGACAAACAAATGAACACACACACAGTTCGGTTTTATTAGTATACATACACACATGTGTACACTATATCTTGTGCCTATATTCCAAATTAAAGACTTGAAATGTTAAAAATTATAACTGCAATGGGATGGTATATTCTCGTGAAAGATACGGATAGTTATAGTCTGTCCACAATGAAGTGCGAAGTTTTAAACCAATGCCGATCTGTAATTTGCCAAGACTGTTAAGTCTTGGTTTATCATTTTGTCGGGTCAGTGATTTCAACGGCCAGTAATATAAGTGACGGTTATATCTACGTGCAGCGGATATATTTATTTATGAAATAATTATGCGCGAATGGCAATCACTCACACAACTGATAACACATGTCTTGATTACGTCTTATTATAAAATTAGTAACATGCTAAGAAAGAGCCCAAATCACCAGAATGGGACAAAGGCGAATATGTTTTATTTGAAGTTCTATCATGCTCGGGAACGTTCTAGACAGATCACTGAAATGGGGTAGGGTTCTCTATTCCGAAGGTTCATTATTCCGAAGGTTCGCTATTCCGAAGGTTCATTATTCCGAAGGTTCCCTATTCCGAAGGTTCATTATTCCGAAGGTTCCCTATTCCGAAGGTTTTCTATTCTGGGCGTATTTAACCAGAAATGAATCAAAATTTGCACCCCACCACAAAAACCTCACGAGGAATGAAAAATACGATTACGCTAGTATTCATATATAGTACATTTATACATCCACCTCTAATTCCCAAATTGTCCTAGATATCGGTTATTAATAGCAAGAAATTTTTTAAGAGTATCAGTTTATCGTTCATTATGGAAAGTTAAAAATACGATGACTGAAATAAACTACATGTAAGAGATATAGTTTTTCCGAACTGGCAATCTGTATTTGAAAAAAAAAAACATCAACATTCAAGGCCCACTTAATTTTCGAACTCCCAGATCACATATATAAAATATATGCCACTATATATACCATTTGAAATATGAAGCTCTCTAACACTGTATTATCAGCTTATCCGGTGTAATAAACTGTGAACATGTTGTTTTTGTTGAGTTAACGCAGGGTTAACGACTTGTTTTTGTGCTTAAGGTTCATCTCGTTTTGTTGCGCAAAGTAAAGTGTATTATTTTCAATGGAGGGGGTAACTCTATATTTTAAAGATAATGTTATTCCCCTTCAATTGAAAATACATTAGGTTGAATTCTGTTGCATTCTGAGAGCCATGACATATAACGGGGGAATCTTTTTAAAAAATCATTTAAGATGTTTTCTATTTCTCTAGGGGCATCTTCTGATACAGACGTTTGGAACGGTGATGAACTATATATATAGTGTTTTAATCATATTTTATGGCACAGATTGTGTTTAAAACCTGATATCAAGGCACTCGAAAATTAAGTGGGCCTTACAATGCAATACAAATTCACATTTGCAGCTAGGTTCAACTCATACCCGTCTATTCAACGACATTCTGCTTCGCAGTATTCATAAAGAGTTATGGTCTCGCTGTTTTAATCCCGCCTTCAGCTGGCGTATTGTTGCCTGTAAGATTATTGAGATATAACGCCATGACATTAAATCGCATGGAAAGAGCAATTGTGTGGGCTGCCTGATGTGAATATGTATTGGAAAATGACGTCATACGTAATGACATTAAATCTCAAGGAAACCCGCGAAAAAATAAAAAATAACATTTATTGTTTCAATGTTTTAAGTTATTTCCTTCATAAAAATAGTCTTCGTGATAAAGAACCCTCTCAATACTTGAATATAGAATTAACCTTTAAAAAAAATCATCTTCGGAATAGCGAACCTTCGGAATAGAGAACCTTCGGAATAGCGAACCTTCGGAGTAGTGAACCTTCGGAATAGTGAACCTTCGGAATAGCGAACCTTCGGAATAGAGACATGTTCCCCTGAAATGTCACTATATATGTGTATCAGGAATCAAGCATTAAATATAATTTAGAAACATCAATATAGCATAACAGGTAATGCTGTCAAGACACGTTATGTCGTTACAAACGTTTATACCGATTGTACTGACTGTCCAAGATCGCGAACTTTTCCACAGCTTGTGCGAATTTTGTATACATTTTGGGTTCAAAGCGACTTAATCGGACAGGTGCGTAACACACTGTGCCATCAGAAGTAGGCCAGTCATGCAGCCAATTCTATTTTAAAGAGCGCGGATTTGGGAAAGCTGCATTGTGTGAGAACGTAACATGATTCGCGTACATCTATATGCATTTCGGTATGTTGCTTTCCCGAGTAATGGTGCCTTTTCTGTGCACATAAATAGCACCAAACTGAACATACGCCTTCTCACCAGCAAAATGATAAATAGCCGATGTGTTGAAACGGTAGAATACCATAAACAAATATAGCATGTCGAGCTTGTAAAATAGACGGATATTCTTGGGAATATACGGATATGAATGCGCGTATTTTACCATTTAATACGTTATTGCAAGTCTTCACAGTCATGCATAAGTTCATAATACCAAGTTAACAATCATTATTCACACAAAAACATACTTATATATGTCGTTCAATGTAATTATGCTACATTGAACGACCACCCATTTCGCAACAGCGAAATAGCGTATGGTACGACGACATTAAACTCTCTTTGCTCGCTTGCCTATATCGCGATGTTCCCAACAGTTTAAGGTGTTTTATTTTAACAAATAAATTGTCATGAAATGGTAGCATTCTGGAAATGATATATACATGGCAGCTTATATCTACACATTTCATATGCAATTCGCTTAATTTTGGTGTGATTCATATTCTTGAATACACGCAGGTGGTGAATTAGACGGCGCTTTAAGGCATTTTTGGTATATTTTCCGATTAGCGGACGAATGTACGACGTCGACGTTGTCGCCTATTCGTAAGTTATAAGACTTTACATTACGTCTCGTCCAATTAATGCGAAATATGCAATCGGCGGTCTTAACAGTCGGACAATAAAGTCATATATTTTCACTCGTGACACATACAGATGATAAAGAGACAGTTTTTAAATGGTCAGATATGAATTCAACAAAAGTATGCACTATGTCAGATGGTAAACCAATACCAAACCGCAAAGTGTCACGTTCCGAAATTATGATACCAAAATTAGCGACTACGGGGTGGCAAGGTTGGGGCGTCGGATGGGATACGCTGACTCCCGTTCATTCAATTAAAAAATATAATATAAAAAAAATGGTTTACGGGTACGCGAACGTATATCAAATAGTTTCAATTGAATTGAGAACTGCAAGCGAACGTCCGCGCATAGACGGATTGTGCTTTAGGAAAACGTGGTCCATGCGGAGAAGTGTTATAACATTATCCGGCTGACACCACAGTTTCGTTTTTCAAATATCAAAGTCGAGCATTTTTTTTGTAAAAAATGCGCGTTTTAAAAAAAGTAAAAACAAAACGAACTACTATTCTAAAACTAATGAATTTTGAGCGTTTTTGGACTCAAAATATGTCAATTTTAAGCCGCATCTTGATAAAACTGCAGAATTACGGCCGATTGACAAGACAGACAGCCGACATTGTTTTGAGTGATTACCCATTAGCCAATATAACAAGTAACGCAGTGCGCCGAACAGGAATGGATGTTGAAATATATCATCAGTGGTCATTGGCGGACCTTTGTCAAAATTTTCTGGTTTGGTCTTCTGTCTATGTTTAAGACGCTCACATAGACCAAATCCAGCTGTTGCGCTTCGTCTAGGAGAAGATCTGGGCACAAGCACTTTCTACACATGGACTTTATTAGTACATTTTTCGATGTGTTATAACTTGGCCATTTCTCAACCGATTTACAAAATTCTTTCACCAGTAGCAGCAGTACGTCGTATAGATACACGAAAGTAAAAATGGTTGGAATCGGTGACAAAAAAAAATTTGACAAATTTTGCACCCCTCCCCAGGTCGACAAATTGTATTCGGACCTTGGTGAAAATTTTCTCGATTCGTGCCCTTTCGTTAGTTAACACGGTCACGTAACCCGAATTCAGCTGCTTGGCTTCTTATAGGAGAAGATCTGGGCACAAACTTTTTCCAAAAATTTTGATTAAGGGCCATAACTCTGGAAAGAAAGTTAGGACATAAACCTAAATGTTTCATTCAGTTGTAACTTGGCAAGGTGCATATACCTACCAAATTTCAATGATTTATCTTTTTAACTTTCTGAGATATAAGGGTTACAAAATATATTAAGAAGAAGAAGAAGAAGTAGCATAAATAATGAAAAATAAAAATAAAAAATTGAATAACAATATACATCCATATTAAAATATGGAAGTATAATAAGGGAATCGCGCGGAATTGATTGGAATGTCTATAGTATAGTTTATTGACATTTCTGTATTCAGTTTGAACGTTCTGGTGTGACCCCCACCCATGCCTCGAAATTTGGTGACGCGGGTAGAAAATTCGCCATATCTCGGCCAATTTTCGTGATATCGAGCTAATTTGTGCGTCATTGTGTTCGTATTTGATGCCCCTTTAATATTTAGCAGGGTTCTGGTAAGGTATTGTGGCGATATTCTACTATGTAGGCCAATATGTATGTTGTTCAGTACATACTTTTCGAATATCTCTGGCCTCCATCGTCATAATACCGCAAGTAGGTAATCGTTTTGAAGTACTAGAAATTCCCCATCGAATGACACCAAACACGTGACGATCGGTTGAAGGAATTTAAATTCATAGTGCATTTTCTGTAAACTTGAACAAAAGGAAGGGGCCACAATTTCTACATTTGTCAACCGATTCATAAAATTTACTCACAATGATACTCAGTACATCATATAGATACTTCACATCCATTTTGGTTCAAATCGGCGACAAAAAAAAAAAGACAAATTTTGCCCCTCCCCTAGCCCGAAAAAATTTGAGCGGACCTTTGTCAAAATTTTCTGGTTTGGTCTTCTGTCTATGTTTAAGACGCTCACATAGACCAAATCCAGCTGTTGCGCTTCGTCTAGGAGAAGATCTGGGCACAAGCACTTTCTACACATGGACTTTATTAGTACATTTTTCGATGTGTTATAACTTGGCCATTTCTCAACCGATTTACAAAATTCTTTCACGAGTAGCAGCAGTACGTCGTATAGATACACGAAAGTAAAAATGGTTGGAATCGGTGACCAAAAAAAATTTGACAAATTTTGCACCCCTCCCCAGGTCGACAAATTGTATTCGGACCTTGGTGAAAATTTTCTCGATTCGTGCCCTTTCGTTAGTTAACACGGTCACGTAACCCGAATTCAGCTGCTTGGCTTCTTATAGGAGAAGATCTGGGCACAAACTTTTTCCAAAAATTTTGATTAAGGGCCATAACTCTGGAAAGAAAGTTAGGACATAAACCTAAATGTTTCATTCAGTTGTAACTTGGCAAGGTGCATATACCTACCAAATTTCAATGATTTATCTTTTTAACTTTCTGAGATATAAGGGTTACAAAATATTTTAAGAAGAAGAAGAAGTAGTAGCATAAATAATGAAAAATAAAAATAAAAAATTGAATAACAATATACATCCATATTAAAATATGGAAGTATAATAAGGGAATCGCGCGGAATTGATTGGAATGTCTATAGTATAGTTTATTGACATTTCTGTATTCAGTTTGAACGTTCTGGTGTGACCCCCACCCATGCCTCGAAATTTGGTGACGCGGGTAGAAAATTCGCCATATCTCGGCCAATTTTCGTGATATCGAGCTAATTTGTGCGTCATTGTGTTCGTATTTGATGCCCCTTTAATATTTAGCAGGGTTCTGGTAAGGTATTGTGGCGATATTCTACTATGTAGGCCAATATGTATGTTGTTCAGTACATACTTTTCGAATATCTCTGGCCTCCATCGTCATAATACCGCAAGTAGGTAATCGTTTTGAAGTACTAGAAATTCCCCATCGAATGACACCAAACACGTGACGATCGGTTGAAGGAATTTAAATTCATAGTGCATTTTCTGTAAACTTGAACAAAAGGAAGGGGCCACAATTTCTACATTTGTCAACCGATTCATAAAATTTACTCACAATGATACTCAGTACATCATATAGATACTTCACATCCATTTTGGTTCAAATCGGCGACAAAAAAAAAAGAGACAAATTTTGCCCCTCCCCTAGCCCGAAAAAATTTGAGCGGACCTTTGTCAAAATTTTCTGGTTTGGTCTTCTGTTTATGTTTAAGACGCTCACATAGACCAAATCCAGCTGTTGCGCTTCGTCTAGGAGAAGATCTGGACACAAGCACTTTCTACACATGGACTTTATTAGTACATTTTTCGATGTGTTATAACTTGGCCATTTCTCAACCGATTTACAAAATTCTTTCACGAGTAGCAGCAGTACGTCGTATAGATACACGAAAGTAAAAATGGTTGGAATCGGTGACCAAAAAAAAATTGACAAATTTTGCACCCCTCCCCAGGTCGACAAATTGTATTCGGACCTTGGTGAAAATTTTCTCGATTCGTGCCCTTTCGTTAGTTAACACGGTCACGTAACCCGAATTCAGCTGCTTGGCTTCTTATAGGAGAAGATCTGGGCACAAACTTTTTCCAAAAATTTTGATTAAGGGCCATAACTCTGGAAAGAAAGTTAGGACATAAACCTAAATGTTTCATTCAGTTGTAACTTGGCAAGGTGCATATACCTACCAAATTTCAATGATTTATCTTTTTAACTTTCTGAGATATAAGGGTTACAAAATATATTAAGAAGAAGAAGAAGAAGTAGCATAAATAATGAAAAATAAAAATAAAAAATTGAATAACAATATACATCCATATTAAAATATGGAAGTATAATAAGGGAATCGCGCGGAATTGATTGGAATGTCTATAGTATAGTTTATTGACATTTCTGTATTCAGTTTGAACGTTCTGGTGTGACCCCCACCCATGCCTCGAAATTTGGTGACGCGGGTAGAAAATTCGCCATATCTCGGCCAATTTTCGTGATATCGAGCTAATTTGTGCGTCATTGTGTTCGTATTTGATGCCCCTTTAATATTTAGCAGGGTTCTGGTAAGGTATTGTGGCGATATTCTACTATGTAGGCCAATATGTATGTTGTTCAGTACATACTTTTCGAATATCTCTGGCCTCCATCGTCATAATACCGCAAGTAGGTAATCGTTTTGAAGTACTAGAAATTCCCCATCGAATGACACCAAACACGTGACAATCGGTTGAAGGAATTTAAATTCATAGTGCATTTTCTGTAAACTTGAACAAAAGGAAGGGGCCACAATTTCTACATTTGTCAACCGATTCATAAAATTTACTCACAATGATACTCAGTACATCATATAGATACTTCACATCCATTTTGGTTCAAATCGGCGACAAAAAAAAAAAGAGACAAATTTTGCCCCTCCCCTAGCCCGAAAAAATTTGAGCGGACCTTTGTCAAAATTTTCTGGTTTGGTCTTCTGTCTATGTTTAAGACGCTCACATAGACCAAATCCAGCTGTTGCGCTTCGTCTAGGAGAAGATCTGGGCACAAGCACTTTCTACACATGGACTTTATTAGTACATTTTTCGATGTGTTATAACTTGGCCATTTCTCAACCGATTTACAAAATTCTTTCACGAGTAGCAGCAGTACGTCGTATAGATACACGAAAGTAAAAATGGTTGGAATCGGTGACCAAAAAAAATTTGACAAATTTTGCACCCCTCCCCAGGTCGACAAATTGTATTCGGACCTTGGTGAAAATTTTCTCGATTCGTGCCCTTTCGTTAGTTAACACGGTCACGTAACCCGAATTCAGCTGCTTGGCTTCTTATAGGAGAAGATCTGGGCACAAACTTTTTCCAAAAATTTTGATTAAGGGCCATAACTCTGGAAAGAAAGTTAGGACATAAACCTAAATGTTTCATTCAGTTGTAACTTGGCAAGGTGCATATACCTACCAAATTTCAATGATTTATCTTTTTAACTTTCTGAGATATAAGGGTTACAAAATATATTAAGAAGAAGAAGAAGAAGTAGCATAAATAATGAAAAATAAAAATAAAAAATTGAATAACAATATACATCCATATTAAAATATGGAAGTATAATAAGGGAATCGCGCGGAATTGATTGGAATGTCTATAGTATAGTTTATTGACATTTCTGTATTCAGTTTGAACGTTCTGGTGTGACCCCCACCCATGCCTCGAAATTTGGTGACGCGGGTAGAAAATTCGCCATATCTCGGCCAATTTTCGTGATATCGAGCTAATTTGTGCGTCATTGTGTTCGTATTTGATGCCCCTTTAATATTTAGCAGGGTTCTGGTAAGGTATTGTGGCGATATTCTACTATGTAGGCCAATATGTATGTTGTTCAGTACATACTTTTCGAATATCTCTGGCCTCCATCGTCATAATACCGCAAGTAGGTAATCGTTTTGAAGTACTAGAAATTCCCCATCGAATGACACCAAACACGTGACAATCGGTTGAAGGAATTTAAATTCATAGTGCATTTTCTGTAAACTTGAACAAAAGGAAGGGGCCACAATTTCTACATTTGTCAACCGATTCATAAAATTTACTCACAATGATACTCAGTACATCATATAGATACTTCACATCCATTTTGGTTCAAATCGGCGACAAAAAAAAAAGAGACAAATTTTGCCCCTCCCCTAGCCCGAAAAAATTTGAGCGGACCTTTGTCAAAATTTTCTGGTTTGGTCTTCTGTCTATGTTTAAGACGCTCACATAGACCAAATCCAGCTGTTGCGCTTCGTCTAGGAGAAGATCTGGGCACAAGCACTTTCTACACATGGACTTTATTAGTACATTTTTCGATGTGTTATAACTTGGCCATTTCTCAACCGATTTACAAAATTCTTTCACGAGTAGCAGCAGTACGTCGTATAGATACACGAAAGTAAAAATGGTTGGAATCGGTGACCAAAAAAAATTTGACAAATTTTGCACCCCTCCCCAGGTCGACAAATTGTATTCGGACCTTGGTGAAAATTTTCTCGATTCGTGCCCTTTCGTTAGTTAACACGGTCACGTAACCCGAATTCAGCTGCTTGGCTTCTTATAGGAGAAGATCTGGGCACAAACTTTTTCCAAAAATTTTGATTAAGGGCCATAACTCTGGAAAGAAAGTTAGGACATAAACCTAAATGTTTCATTCAGTTGTAACTTGGCAAGGTGCATATACCTACCAAATTTCAATGATTTATCTTTTTAACTTTCTGAGATATAAGGGTTACAAAATATATTAAGAAGAAGAAGAAGAAGTAGCATAAATAATGAAAAATAAAAATAAAAAATTGAATAACAATATACATCCATATTAAAATATGGAAGTATAATAAGGGAATCGCGCGGAATTGATTGGAATGTCTATAGTATAGTTTATTGACATTTCTGTATTCAGTTTGAACGTTCTGGTGTGACCCCCACCCATGCCTCGAAATTTGGTGACGCGGGTAGAAAATTCGCCATATCTCGGCCAATTTTCGTGATATCGAGCTAATTTGTGCGTCATTGTGTTCGTATTTGATGCCCCTTTAATATTTAGCAGGGTTCTGGTAAGGTATTGTGGCGATATTCTACTATGTAGGCCAATATGTATGTTGTTCAGTACATACTTTTCGAATATCTCTGGCCTCCATCGTCATAATACCGCAAGTAGGTAATCGTTTTGAAGTACTAGAAATTCCCCATCGAATGACACCAAACACGTGACGATCGGTTGAAGGAATTTAAATTCATAGTGCATTTTCTGTAAACTTGAACAAAAGGAAGGGGCCACAATTTCTACATTTGTCAACCGATTCATAAAATTTACTCACAATGATACTCAGTACATCATATAGATACTTCACATCCATTTTGGTTCAAATCGGCGACAAAAAAAAAAGAGACAAATTTTGCCCCTCCCCTAGCCCGAAAAAATTTGAGCGGACCTTTGTCAAAATTTTCTGGTTTGGTCTTCTGTTTATGTTTAAGATGCTCACATAGACCAAATCCAGCTGTTGCGCTTCGTCTAGGAGAAGATCTGGACACAAGCACTTTCTACACATGGACTTTATTAGTACATTTTTCGATGTGTTATAACTTGGCCATTTCTCAACCGATTTACAAAATTCTTTCACGAGTAGCAGCAGTACGTCGTATAGATACACGAAAGTAAAAATGGTTGGAATCGGTGACCAAAAAAAATTTGACAAATTTTGCACCCCTCCCCAGGTCGACAAATTGTATTCGGACCTTGGTGAAAATTTTCTCGATTCGTGCCCTTTCGTTAGTTAACACGGTCACGTAACCCGAATTCAGCTGCTTGGCTTCTTATAGGAGAAGATCTGGGCACAAACTTTTTCCAAAAATTTTGATTAAGGGCCATAACTCTGGAAAGAAAGTTAGGACATAAACCTAAATGTTTCATTCAGTTGTAACTTGGCAAGGTGCATATACCTACCAAATTTCAATGATTTATCTTTTTAACTTTCTGAGATATAAGGGTTACAAAATATATTAAGAAGAAGAAGAAGAAGTAGCATAAATAATGAAAAATAAAAATAAAAAATTGAATAACAATATACATCCATATTAAAATATGGAAGTATAATAAGGGAATCGCGCGGAATTGATTGGAATGTCTATAGTATAGTTTATTGACATTTCTGTATTCAGTTTGAACGTTCTGGTGTGACCCCCACCCATGCCTCGAAATTTGGTGACGCGGGTAGAAAATTCGCCATATCTCGGCCAATTTTCGTGATATCGAGCTAATTTGTGCGTCATTGTGTTCGTATTTGATGCCCCTTTAATATTTAGCAGGGTTCTGGTAAGGTATTGTGGCGATATTCTACTATGTAGGCCAATATGTATGTTGTTCAGTACATACTTTTCGAATATCTCTGGCCTCCATCGTCATAATACCGCAAGTAGGTAATCGTTTTGAAGTACTAGAAATTCCCCATCGAATGACACCAAACACGTGACAATCGGTTGAAGGAATTTAAATTCATAGTGCATTTTCTGTAAACTTGAACAAAAGGAAGGGGCCACAATTTCTACATTTGTCAACCGATTCATAAAATTTACTCACAATGATACTCAGTACATCATATAGATACTTCACATCCATTTTGGTTCAAATCGGCGACAAAAAAAAAAGAGACAAATTTTGCCCCTCCCCTAGCCCGAAAAAATTTGAGCGGACCTTTGTCAAAATTTTCTGGTTTGGTCTTCTGTCTATGTTTAAGACGCTCACATAGACCAAATCCAGCTGTTGCGCTTCGTCTAGGAGAAGATCTGGGCACAAGCACTTTCTACACATGGACTTTATTAGTACATTTTTCGATGTGTTATAACTTGGCCATTTCTCAACCGATTTACAAAATTCTTTCACGAGTAGCAGCAGTACGTCGTATAGATACACGAAAGTAAAAATGGTTGGAATCGGTGACCAAAAAAAATTTGACAAATTTTGCACCCCTCCCCAGGTCGACAAATTGTATTCGGACCTTGGTGAAAATTTTCTCGATTCGTGCCCTTTCGTTAGTTAACACGGTCACGTAACCCGAATTCAGCTGCTTGGCTTCTTATAGGAGAAGATCTGGGCACAAACTTTTTCCAAAAATTTTGATTAAGGGCCATAACTCTGGAAAGAAAGTTAGGACATAAACCTAAATGTTTCATTCAGTTGTATCTTGGCAAGGTGCATATACCTACCAAATTTCAATGATTTATCTTTTTAACTTTCTGAGATATAAGGGTTACAAAATATATTAAGAAGAAGAAGAAGAAGTAGCATAAATAATGAAAAATAAAAATAAAAAATTGAATAACAATATACATCCATATTAAAATATGGAAGTATAATAAGGGAATCGCGCGGAATTGATTGGAATGTCTATAGTATAGTTTATTGACATTTCTGTATTCAGTTTGAACGTTCTGGTGTGACCCCCACCCATGCCTCGAAATTTGGTGACGCGGGTAGAAAATTCGCCATATCTCGGCCAATTTTCGTGATATCGAGCTAATTTGTGCGTCATTGTGTTCGTATTTGATGCCCCTTTAATATTTAGCAGGGTTCTGGTAAGGTATTGTGGCGATATTCTACTATGTAGGCCAATATGTATGTTGTTCAGTACATACTTTTCGAATATCTCTGGCCTCCATCATCATAATACCGCAAGTAGGTAATCGTTTTGAAGTACTAGAAATTCCCCATCGAATGACACCAAACACGTGACGATCGGTTGAAGGAATTTAAATTCATAGTGCATTTTCTGTAAACTTGAACAAAAGGAAGGGGCCACAATTTCTACATTTGTCAACCGATTCATAAAATTTACTCACAATGATACTCAGTACATCATATAGATACTTCACATCCATTTTGGTTCAAATCGGCGACAAAAAAAAAGAGACAAATTTTGCCCCTCCCCTAGCCCGAAAAAATTTGAGCGGACCTTTGTCAAAATTTTCTGGTTTGGTCTTCTGTCTATGTTTAAGACGCTCACATAGACCAAATCCAGCTGTTGCGCTTCGTCTAGGAGAAGATCTGGGCGCAAGCACTTTCTACACATGGACTTTATTAGTACATTTTTCGATGTGTTATAACTTGGCCATTTCTCAACCGATTTACAAAATTCTTTCACGAGTAGCAGCAGTACGTCGTATAGATACACGAAAGTAAAAATGGTTGGAATCGGTGACCAAAAAAAATTTGACAAATTTTGCACCCCTCCCCAGGTCGACAAATTGTATTCGGACCTTGGTGAAAATTTTCTCGATTCGTGCCCTTTCGTTAGTTAACACGGTCACGTAACCCGAATTCAGCTGCTTGGCTTCTTATAGGAGAAGATCTGGGCACAAACTTTTTCCAAAAATTTTGATTAAGGGCCATAACTCTGGAAAGAAAGTTAGGACATAAACCTAAATGTTTCATTCAGTTGTAACTTGGCAAGGTGCATATACCTACCAAATTTCAATGATTTATCTTTTTAACTTTCTGAGATATAAGGGTTACAAAATATATTAAGAAGAAGAAGAAGAAGTAGCATAAATAATGAAAAATAAAAATAAAAAATTGAATAACAATATACATCCATATTAAAATATGGAAGTATAATGAATCTGGAAATCTATAGAATTGTAGTCTGAGGTCCAATTGGTCAAAATGACTTAGCTTTCCTGATAGTTTGATAGGCCTAGATCATGCCATGAATCTCTACTCTAGCTAACACCCGTAGAGACCATATTCCACAAGAATAAAACCTTGGAACTTTTTGAAGCTTTGACAGGTTTGCCTTATAAAGTCGAAAACATAACGCAAATACTTTAAATACTGAGAAATACTTGTGAAATAAGTTACAACAGAAGATAATAGCATACATGAAGTACTAGTATAGACATGGGCATCGTGCATATAAACCACAAAACTGCATGAAAGACATCCCAATCAACTCAAACGGGATGCTGTCACATATAATATAAACATGTCATATGGTTTCTTTCCTCTCTATATCAGGTATATCAGGGGCTAAAAGTTCCAGTAATTCAAGTCTTCATAGAAATTTTCCAATTGATCAGTTCAGTCTCTAAAAACTCTTAACCCTTTACCCAACAGAAGGGCACTGTGCCAATGCATTCTCTTATATATGCGAGTCGACCATAGGTCGCCTCGCATATATAAGAGAATGCATTGGCTTAACACATTAAAAATTATAAAATTGTTAAAGAATGTAAGAAAAAATGGTAAAAAGTGTTAAAAAAAGATTTTGTTTAGGCCAATGCATTCTCTTATATATGCGAGGCGACCTATGGTCGACTCGCATATATAAGAGAATGCATTGGCCCAGGGCATAACTATAACCATCACAATGTGGTCAATGAGCCGGTTCCAATGATATCCATATTTGTATGGTTTTATTGAGACAGACCCAAGATATTTTAGGCTGTTGAAGCTTTATTTGGCCGGTTTTGGCCGGTTTGTTGGGTAAAGGGTTAAACCCACATGACATGCGATTTCCTCGCGCTCCTCTTGTGCAAATTCTAATATAAAAATTGCAACTATTGCAGACATAGTTCAAACATAATATCTGACCCAACAAGACATAGAAAACGCTAATCCCATTACCAATCAACACCAAGCTCTTCGTCACTGATAATACACGATATCTATCCCCTGAAAGTATCGGGAATATTTAATAAAGAAAATTGCAATTGTTCCTGTTTGCAATTTCATGGAAATACGAAATATAGTTATTTTTCGATATTCACAGACATTTTGTTTGGGGTGTTATAAATAATCAGGGCACATAATTTGAGAATATCCAGTTTTTCATTCAAATAACCCATTCACCTATAATTATATAGGCAAATGGCCACTTTTCGTAATTGTAGGACAACAGAAAAACTTCATTGCAGAATTAAACAATTGACAGCAGATAACACAAATGAGGAAGAAATGTTTAATACAATTTGTTTGGTGATTTCAATAGTTTTCAACTAATCCATAAAATTCACTGCAATTTTGTGCCCTATTTCAATATATTCCTTGTATATACGCTTCCCAACTCTCAGTGAAAGGGCTTCCCTTTTAAGGATGTCCCAGTAGCTGAGGTGGTTAGGTCATGGATAAGATCGCCGTCTGGACTAGACGAGGTTGGCGTGGGTTCAAACCCTGACATGGGCGAAAATCGGTTTAAATTTTAAAGCTTGATCGATACATGGCCATTTCGATAAGAAATGACAATTTGTTCATGCTTACTGAAGCAAGCACATTTGAATACTCATACTAAATCAATGCCTCTATAAATCTGATATATATATATTATAACATATATGAAGCAGTAAAATATGTGCCTAAATTCAGCCAATGGGTAAGCAGCATCTGGGTGGGAGTGGTGGGGGAGGGGACTAAGGATAATGAGGAGCATAGAAGTAAAGATCTCATTCTGACTGTTATATTTTTGCTTTCAGTGGCATGATATATTTGAAGATCATTTGCAGAAAAAGCACCCCGATGGATACCAGCATTCAATATTCCTAAAACCAACTCAGTTCTAACATCCTAACATATTTACATGAGTTTTCCGAATACACTTTAAATAGATATGTATTAACACTTCCATGATTGGAGCCTCCTGAAATTTTGCGAAAATGAGGTTCCCAGCTGGTGAATTTGGTGATTCTAGTCCACTGTGCAGGATAGCGTCACTAAATTCCCCTCTGGGGACCTCATTCTGCAAATGACAGACACACTATTTGCAGGCTTGGTGACATCTTACAGTCACATTGATGTACAGTGAAACCTCTCCAAACCGGACCCTCTACAATCCGAACCCCTCTCCATTCCGAACGAATTGTTCGGTCCCGAATTTACCCAAGTGCATTGTCACTAATTATTACCTCTGTAATCCGAAACCTCTGTACTCTGAAGTCCGTAAGTGAACAAATACACTAATGTTTACCTCCAAAATCAGAACGCTTAAAGCGATGGAAGAAACCGAACGCAATCAGTTAAAAGGTAGGCCTAATGATGTGAACGTTTCTGCATTTTAGTTCATCTGTGTTTGTCCTCGATCACCGTCAGTGACAACAGTTAGTTACAAATGGACGAAGTGTTCCTGGTACATTAATCAAATTTATTTACAAATTAAATCTAATATAATGCCTGAGAATAAAAAGATACTGCCATATTTATATTTTATCTTATTCTAAATCAATTCCGAAAGCGATACCAGACGAACGCGCGTGCACACATGTAATGTATTTCGTACTATTGAATAAGCGTACCAATTTAATTAGCGGTCTTTTGTATCGGCAAAGCTTTGAAACGGATTAAAACAACAGGTGTCTAATTAGATGCACCTGAACCAGAATTGGTTACTGCACCACCTTCAGATACATGCAGATACAGATAGATACATGTTTGCTTATATCACAAACTGATATAACAATGGTGACTTAACAGGTAATTAGAGCAGTGATGCATTGTTTTTACATCAGCTATAGTGCTGGAATGGATTCTTTGTTTTTACAACAATTGTCCAAACTAAACACTAATTTGCTAAAAGTACAGGACGATGGTTTATTGTTACCATCACAGTTTTATGAAATCAAATTATCACCATTAATGAGCCGTCGGGAAAACAACAGCTCAAGAGTTGAAATCTACCGTCAATATTTTCAAAAACCGTGAATCACCGTAAAATGTATCATTTCCGTGTTTCCTGGTTTATCTATACATATTTATTTCTTATTATAGCATGTTTATCTATTGCAATTTAAGTTTATTTTGTAGTTTATTGAATAAAGTTTAAGTAATCAGTAATGAGGTGTTCGGGTCTCGATAACTCTTGCTGACGGCGGCAATATATTCCGATGGTTTTGCGATTTTCTGTAAACCGAACACCTCTATAAACCGAACAGAAGGGCCGGTCCGAAGGGTGTTCAGTTTAGAGAGGTTTTACTGTACTATGATCTAGATTTTATGTTGAAATACATACCTTACTCATATTTAAATTTGCGCAGTACTATTTTTCGCGCAACTGTCGGTGCGTGAATATAAAACTGAGGTAAAAATAGTACGACTCTGAATTTAATATATACCACATGGAAAACAAGAAGAGTTACGTTGATGAGTTGCATACATTACGAAACATTGAACACTGAATATACAATTACGCCTATACATGTAGGCCTACTAGTATGTTTACATTCGCTCAACCAATATAAAAAATTAAAAACCATTACTCAATGCCAAGCGACATACAAATAATGGTAACATCAACGATGTTGAAATTCTTGTAAGAAAATGCACATATTCTAGATTGCATTGCATGAAAGCATGCCCCCCATTCAACACACTGGAGTGACATCTTGACGATATAGTCTGAGTTAGCTATATATGTCATCACAACCTACAACCAAGTGTTGATTTTTCTGAAGTCATTTGCCTTCATGGTTTTCGAGTTCATTGCATTGATTTCCAGTCCATAACTATTTCAAAATCAGAGTCATTATTTGGAGCATATAAACATCCATCATCGCAACAAATTGATGGTATAGTTATGTTTTTACATGATTTAAATCCACTGCGATCGTGTTTAACCCTTTGAGTGCCAGGTCGATTTTTGTATCAACCCATATACCCTGTGCCAATGCATTCTCTTATATATGCAAGTCGACCATAGGTCGCCTCGCATATATAAGAGAATGCATTGGCCTAACAATTATTTTTTTTTTTACAATTTTAATAATTTATTCTTATATTCTTTAACAGACTTATTGTGTAGGTTTAGGACCGATGAGATCGGCCCCTGGCACTCAAAGGGTTAATATACACATGTATCTTCAGAAACGACTGAGAACTGAAACTGTCATAAGCTCCAAGACTTTTTGTCAGTTGTGAATTCACGCAGATAGTTGCATGAATTTAAAGTGCGCGAATTCAAAACTGAGTGAAAAATAGTAGTGTGTGAATTTAAATAGGAGTAAGGAACGTTATGGATTATGCAGTGTAACTAGAAGTAGTCACACGTGTTAATGTTGGTAAAAGACGAGATCGCATTCTTCCGAATTAATGTAAATAATGTAATAAATCGTATATTTTTTATTCTTAAATTCCGTTTGATATTTGACAATTCATGTAGAGTTCAGAACTTTTATTATATTATATCTTCTATGTAATAAACCGGTTACCAGGTTAACCCTTTACCCAACAAACCGGCCAAATAAATCTGCAACAGACTAAATTATCTTGGGTCTGTCTCAATAAAACCATACAAATATGGATATCATTGGAACCGACTCATTGACCACATTGTGATGGTTACAGTTATGCCCTGTGCCAATGCATTCTCTTATATATGCGAGTCGACCATAGGTCGCCTCGCATATATAAGAGAATGCATTGGCCTAAAAAAAATCTTTTTTTAACACTTTTTACCATTTTTTCTTACATTCTTTAACAATTTTATAATTTTTAATGTGTTAAGCCAATGCATTCTCTTATATATGCGAGGCGACCTATGGTCGACTCGCATATATAAGAGAATGCATTGGCACAGGGCCGTTCTGTTGGGTAAAGGGTTAATAATGACATTTTACTACAGGTTACTTCACCACCATCTAGGATAGTATTGCACTCAAAAAGCTTTGAAAAAAAGCTGGTCACTTCTATTTCAGCAACTTAAACTGACTTACTTTTTTGGTAGGCTAAAATGTATAGAAAATTGCAAAAATATGATTGAGTAAAATACACAAAGAATTTATCCCTTTAATAAACATCACAAATGCTAGTCTAATAACAGACAGCTGCATCTTCAAAGGAATTCCAGTTATCACGATATTGTTACAATGGAGAAAATTGAACAGCATAATGTTATATATATATATATATATATATATATACATATACAGCAATAGTGCATGATTGTTGGACATTATTTGTGTCAGTGATAAAATTACAGGTGAAAATTAATTTGTCACATCAGATTGCATGATGACATTTTTATTTTTACATTTGTCGTTAGATCAGTCTGAAAATCAAACAGGAACCACCTGGGATTTAACGACTGATCAAATTTCCTTAGGCTCCAGCAATATGATATTCTATCCAACGTGGTACTGTAGATATTTGCATGTGCTGCTAGTTACAGGATAATTTGCTGGTGCAAGAATTTTGGATATGACCACTAATATGCTGAAAAAACTTGAAAAAAAAAAAAAAAGTTGTAGAGAACAGTTTTGCAATGTCAATGTTGTGAATGAGCCAACATTGTGTTATAGCAGTTACAAAATAACAAGTATGATGACATAGCTGAAAACAAATCACAACAGTCACTATGTACATCTCGCTTATCAAAACGATGCTGTTTTGTGTTGTTCTATTCACGAAAATACTATTTAACCCTTTACCCAACAAACCGGCCAAAACCGGCCAAATAAAGCTTCAACAGCCTAAAATATCTTCGGTCTGTCTCAATAGAACCATACAAATATGGATATCATTGGAACCGGTTCATTGACCACATTGTGATGGTTACAGTTATGCCCTGTGCCAATGCATTCTCTTATATATGCGAGTCGACCATAGGTCGCCTCGCATATATAAGAGAATGCATTGGCCTAAAAAAAACCTTTTTTTAACACTTTTTACCATTTTTTCTTACATTCTTTAACAATTTTATAATTTTTAATGTGTTAAGCCAATGCATTCTCTTATATATGCGAGGCGACCTATGGTCGACTCGCATATATAAGAGAATGCATTGGCACAGGGCCGTTCTGTTGGGTAAAGGGTTAACTACTTTGGGAAAGATTACTTGCTCTTCCCTTCTGATCATCACAGTGGAGTATTCCACATCACCTTATTATCAGACGTATTTAGGGTTCCAGACATTTACAATAACAACATTTATTTTACAAAATAAACTTTTACATCAGCATTTGAAATTTGTTCTTTTTAAGTCAAAACAAGAAGCTATGTTTAATGGGATAATTCTCAAATAAAATTATTTGATGCCAATAAATAGTCTAACGCTGCTCATAAATACTACAATCTAAATATATTTATTGGACACTGTTAAATAAAATCATACTGACCTCTTTTTTCTGCATCCAATCCATATCATTATTGATTTTTGGTGGAGGGTGCACTCTATTGGACTGGACTGGTGGAGGGTGCACTCTATTAGACTGGTCTGGTTGGACTGTGTTACTGAGAGCAATTTTCTGATCAGATCGACTAGACATGAAACCTGGTTTTTCCAGTGTTCTGTTTTCATTCGGCGGAGCAGCTACAATCGTAAGAAAAAGGTCAAGTCTTGCGAATATATTATAACAAGAAAAAATAATATGACATACAAGAAAAACAAAGGTAAATTCAAGTGGAAATAAGAAATGAGTGACCTATCCAGTTTGTGAATGTGGTCAAACCTGCAAATAGTGTGTCTGTCATTTGCAGAATGAGGTCCCCAGAGGGGAAATTTAGTGATGCTATCCGGCAGAGCTGGAGACCTCATTCTGCTTAGACCTCAACTTCTGGGAAGTATCTATAGTTATCTTCAGCAACATCGGGGGTATATGGATATTTAATACCTGGATGTCAATTTTGAACCCTGAGGCGCAGCCGAGGGGATCAAAAAGAAACACCCAGGTATTAAATATTCATGTACCCCACGATGTTGCTGGAGAAACAATTTTGACCCCACAACAAAAGCTATGTTTCCTTAATTCAAGTGTGTTTTTCATAAGTTCTCAGACTAATTCACACCAATAAGAATTATTCAGTAGCCGACCTAAGGATCCGGCGTCGGTTGACATCAAACTTGGTGTGTGAGAGCAATGTCACGATTAATAGTGGAAACTGCCAGTTCAAGGGTCATTCATACACCCCCATGTTTCACGTCAGACACACTATATCCAGGCTTGGTGAGATGCTTGCTTGATATATTGCATCACATACAATGATGACTACAAAACGGTGAATAAGTCCAACACATTTGACTAAACTAGAACTAAGTCTACAGAAGTTAAAAGAAGAAATTCCTGAAAATTGGAAGAGAAATTTGGTCTCTCTTAAAAGTACTTATTGAGATAAAATCTCTTCATTGTAGTGGCATTACAGAAACTTACTATTATGCCGTGGACCTAAGGGAGGTCGACCATATTTGGACCATTTCCGACAGTAATCACGATCTGAAAACAATGTGATAAGAAGATTACTTAAAGGGGTACTGTACTCTAAATCCGGACATTTATGGGACCATCTCCGTTTATATTCAACAGAATATATTAACCCTTTACCCAACAGAAGGGCCCTGTGCCAATGCATTCTCTTATATATGCGAGTCGACCATAGGTCGCCTCGCATATATAAGAGAATGCATTGGCTTAACACATTAAAAATTATAAAATTGTTAAAGATTGTAAGAAAAAATGGTAAAAAAAGATTTTTTTTAGGCCAATGCATTCTCTTATATATGCGAGGCGACCTATGGTCGACTCGCATATATAAGAGAATGCATTGGCACAGGGTATAACTGTAACTATCACAATGTGGTCAAGGAGCCGGTTCCAATGATATCCATATTTGTATGGTTCTATTGAGACAGACCGAAGATATTTTAGGCTGTTGAAGCTTTATTTGGCCGGTTTTGGGCGGTTTGTTGGGTAAAGGGTTAAACAAATGAATGAATTTGAGCCATGGATGAGTCAAAAATACACTTGTGTGCTCTATGAATCATGTAAACAACATGGTAATTATAATGAAAATGAATTTATGGATGAGGGATGTGATCTGTAGGGTGTGCCAAAGGATTTAGTCATGCAAAGAGTAAAATTGAAGATGGCTGCCGGTGGCCATGTTTTTCATCGAAAATCACTCAAATTTGATAGCTCCCAACTAGAGAAGATCCATATATTCGATAACTCTCATCTAGAGGTGATCCTAAATACGCCTGTAAATTTTCAAAACATTTCTCCAATAAATGCGGGCTGCAGTGTGTGCTGATGGATTCAAATTTGAAATCCAAATTGGCTGCTGGTGGCCATGTTTTTTAAACAATTTCGGAAAGTGGGAGAGATCGGATGAGGGATCCCTCATCCGATCATCACCAAACTTCATATGGAGCTAAAAACTATTTATGAGTAGTTCTCTTAAGAAATATTCAGATAATAAATTCAACTTATTATCTGAATATTTCCCACCAAAGAATATGAATCCTTCTGCACTTGTATTATTTTTTCGTATGTCTGTTGTCTGGTAATTTTATCTGGACATCACTCCAAAAGACTATTCCATTGTATAGTTTTATAACTGAATAGAAGAATCCATTTACTATAGAAGGGTTAAAAAGAAGATATACCTGGTCTGTCATTGAAGAAACCTTCGAAGATCACAAAGTTGTTATTCTGTGGAATCACGGTTCTTAAGGTGTAATGTTTCTTCAGGAATGAGGTAAACTTGAAGGATGGTTTGTCGATGGCAAGATGCTTTGGCCTCACATTCTCATACTGTGAAAAACAGGTATCATAGATTCAATCAAATTTGGTAGTTAACCCTTCCATGACTACAGCTTCCTGAATTTTTTTGAAAACCCTGTGCCAATGCATTCTCTTATGTATGCAAGTCTCCATAGGGAGCCTCGCATATATAAAAGAATACATTGGCCTAACAATATTTATCTTGACCTTGTAAGCCAGTGCATTCTCTTATATATATACAAGGCTCTCTATGGGAGACTCGCATATATAAGGGAATGCACTGGCAAAGGATCTTTAATGCTGCACCAGCACAGCTCCTGTCATGAAAGGGATAAAGATGCATTCAGGGTTCCAGGCTATTTTTTACAAAACATATTTAACTTTTTATTTATATTCTAGTGAAACCAGTGTATGAATCAACATGTTTATGACAAGATGTGCCACTAGAAAGACGCAATTTTGTTTGATATCAAATTTCTTATGCAATTATCTCATATAGTTTTGAGGTTTTAGAGGGACACCAAAAATTAATTTATTAATATTTTAATAACAAAATGATATTCTTTCGTATTTTTGGCCCTATTTGGCTTTGAACATATTTTCACAGTACAAAGTAGAAAACCATGTTAAATTAGATTTCCTATTATGTTGTTGTTGTTGTAATTTGATACATCTTTAAACCCTCAGCTAATTCCATAACAACTGTTGATTAATTAGTTAGTTCCCACTGATTTATTTGTAGAAATGCTCAGGTAATAAGTTCAGCTAACATTCTAAAGGCTGTTAACCCTTTGAGTAAAATTGTAAAAAAAAAAACTAAAAAAAAACAATTGTTAGGCCAATGCATTCTCTTATATATGCGAGGCGACCTATGGTCGACTCGCATATATAAGAGAATGCATTGGCACAGGGTATATGGGTTGATACAAAAATCGACCTGGCACTCAAAGGCTGTTATAACAAACTGGATGAACATTGCTACACATTAATCTTTAGGATGGTTCACAGCCTCCCATCTGCTTTCTAAATTACTTTAGAGCACAATCCCATTGTTGCAATCGTTCCCTGATTTTTGGTAAAGCAGACCAATTCCCAAGGCTGGCAAAGGAACAGTTCAATGATTATCCCATTGTTAGGCATCCGCAACTCATAACAAACAAATCGCACGGGTGCTTCAAAGTGGGAACAGTCCGTGTTGTTTCGGACATGTCTATTCACATTCAGTTCATGTTAATCACGTTTTTGGGCGTGGCTAACCGGCTATTGTGTCCAATTGCGGCCAGCGCACGGCACATTTCCAGTTTATTGCATTATGTGTGATCAATTGTGCTCTAAGTCGGTCAGAGCACGCGAATTGTTCTTTACCAGAATAAATCTCGTCTCCAACTCGATTGATTCTGGTAAAGAACAATTCTCGTGCTCTAACTTATAGTATCATAACAACCCTGAAGAATGCACCACTCAAAATTTCCAAACTATACATTTAACCCTTCCATGACTAGAGCTTCCTGAAATTTTGCCAAAACCCTGTAGCAATGCATTCTTTTATATATGTGAGTCTCCCATATGAAGCCTCGCATATATAAGAGAATACATCGGCCTAATAATATTTACCTTTACCTTTACAGGATCTTTAACCCTTTGAGTGCCAGGTCCGATTTTTGTATCAACCCATATACCCTGTGCCAATGCATTCTCTTATATATGCGAGTCGACCATAGGTTGCCTCGCATATATAAGAGAATGCATTGGCCTAACAATTTTTAATCATTTGTTATTATTTTTTACAATTTTTTACAATTTTAATAATTTTTTTTAAATCTCAACAAAAAAAAAAGTTTTTTATTTTTTTAGGGCCGATTTTACAGACCGTAAATTAGGGCCGATGAGATCGGCCCCTGGCACTGAAAGGGTTAATGCTGCACCAGCACAGCTACCGTCATGAAAGGGTTAATAAGATTTGAAGGCTGATTTGATAAATTTGAAAACACTGTGTACATGTTGACCTCTTTAAAGGAAAAGTTAATTTTAAGGAAATTATTAATTCCATTCTTTCTGAGATATCGCGAAATTCATCAACGATGTCATTTTAACCAAATGTAATTTTATGTTATTTGATTTTCTATTTTAGAAATCATTATTTTTTGTCACTAAAAGATATGGATGTATTTTATTATAGAACGTTTCAAAGAGAGGCAACTCACCTGCATCATTTGGTCGAACAGTCGCCGGCCACACCCTTTCCTTTGTTGAGACTCATGAACATAGAAATCTAACACACAGATCGGTTCCATCTCATGGCAGCTTCCCATGTCATCGAATATAAACAGTTTCTTTCTACCTATTTTAAGAATACCTATCATAGCACCATTTCCATTGCTAGCGTCTGAATCCTTCATCAAATAGAGAATATGTTCAGAAAGTTCAAGTTTGCGACCACCAGTGATCGACCCATGTAGACCTTGAGCCTGTAATAGTAGTATGATAACAAGTGAAACGATTGATTGATTGATTTTTAACGTTGCTTTCTGCAACTAAGGCCACATCATGACATAGCCAATTTTAGTGGTGGAGGAAATCCGCACAATTACGGCTAATCTAACAGTAATTTCAATGGCTGATAAACTCGTCGACCATGTGCGGCAAACTACCGGCCATAATAAGTGAATTGAAAAGAATGACATGGTTCCCATTGTGACTTGCCACCTTATGAATAGATAGCATAGAATACAATGTATTAACCTTTCAATGACTGGATCTTCCTTAAACTAGAGGTGTGACTGTCCCAATGGGACTAAGGATACCCCCCCCCCCCATGTTTTTAAAATACTAAGATGTTTCAAATGTCAGTAAACATTTAGTTAAAATAATAAAATAACAGTTCCCATTGCAGGTGCACAACCCTAACCTTAATCTTAAACCAATTGACAGAAAAATGTAGGAATAAAAGCTCGGACAAAATTATGCATGTTGCGAAAAAGGGGAATAACTCCACACAAAAAATGTCGGACAGACATCATAATCGCAGGTGCACAGGTTCCCATGGTACTAAATGTCAGTGCCAAGATTAAAAAACATTGACCTAACAATGTAGGAATAAAAGCTCGGACAGAAATATGCATGTTGCAAAAAAAATTCTAAGTCGAAAAGGGGGATAACTCCACCAAAAAATGTCGGACAGACGTCATAATCGCAGGTGCACAGGTTCCCATGGTACTAAATATCTGTGCCAAGTTAAAAAAAATTTTACCTAAAAATGTAGGAATAAAAGCTTGGACAAAATTATACATGTTGCGAAAATTTTCTAAGTAAAAAATGGGGGGATAACTCCACACAAAAAAGTCCGACAGACGTCATAATCGCAGGTGCACAGGTTCCCATGGTGGTTGATGTCTGTGCCAAGTTTCACGGAAATTGATAAAAAAAACGACTGAGAAAAACTCTGGACAAATTTGTGTCCATGGACGGACGGCTCTACAGTTGACAGATACGTTAGGTCAATAATTTTGTCCATGCATAATGGGGTTAGTAAATATGTCAGTGCCCCCATTGTGGGGTTGGCATTAGCTGTACAGTTGACAGATACGTTGTGTCAATAATTTTGTCCATGCATAATGGGGTTAGTAAAGGGTTTTGTCCATGTATACTGGGGTTATAAACATTGAGGGTTGATAAGACCATGCATTGTGAAGTTAAACCATATATTCATTATGAGGTCATAAAGGGTTGTGTCCATGTATACTGGGGTTACAAACATTGAGGAGAATATGAGGGGTTGATAAAGTTCATGCATTGTGAAGTTAAAAAAATCATATTTGAATGAAGTCTCCTACTCAGAGCTAAAATAATAAATTAGACTGATCCATTGTTCATTTGAAGGGGTATTTTCATAATGAGCATACGGCAGCAAGAAATAACTTTCCTGAGATTTATTAATGGATTCCCATTCATTCAGTGGTAGTGATGTTCAGATCTGATAACTTATTAACTGAACATCCATATATGTTCCGTCTCCAGCAAGATTCTAGGGTTCTGACCGGTCAAAGAACCCCTCAATATTTGTTATGTTCCCCTCTTGACACGCGAAACCAAGGGCCTTATGTTCACGGATGAGGTCATGCAGAAATGGACTGTCGGGGTAAATTGTTCTGCATTTTAACAGTTATCATTCTGTTAACACTTAAAAGGCAGAAAACAAAGATTCCGACGGAACATATATGTTAGTGTGGTTCATTGACGATAACATGGTCTGATGTTTACAGCATACAACGCATGTTCAACCTCGACGTTTGCATCTCAGTTGAACATAAATTCCAAGCAGTGAACATCAGACAATGTTTAATACCGTCAATCCACCACAATAACTTATAATTTGTGTTTAAAATTGGATTGAAGACAGACATAAATTACTGTCTGAGTGGACAAACTAGTGCATGAGCTGTAGAAAATCAGTGTACATGCGCAAATCAATGTTTGGCGAAAACTAACTTTCATGTAGAAAATTAGATGAAAAATAAGAAATTTCTATATATTTCGTCTAACTTTCCCAATAATAGTTTCCATAAAAAATTGATTTCTACATGTGCACTGTGATTTTCTACACTTCATGCACTAGTTTGTCCTATCAGACAGTCATTTATTTATGTTTTAATCCAATTTTAAACACAAACGCTTTGGTTTAGAGGCTCAAGGTTCCCGGCCCTGTTACAGTTGGAATCAGATTAAGTGGGCATTTAAGCTCGGTTTTAGCGCACCCCGTAGCGAGAACATTGCCACGCATAAGCGCGATTATCCAAAAATGTATGCACACATAATGCACCATGTGAACTCTTGTTATGGAAAAAGGTTCATCATGGATTTATGTCAGCCAAATTTTTTTTTTTCACTTTTCAAGTTAGTCAGAATTTAACAACGAACATGAAATTCCAAGAAAAATTATTATTTTGCTTTATTTTAAAATATAAATTTTCAGGTTGAAAATTTCCAAGAGTTGGAAAGCTTGAGGTACCAGTTGGAAAATTCCCATCAAAGAAGGGGGGGGGGTACAAATGGATAATCTCCGATCAAAGAAGGGGAGGGTACAAATGGATAATCTCCGATCAAAGAAGGGGGTACAAATGGATAATCTCCAATCAAAGAAGGGGAGGGTACAAATGGATAATCTCCGATCAAAGAAGGGGAGGGTACAAATGGATAATCTCCGATCAAAGAAGGGGAGGGTACAAATGGATAATCTCGGATCAAAGAAGGGGAGGGTACAAATGGAGAATCTCCAATCAAAGAAGGGGAGGGTACAAATGGATAATCTCGGATCAAAGAAGGGGAGGGTACAAATGGAGAATCTCTGATTTGGATCTCAGGTCTAGTTTAATGGGAGAGTTGCAGTTGGAAATTGTAAGTTTGACAAATGCAGACCATCTAGTCACATCCATAAGTACAACCAAGTTGCAACAGGTCTGTTGTTATTGCTCTTGAAAAAATAAAAATCAGCATGTTCTGAATCAGATTTCATCACATTTCTACCTTTCACTGCTCTCCATTGTGTTTTCATCGGCCTGAAAATTATTGTGGGAATTCACTAATAGAAATTTCATACTTTCAAATTCAAGTATAGGCTCCTTGGCAGTCTTATTAGAACTGACCTAATTTTCATTACTTTCAACTTGAGAGTTGACAGTAAGGAAACCTTGGTCTACGGTAGTTATAATTAGACTGGCTCCTTGGAGGTCATACGCTTGTTTTGGGTCATTTGTAAAAATTTAAGATGATAAGACAAAACACAAATATTGTTTCCATGCAAGCCTTGAAATATCGTGTCTGTCATTTGCAGAATGAGGTTCCCAGAGGGTGAATTTAGTGATGCTACCCCGCATAGCGGGCTAGCATCACCAAATTCACCATCTGGGAACCTCATTCTGCTGAGGTGTAAGCAGAATGAGGTTCCCAGAGGGTGAATTTGGTGATGCTAGCCCACTATACGGGATAGCATCACTAAATTCTCCCTCTGGGGACCTCATTCTGCAAATGACAGACACGATATTTCAAGGCTTGCACACTGTACATGCAGTTACTCACAGTATGCTTATCCAGGGTATTTGGAAGCCTGCCATTAACTGTCAGTGTTAGCCTCGCAGTACATTGTTGAGACCTCGGCTTCATATGGGGCTTTCTATATTTGTTAACCCTTTACCCAACAAACTGGCCAAAACCGGCCAAAACAAGCTTCAACAGCCTAAAATATCTTCGGTCTGTCTCGATAGAACCATACAAATATGGATATCATTGGAACCGGCTCGTTGACCACATTGTGATAGTTACAGTTATGCCCTGTGCCAATGCATTCTCTTATATATGCGAGTCGACCATAGGTCGCCTCGCATATATCAGAGAATGCATTGGCCTAAAAAAATCTTTTTTTAACACTTTTTACCATTTTTTCTTACATTCTTTAACAATTTTATAATTTTTAATGTGTTAAGCCAATGCATTCTCTTATATATGCGAGGCGACCTATGGTCGACTCGCATATATAAGAGAATGCATTGGCACAGGGCCGTTCTGTTGGGTAAAGGGTTAACACATGGAGTTTTTAGTCCTGGTTCAACACTTATAAGTAATATGAAATAAATATTTATTGAAAAACATCTCGGACAATTACATGCATATTTCCTTTTCCCCAAGATAAACTTCTAACAGTTTTTTCTGACAATCAATCTACATATTCATAATAAAACAGTTACAGGCAGGCAAGGCAATTCAAGTTCAACCCTACTACAGACAATTTTTTACGTTTCACACCAACTAACTTCAATTTATATATAGAATTTAGTATGTAGCCCTCTTAATTATGATTATTTGACTGCAGCAATCCACTACGCTATGGCAATCCTTTGCTGTGGCCCAGTTTGCTTCAGCATAATAAAACCATTAAATAAAAATTTCCATTTGTATTAATAATCACCTTCGCAGAATGCTCTCCCATCTTGTCGATAACCTCATGAAGCTGTGATCTGTGTGTAGTTGCATTGTATCTAAAATAAAAAATAGAAAATATTTGTCAAAAATGCTGCGGCAAATCCAAGGGTTCGATAGTCCAAGGATTCGTCAGTGTGAGGGTTCCATAGTATGAGTGTTCATTAGTCCAGGACTCCTGGAGGTTCTGTAGTGCATATATACATGTACATGTCCAGTCCATTGGGACATGCATCACGGTGGATGTCCATGCAAGCAAGAAAGATATACACTGAAGCATCAATACCAAATCCAACTGCTATAAAATTCACACCACTTTATTCACCGATATCTGTTTAATTGCCAAGGAGAATAAATTTCCAGAAAAATACTTATTCCATAGTGCTCAAGAAAATCCATGTGAAAGAAGGGACCATCTGCCAAATGATGTGAAGTTAATGTGTAGGCTACCATACATTTGATAATACAGACCGAGAGAATTCCGGCCATCTTGAGTTCGGATTATCTTATCTCGAGGCCGGCTTAATCCATCGGTGTATTGTCCCGGGTCCATGACTACTAGCCTGTGAGCGAACCCACCCATCTGCAATTTTCCTGAGAGTATTAAATACATGTACATGTATGTATATGTTCTTTGTTGATATATTATTAAACTTTTTGACCAATAAAACATGTGTTTATTCATTTATCGTGAATGATGACTGGAGTAAAGAATGACACAATATTTTGACATGCAGCCTGAGGTAGGCGATGACTAATTAAAATGGGTGTCTTGGGTAATCACCTCCGAATAATATTGAAATTACCCAACTGGCTAAGGAATAGCACATCAATAGTTTGGTCCTACAATCCAAATGGCTCCACAGCGCTACTAGTAACTAGTCATCTGGCAGGGGTGTGATTTATGAATAATAATTTAAGCGGAATGGACATCTTTTACTATGAATTGCGCTTCAGCACAATTGAGTTGCTTAATTTCAGTGCAATTTGATTGCGTTCAGCACAATTATTAATAAATGTGAATTTGGCCTCCCATTGATATCTATATTGTTCCAGTATTGAGAAACATTGATAAATACATGTAGCTCTATTTGAAAGAAACAACTGATCTGTCACAACAAAGTACGGTCCGACAACACAATGGAAGTCATTAACAATGACGAAAAGAAGCCTGGCATCACTGCATGCAGTGAATGGGAACCGGCCTATAGTCCACTTCTCCAGAAAAAGGACAGACTGTCTCGACAAGGAGATATAAATTTTATTTCAAACATCTTCCAGATTCATCATTTTGTCTTCAAATGGTACATTATATAATCGTATAAACTTTGATATTAATGTAATCCCAAATATTGTCCATATTGTTCGTTAAGTTTATTACATTGTTGTTGCTGTTATTTATATTACATGTGTATATTGTATGTTATTTAATTTATACAAAGAAAAATAAATAAGTTATCATTAAATCATGTGGCTAAGCCCTTGTCAGCATGATAGCATCTCTGATAATCCCTTCACATCCCCTAATTTCCATTATTTTTAAGCAGGCGGATCGCCAGCAGCAAAATGGGCAGGTTTGCTCAAGGGTGGGTAGTCCCATTCCCTATTGTCCAAGGTGTTCTGGCCTATTCAATGTTTCTAGGTCTCTGTTCTTCTTCTTCTTCTTCATTTTACGGCTTGCAGTAAATGTCTTACTATAATAAGCCGCCTGGAGGACATGGTTGGTCTAAACTGATGACTCTTTCGGTGTTAATCAGATGTTAGTGAGTCACATTGAATTAAATTTGGTGCACCATCAGGATTTGTGTTTTATTTTTGTTGGTTTTTTTGCTATAGGATAAAATCAGTTTAAAATTATTTACAATTGTTGGTGGTTTACAGAAGTTTGTGCCGCTTGCACCTCGCGATCAGTGACTGGATGATGTCTGCAGTCAGTTTAGATTTGAAGATTTTAGGGTCGGGTAGTAAGGTTAATGTTCAAGCCTTGAAATAGGGTCAGGGAAATTTCCAAGGCTGTTTTGATACCTGTTACAGGTATGGGCGCCCAAACTCGAGAAGCCCAAATGTCTCAAAATTCCTAGTGACAGTATTGAGTCAACCTGAATGTAATTTAACAATATTCTATGTAGATTAAAAATCTTCAGTTGCAATAGAGCCTTTGTTTGCATGTTTATTTTGAAAACAGAAATATTATGTCATATTTATAATACGTGTATATGTATCTGTGTTGGTTCGGCATAGTAGCCTTATTACTAGTAAGTTATTAGGGAATAAATGTATCCCCTGTTGGAAAACAGGTGTCCCCAAATTATATCTGAATTCTTCCCTAAATAGGGTGTCTGTCATTTGCACAATGAGGTCTCCAGAGGGAGAATTTAGTGATACTACCCCACATAGCGGACTAGCATCACCAAATTCACCCTTTGGGAACCTCATTCTGCTGAGGTGTAAGCAGAATGAGGTCCCCAGAGGGTGAATTTGGTGATGCTAGCCCACTATGCGGGATAGCATCACTAAATTAACCCTCTGGGGACCTCATTCTGCAAATGACAGACATGCTATTTCAAGGCTTGTTAATGCTGC
This sequence comes from Siphonodentalium dalli, assembly GCA_032622095.1. Taxonomy (NCBI): domain Eukaryota; kingdom Metazoa; phylum Mollusca; class Scaphopoda; order Gadilida; family Siphonodentaliidae; genus Siphonodentalium; species Siphonodentalium dalli. The sequence continues at coordinate 192,961,821 of CP136069.1, forward strand.
TGGTAATAGGTTAAATTCTGCTATGGTTCGGGGGAAGAAAGAATAGTAGTGGGCATCTATGTTGGAAGATATTGTGTGGAATGTTAGCTTCTGTTCATCATTGTATCTTGTAGTAGTGGTTTTATGGATTAGGATTTTATTTGGGTATGTTAAAAGTTCCTTGTTAATTATTTTTGAGAATACAGTAATTACAGTTAGTCTGGTTTGGGTTCGGCGCTCTTCAAGTTTTTGCAATTTTATTTCACTGAGCGTGTCACTGAGCTGGTGTAATGGTAGAAATTGAATATATATCTAGCTGGCTGCTCTTCTTTGGACCGATTCTAACATACTGATTTGGTCTTCGTTGTGTGGGTCCCAGATGGTGGTTGAGTATTCCATTATAGGTCTAAATTATAAGTGCTGAGTATGCTCGTTCTTTGATGGTGCGGTTTCAATGTTTCAATGTTTCTAGGTCAGTGCACAGCTTGATTCATCTGGACCACAAAATGACTGGAAAATTTTGACCAAAAAATGTGGATTTATTTTCATGTGTACTTTCATAGGTACATGTAAACCAAATTATTTCGAGCCTAAGCATGCAGCTATATATGTATGCAATAATTAATTGACCCCTTTAATGAGGTTGTAGGTCAGTATTAAATGATGGCGGTCGCATACCGCCAGTCAACTGTGCACAGTTGAGTGGTATCACTGCGAATGCTTGCGGTTGACATGTGGACGTGGTATCCACCGTAATCTCACAGCGGTAATATTTTTAACTGCGATAACCAAGTAAATTGCCTAAGAGCTTTTTTTGCAAAAATGGCAAGTTCAATCCAGAAATTTTGAAACATGTGAGCGTTCGACATCTGGCACCATTTTCAATCACCAAGTTTTCAATTGATAAATACCATATCATCACCATCAGGGGTATCTTTATTATCAAGTTGACTATTAGAACACAAAAAACACAATATTTCAACTAATAAATTGTTTACAATTTATTCAACATACGAAGTTGGTCACTGACTGCCATGGCGCCATTTGCGATTGCATCGTCAATGCAGTCATGCCAGAAATAAACAAATTCTCTGGTGTGGTTACAATGCCGACTTAAAAATAATTAAATTAATATACACATTGCATGAAGAATATGGTCAGTCAGTGAACGTGAGGTGGTTTGCGGCAGTATTATTGACTGAACACGGTAGAGTGCTGAACATGGTAGAGTGCTGCAGGAAATCGGTGGTCAACCTCCTTAAGGAGGGTCGATTAATTAGAGCATACATGTAGCTGTAATTCACAAATTCCACTGTGCCTTGGCCATTACATGAAAATTGGGGCAGACATTGGTCAATTTTTAAATCTCACAAGAGAATCCAATTTCCATCTCAAAATGCAAAAACATTTTCGAAATACCCAGTATATATCGGCTCGCAAATGGACCATAGGTCATTTTCAGTAAGATTCAATCTTACTGAGTGGTTCTACCTCATGATTTAAAGCTAGGACATAATTTAGATACCGTGCAGGGGCGCCGGAAGAGGGGGGCAGATGACCCCCCTGCCCTTGACCAAGGGGGGCGAGCGGTGGCAGGACTTGCCCTTTTTCTGGAGACAGAAAATGCTTTTTGTGTGTTTAATCTCGTGTTTTTATAGCAAAATGTGACTTTTTTGGTCCAAATACCACAAATTTCACAAGGAATATTAATTTTTTGTCAATTTTATCACAAAACGGCCATAAAAACTGACAAATACCATTAAAATAGGGTTTTTTGCCACAATGAATTTATGGTTATTTTCCCGAGTTTGCGGAGAAAATGCCATTTTTTTTGCGGAAAAGTGCCCTTTTTGTAGGCTCTGCCCCCCCCTGCCCTTGGATGCTTCCGGCGCCCCTGATGCCGTGACCATGATCATTACTGACAATAAACAAAATTTTGGGCATAGTATGGGATTAGATCTGACAGCACCCAATGGTTATGTTTTTGAAATTTCAGATAACTCTTTTCCTGTTAAAACTTCTAAATTTTCATGTTCATTTTGACATTTTTGTCCATAATTTGCATAATTTCATAAAACTAAAAGTAACAAGTTGGCCATTATTTTGATAAACTTAAAGCAGGGCCATTCCATGTCACGTGTGATATTTTCAAGCAGCATTTGGTGCGCATTCAATATAATATAAAAATGCGATCGGTCATTAAGGCTGTGTAGTAAATGTATTAGTGTACCATGCTTTTATATGACTGTCACGTGTGTTACAGTGCACAAATGAGAAAAAAAGGACCTCTGTTTTCTATGCAAAAAGTCTGTGAAGTTACTAGCACTTGTTCGATTGGCGCTTCTTTCCAATAAGAAAAAAACTCTACTTCAATGTGCAATTAGTACTTTTAATGAGAGTTGAATGTATTACTCGCCCTGATAGAATATTCACTGTCACGTATGTTACATCGCTCTGTCACGTGTGTTACGCATGAGAAACCAGTATCCTATTTTTAATCAGTTCATAAACGATTGTCAATTTTATGCACTAGTTTTGCTTCAAAAGATGATTTTATGCATACATGTATTACCACAGAACATAAAAAAATTCAATTCATAAGAAGAGAGGTACAAGGGAACATGACATTACTAGACATAAACAAAGCCCATTATTGGTAAACAACATAATTAGATAGAAAGTATTTGTTCACAATCCATTTAACTGTTTAAGCAAAGCTACATGTACATGTAGCTGCAGAGAATACTTTGGTTAAGTTTTCTTAAACCACTAAAATGTGAGACCAAATTACTGGTAAATATCTGATGTATGGTATATGACTGAAATGAATACATGTGCCCAGCTTAAGGGATATTAAAAGCTTCAAACTTCAAATTGAACGCTGTGTGTGCACACCCTTGTCATGTTCCAGAATCGGCTTGATTATGAATGCACGAATGACTTACAGCGTATGACACCAATCCCTCTAGATATTGTGAAGGTATAATATACATGTACACTGTCATACTTAATTCATTGCCAACAAAATTGTTTTGTAGAGAATTAAGATGAGCGTTCGTTCTTACTGTATCAAGAAGAAACTAACAGAACACTCTTCACTCCTACATGAACACTAGATGCTGCAGAAAAATAGGTACTTTATTTGTTCAGATACAATAATTCCTATCACTTAAGTAAATATTCTGGAGCCATGTACACGTGTAGATTTTATGTATTTGAGCATGACTGGGGGCCAGAAATAGTGGGTTTTGTAACTTTTGGAAGTACATGTAAAAAAATTATTTGTCAACTTGCCATTTTACCAGATAAAATGAGTCAACCATGTGTCAATACAAAATACCTGATGCATACACCTCATCAGTGCACTTTTAATCCATTTTCTAATTAATATTGATTAATTATTATATTTTGGATTACTAAGATATATCATTGAAAAGATGCGACAGTCCACTTATAGTCAGACCAATATGAAGGATCATGTTTCAGATGTGTTTTGGCATAGAGGAGTCTGCAGATCTGTTTTGAGATCAATATTATGAATCTCCTATTGATAATCTGTATGTGGAGGTGTTAGCCAGACACCTGTGATGCGTTCAGTTCAGAACAGGTTCTAATGCTTAGCCGTAGATATCAGGAATTAATTAACATATCCAAATGAGTGTGTGAATCTAGTCTGTTTACAGATATTAGCAACATAATTAATCTAGAAACAGCTTTCAGAAGTCTTGTACCCATGTTTTCAATCACTATATTAAAGTGTTACAGAAATTAAACCATGCATCTGGGCATTAGGTGGTGATCAAGTTCAACAAGTTTTTCCCGAAATTGTCCAGGAACGTTTCTTTGAATAAGTAATAATGTGAACATTGTGCAGTATTTCCAGATCTAAGTTAAAAACACTGTTAATTCTGTCACGTGTGTTACAAGCCAAAGGTGAATTTCATGACAATTTTTTTTCTTGATATGCATCATATATCCAATTAACAGGCATGCCTACAGAATAAGATGGTCATTGTTTATAAAATGACATGTGAATCAGTTTGTTAATCATAAAAATGTTTCCTAGACAGCATCAGCATTTTAAAATGTATAGGATCAATTGTTTGGCTATAGTAGCCATAAATGTGTCCACTGATGCGCAAGGCATACACATGTACATTCCACAAACAAATATTTTATCCTGATATATTGGATCAACATTATGGAGAAAAAGTATAAATTGTGACCTTGAGTCAAATTTAAATTGTTTTGTTTCGTGGACCACTTTGCGTGGAATGGCCCAGCATCATCCCAGTGTTATTCCAATATCATATGGCAAGTGTGTTACTAATTGAAATAAAAATATGACCATACGCTAGCGCAATAACGAACCAAAGCTAAACCACTCACATGAGGGTAGCTGTGGCTTTTAATTTTTTTTGGTATCAAATTTAGTTTATAGATTCCTTGGTATTCCCACGAAATAAGATTCACATGAAGCCTATGTTTCCTGGGGTGATAATTACCCTCCGTGCACAACGGTTCGTCGAAAGAATGGACTCCAATCGTAATTTCGAGTATAAATTAGGACAATCGTACTTCAGGGTAGTCTTGATTGACAATTTGATAGCTAGACTAAACTAACCAACATCAAAGTGAAAATAGTTTTTCCTTGTCTAGAGGGGAACGGGAACATTTTTACTAAATTTAAGCAATATATTTCTTGACGCTGCGGCTAATTAAGATACTACATGGATAAACGTGCCCATTTCATAGCTGTTCATTTCATTCATAAGGTGTCGCTGTGTCGATTTCAAGGAAAATCAACGAACAACTTCATCGTGTAACTTTCCCCTTGATTGAGTTCGTCTGAACCTACATGAATGTATCTTCTCCTTGTTAAATAATTACATGTATGTGTTTCCCTTCGATTCCAGAAAATAGTATGATACATGTATTTATGGATTATCCAATGCATGTATGTAATATATACTAGTCTTATGATAACAAATACATGTACATGTAATTCCATATAAAATATATGTTATTTCGTTCCGCACAGTACTGTACAGTACCAAGTGATGTACATTAAAGGTCCACATTCGCACAGCAGATCGGTAAATTTGTGATGTCAATCTTATTATATTTCACATCACGAATTTCGATCACTTTTCACTCGCCCGGCATGTTGTAGACTGTATGTAGTTACTATAGTGTCATTATTTATTGTGTCATATTTTCTCAATAAAAGGTAAACTTCCTATGTTTCATTGTAATTCAAAATTCATAATTCTTATTTGCAATACCAGTACAGTCAATTTCCCAGTTCCGGATATTTCCTAGTTACGGATAACACTTGCTGTTTTGGTCAAAATTGTTCAATTTCTTCAACCATATTCCGATAATTTATCTTCGTGAAGACCAAATAGAAGCAAAACTAGCACAATAAAACACTTTTGTTGCTAGCAATCCACGTTTTTCTGAACCATCATTAAAGCGGAAATGAATTTAGGGGAGTTTTCAAAAGTCGGAATTTATTTTGGAACCAAATATCTCGATAAATAAATTTTCAATTCTGTAACTAAAGATCGCGATTTGTACATAAATGTTTACCCTATTGGAGCACAAAAAGTGTTTGTAGTCAAATAAATTCTTACCAACAAAAAGTACTTTTTGTTGAGAAGAAACATGAGATAACCATTGGAATCAAGCAAATACTGCAGGTTTCAACTAAAAATAAACAAATTCCTGAACTGAATAAAACATGATAATAATTGATATCAACAGTTCAACGGTCATTTTCAAAAGGCTATCATGCACTCATTAAACAATTTTATTAGCTCAAATATGCATTCTGTTGAAAGGGATTAGCATAAAATCACATAAAATAAAACTTTAATACACAAAAAATAACTGATAAGTTAACAGCAATGTCAAATATTCAGTTATCCCGAACCGGCAAAAAAATCCCGAACTAGGAAAAATGGGTAGGGTCAAATTTCAGAAGCAAATACTTTTTTTTCGACGAAGCATGATCTGAAAATCATTTTAAATACTGCAGAGTATGTTTTCTTATGTCTTGGAACAATGTATGACCATGCAAATCAACCAAGAAATTTTTGCGCACAAATTCAAAACAGCAGCGTCGTATACAAACTGTTTGCATGCTCGAATCCCAGAAAGATTAAAACACTGTCAATGTTAAATTAGACTAATGTGTGTTTAGTATGACTACACACAAATATGCTGCATACACTTATATCATTACCTATTGAGACATAAAAAACATTTCAATAGAAAAACGATCGTGAAAATTGTTAAGAAATTATACACTGTATATTATTACGAGATATGCATTACAGGCATATACACCATTATTATTTGAAACACACAAGCAAAAATGCTAGGCAGTTTTGTATATTTATTCGAGCGAACTTAATGATACATTACAATATCACTATAGAAAAAAGGATCGTGAAAATTGTTACGAAATTATACACTGTATAATTAATTAATTATTACGAAGATATGCAGTACATTTATAATATTTTCACCAATATTATTTGAAACACATAAACAACGAGAGGCCGATCACGATCGGCAGATGTTTAACCCATACCTTGGCGATAGCGATCTTTTTATGAGTGCAAGAATTTCAACAATTCACAGCGTACTATTATTTATTAGTTTCATAGTGGAATCAGACATATTGAGCAACTTGCTCATTTAAACACAATAGGAAGATGGATATGACATTCGATTTCAACCTATTCGGTCACTCCAACAGAGATACATGTATGTGTGATAGATTGATAAAGATAATTATACCCAAACACAGTCAGACAGATGCACCATAGCTGTTAAAGATATAATTGTTACAATATTAACATCATAATAACTCTATTTATTTAATTCTTACAATGGAACCCGAGTCATAACAGATTATGTTGTTGTGTTAGCTGCATAGTAAAAGTTATGGGATGATTGAGATTAGAGACCAACAAACACCTGAACATCTATATAAGTGAGGGGTGTATAGACCTTGATATTAAATATGATTGATAATGGTTGGATATAAAATATTTTAATACAGAATTATCAGATAACTAAAGGAGAGATATGAGAAGGGTCAAATTGAAAATATTAGAGTCATAACATTGGATCGCGTACAGTATACATGTACCTATGGTTAATTTTATTCTAAGCTGATCATTGGAAAGATACAATGTCTGTAACAGCAGAAATATTATTAAATATTGGGTTAATATTCTCAAAACCATTCAATCAATACCAAAATCTATACGCATGAAGAATGTATCACAATCAACCTGAATGAGATTATAAAAGTGATTGGGTGAAAAATATTTGACCAAAAAGTCAGCTTCAAGAATACCAGAACCATTATTATTATCCTGCAGCCCAAATGCAATAGGTGGCTTATAATTAATAGAAATTCTTAGTGAACCTGGCCTAAGGCGAAAGAGATAATTTAAAATCTGCGTATCAGATATTATGTGTCTATGGAATAGGTTAATTTTAATCCTGAAATACATGCAAGTGAAAAGTGGATCACGATCAACCTGGACATAGAATAGGAGAATGAACATATGATGTGTGGAGAGTGTTAATCATTTTCAATGACATCATATGATGGAACTAATGTGTGGATAAATTGTTTTCTCAAGATAAGACAACAGTGTCTCTGTAAACAACAATTCTCTAAACAGCCATGCTCCAGAACATCCTTCACATGGACTATTTGTATTAATGCCATGAACATGTTTCAACAGGTTGGGTTAAATTACTATTGCACACAAACTGGAGTAAAGTATCATCAATCACTTAAATTTGACAGCTCTGGGAGCAGCAGTGGTTTAGCAAAGAGTATCCAGTGTCATTTTCTGATCCCAATAAAGCAGATTACTGTGTAAAGTTGTTTGTCTTAAATTCTCACAGGGCATATATACAATAGGTAGTAAATTACTTGAATTATAAAGGGCCATAACTCTGTTAAAATATATCGGATCAAACCCAAATTTGAACTTGATCTGTATTTCGGGGTGAGGACCACATGTACCAAATTTGGTGTAGATCAGATGAAAAATGTTTTGAGTTCTAAGTAAAAATAAGTTTGAAAAGGGTTAATTAAACGATACCAAAAACCATACAGATAAAGAACGTGCTAAGAAAAACCTTGGTAAGAAATATGAGGCATATCAGAAGAAAACAGTTTGACTTAGATGGATCAGATAGCATTTGTGTGCAGGGTTAATTATTTTCTAAACCGATCAACCGATCGATACCAAAAACTATACAGGTGAGGGGTGTGTCATTATAAACCTACATATCAAATATGAAAACAATCGGACAAAAAATAATTTGGTTACAGCATCGGATAGCTCATGCCTATGTGCGGATGCAAAGTGTTAATAATTTCTAAACCGATCAACCGATCGATACCAAAAACTATACAGGTGAGGAGTGTGTCATCATAAACATGGGAGTAAAAAATAACTCTAATTCCCATAATACAGATTTACTGCTCTCAGAGCTAAACTGATACCACTGGTAATTAATTGTAGACTGCTATGGTTATCTGTTCAATTCTTAGTTGAAAAAGGGCCATAACTCTGGTATAAAATGTTGGATATAACCCATATTCAAACTCGATCTGTATTTTGAGTTGAGAAACTCGCATACCAAATTTGGTTCCGATCAGATTAAAAAAAATTTGAGTTATGGCAGCATGCATGAATTCTAAGTCGAAAAAGGGCCATAACTCCATTGAAAAATATCGGATCAAACCCATATTCGAACTCGATCTGTATTTTGGTCCGAGAAACTTGCATACCAAATTTGATTCTGATCAGATAAAATTTTTTGGAGTTATGGTAGCATGCATGAATTCTAAGTCGAAAAAGGGCCATAACTCCGTGAAAAAAACTCGGATCGAACCCATATTCGAACTCGATCTGTATTTGGTGCTGACAAATTCATATACAAAATTTGGTTCCGATCAGATATAAAATGTTCGAGTTATCGCACCATGCGTAAAGTGTCTACAGACAGACAGACAGACAGACAGACAGACAGACAGACAGACAGACAGACGGACAGACGGACGGACGGACTAACGACGAGTGGTCAATCCGGGCAACGACACTATGTTTACCATACTATGGTATGGATAAACATAAAAATGCTAGGCTGTATTGTGCATTTATTCGAGCATGAAATTGAAGTGACTGCATACACCAATGTCATTTAGCTTGTAGACATAAACAAGGGTCAATGCAGAACACTAGATAGTAAGCAATGTATAGGTACATGGCACAATTGTTAAATGTATGAAGCCATTGCCACTAGTTATTCATATCCCAAACTTTATGCGTTCCTGTTCATAACTATCTCAAGAAATATCTTTACCCCAAAGTGTTCACATTATATAGGTTATATTATGGGTGGTGAACCCATATCACTGCTAAGATGTAAAAATTAATTTATATAAAACATTATCCACATCATGCAGAATCAATCATACATCCATATTTAAAAGGGTATCGATCACATGATACAGACGTGCGACAGATTTTAAATTAATAATAAAAGTATAAATATTGTAAAAAGTTAAAAAACAATGTATTTGCATGGCTTTTAACCAAGCCAAGACAGTATAACGCACTGTGTTTGAATATTGAATGTAAATATTGCATTGTCAACTGTTCATAGTCCCAATACTGTGACATAATCTTGAGCACAAGTCAAAAAGGCATAACAATAGGCATGGATACATCTCGCCGATCGAAATTCGTCTCTTCCAAAGAAAGCTTTTAACTATTAGGCATTTACACTGCCCAATGTCCCACGTGTAGGAGCATGCTCACGCTCTCAGCGACATAATTATATGGGTCACTAACTCCACGAAGCTGTAAGACAAGTCCAACACTGACAACAGGATAATTAAACAATCAGTTATTCGAACAGCAGCGAGTCAAAGGGGTAACAGATCGGTTTGATCTCACCTCAGTGTTGTGTTCCGTTGCCGAAATCAACTTGGCATACAGTTAATCAGATTATTATAAATTAAAACATTTCAAGATGGCGAAGATCTGTGTTAAAAATTCAGTTAAAATCAAGTAAAAATAAAAAAGATGTTGACGACTCGCCGAGCTGAGTTCAAATGAATGCAGTGAGACAAACCGGAAGTAAACGTAATAGAAACCACGGAACGTGGCCAATCAAATATCTTGTTACTAGTATACACAAGAGGTCAAGTGACAATTAGCGCTCCAATGAATTACATAATATGGCGAAACAAATTAACACTTGAAGTAATTAAAGGCAAATATAGTGGAATGTTCGTTACTCCGGGAAGATTAATTCTTTTAATATATTTTACAAACATAATAAAAGTTACCAATTACGACCCAAACTTGGGCCAAAGCATCACTTTTAGTATTTAATCTCAGATATTGCCAATCATATGATGGTTGAATTCGTCTATAACATATAGATAAATTAATCTGTTATTGACAAATTCGGTGTTTTGCCAGACCTAATGTCAGTGATCTCATGACAACAGGTAGGGAGCTAAAAATAAAACAGCGACAATAGGATACGAAAATGAAAAAGCGTTTTCAATACCCAGAGCGTGCACCAGCAGCTAAATTATTATCCAGTCGGGTGATTGTGTTCTTGAATAATATGTTGATGTTGAAACTGAATTCCATTCTGACTGAATTGGGACTTTCACTGAGAATCTGTCATTTTGCACACGAGAAAATCATTTTTTTTCTTTTTTTTGTTTTGATTTCGCCTAGCAAAGTGCAGCTCCGCAGAAAGAAATAACTTGTGATATCATTGGACAAAACCGAAATAGATCGCCGAAGTCCAGACACGTAAAATCAAAATTAATAGACAGGTTCAGATTCTCGGATAAACCGAGATGGAAGATTTTATTGTAATATTTCCCATTGGCTTGGTATTGACTTTATTATGGGAGGCCAAATTCACTTTTAATAATTATTTGCGCTTAAGCGCAATTATTTGCGCTTAAGCTCAATGATTTGCACTTTAGCACAAATAAGCACACACCTTCTAGATTGATAATAAACACTCTTATAATTATTAGTCCCCCTTTAAGTCATCTGAGGTCAAATGCGCCTAACCCATGACATTCTCCTGGTCAGGTGACCCATCTCTACCAATTTTCCTACATATCTTCTAAGCTGAAAAGTAACGATATATATATTGCTCATATTTGCCCCTAAAGTCCTCTGTTGTCAACGGCATCTATCCCATATGACACTCTACGGGTCAATTTATCACCGTGTTTGAATTTACACCGACTATCATGATGCTTACTGCAACCATTTTGGGTATATCATTAATTATTTAGTTAAATTAATTATTAGTGCCCTATTACGACATATATCAATAAGATTCCCCGGGTCATATTACCCAAATTTTTTACATATTTTCAGCTCTGAGGGTTCAACCGTTTGGCCGTTTCTAGCCAAAAAAAATCATAATAATTATTAATGCCTTTCAATACATCTGGGGTCAACGGGACCCATCTAATAAAGCTCCCCAGGTCAAATTACCCCAATGTGTGCAAATGTTCAGCTCCGATGGTTCAGCCGTTTGGTCGCCTATAACCGGACAAACATGCGAACAAACAAAATTGAGTTTTATTAGTATATGTATAGATAACATTTCCAACAAATGTGTGAGATATTGAATCTGATCCTGGCATAGTTGCATGATATCGTATACTAACTTCTTTTCACGGGCGTGTTTTTCTTTATTTTGGCCCCATCTTATATCTCGACGCGTCTTCCCTCAGACTTAAGAGCACTTGGGACACACCAAGATGAACATTCATTGAGTATTTTTTCTTTCCTGTTCACTTATTCGGGAACCTTTCCAAATATTTACTTCACAATCACTGTGCATGGCCATCAACGTTGTGGTCGATTATAATGTGAGATTATCACGCTTGGACCCACTTGTGGCATTTAATATATTGGTCATCTCTATAATATTAAATGCCATATCTGGATATTTGATACATAAATTTAGCTTAGAACAGGTGGCGTGCCGATAGATTCAAAAATGAACATCAGATTATTGAATTGCCGTCTCGCGTGCCGAGTACCCCTGACCTTAAGGGATATAACAAGTTTTTCCCCATAACAATAATTAAGCCTCCAGTTATAGTAAGAAATTTGGTGTTGTTATTTTCCACCGAAATTGATCACTGAAATCGATAGATTATAGATGAGAAATTAACGTCTAGAACAGCATCGCGACCTGGCTACCAGACCAAAAACCACACATAATACCATATGTAATTATTTCTGGGTTATGTAAAACGACACGTTTTCGAGTTGAAATTTGTGTAAAATTGTGGTGTATCGATAGAGCTATTTATCGGTCATACCGAAATGAGTTATCTCTATTTATGGTTCTTCATATGATATCGTCTGCTCGCCAATTGCAGACTCGTTGATCTTTTTCATACAGTACCTCTGTACAAAATATTTTTGCGCGAGGCAATGAAAACCCAATCAACAATATCTCACTACACATCAACTCCAAACAACATGTTTGTACAGCATGAGACGAAATCCAAAGAAACTCTATTGATATGAAGGGGTTATACATGGGGGGACTCAGTAAAGTCACTTTAGCACTGTCAAATTGTCCATTGTAATGAATGTAGGATTCATATGCATTATAGTATCCAATTGGTACATGTAATAACAGTTCCAGTTAGCTGAACGATTTACACAAATATTAGACTCTGAATGTCCCTCAAAATACAAAAAGAAGCGTCCTACTACTCCCATGTATCTATACACTGTTGTTTCGCGCCGGCTTGCAGATATTCGTCGTCTTGTAACTATTTACCGGTTAAGAATACCCAGCGTGAATTCTCAACTATCATTTCAAGCCCCTTGGCCTTAGGTAGGAGACATAATAAAAATGTTAAAACTTAAGACACTCGTGATGGGAATTAATTAGCCTGGGATAATTATCATGCATATATATACTATAAAAATGTGATCAACCAATGCACCAATATACTATATTCTGAAACCAGTATCGCTAATATTACTAATGCTTATTAAACTTATTAATATGAAGTAGTATGATAACGTGGCCTTCAAATATAATACTACATGTCATTCGAATAAGATGCCATCGGTGGTAAAGTTATTTTATCTTAAATAGAGGGTAATATCGGGTGAGAGCGAACGCAGACCCCATGACGCATAAATTATGCAATCGAGTTATCCGAATTTGGGATAATCGCTAAGGTCATCCAAACCGAAGTGCAATGGCAAGGACTCGCCCATCAGGGAGCACCGCCTTATGTTTTGTTTTTGTTTTGTTGTTGTGGCCCAGGGCTATTGCGGACCATTCTTATCGGCTGGAGCACCCCGAAAGAGGTGACCCACCCTTACGAGATGGTCAAATTGCCTGTCGGGGCCAGACCCCGCTAGAAGCGGAAGTCCGTCAGTCAGTCAGGACCACTCGTGGAAGTCCCGTCCGTCGGATGGGGTGACCATCGTCGGGGAAGTATCTCACAGAACGGGCTCGAGCCAAAAGGCCGAGAAGCGATCGAATGATCACCCATTTCGCCTTTTTTTTTTTTTTTTTTGGCCCGGGGTTATTGCGGACCACTCTTATCGGCTGGAGCACCCAGAAAGAGGTGACCCACCCTTACGAGATTGTCAAATTGCCTGTCGGGGTCAGTCCATCCGTCAGTCAGGACCACTCGTCCTCCTCATGCTGCGAACCCATACCGTGGAAGTCACGCCCGACGAGGTGACCATCGTCGGGGACGTATCTCACAGCACGGGCTCGAGCCAAAATTGGAGAAGCGATCGAATGATCACCCATTTCGCATCATACAAAAATATATACACAGTGGATCCGATAACGGAATTAAAGGTACTCAATCCGATAAAACTCCTCTCAATTACTATTTCAATGGCTTCGGGGGTCAAAAATATTTGATTCGAGTCGAGGAAGTCACACATCAAAGCTCAGATTTGTTAGATATCGATTTTAGAAATCTATTATTTTTCATTATCGGGAATACTTTCTGGCCCAGAACTCAGACAAAATTGCGTTATTATTACCACTTGATTTTAGAGTTATCCATCCTTGTCTGTTTGAATATTGTTTTGGTGTACACATCACGCGCAGGTTACGAAACTGACGGCAATTATTAGTACTCATCTCGAGAAACTAACAAATTTCAAAAATCAATATCTAATAACTCTGAGCTTTGTTTGATGGGATCCTCAACTCGAATCAAATATGTTTTACCCCCAAAGCCAAAGAAATAGTAATATAGGATCCTCTGATCGGATTGTTGTTGTTGGAATCTGTTGAGATGGGGACCCTCTGTTCGGATTGAGTACCTTTAACACATGGGATTTTCCACTATCTATATCAATGGACCATGCCAACCACGATCTTCATGTGTTGGTCCTGCAAATTTGGCAAATGTTCAATAATTTGTTTGATCAATGGGAATTATATTTTTGTAAAAAAACAAATTGCCCGCAATGTGCCACTATAGAATTTCCGTCCTTATTACTTACATGTAAATTAATTATTTACAACAGCTAGTACAATAGTGCATGTATAATTACAGTATAAATATTAGAATATATTCTAACAATTCGTGTAAACTCAATAGGAAAGAAAAGATAGAATAAAAATATTGAAGTATTAAACAACAAACAATTTAAGACATATTATTCACAAGCTGGAACATGCATTGCACGCCGGGTCCAGTAATATATTTATTTTGATAATTTAATAATTTACTATATTATTAATAATAAATAATGAAATTAGAATTTTTTTTATTCCAAACACGTGTAATTTCACAAATATTATTTCAGACTATTTAAGGGGAGACGCACGTTTTGCATAAATCCAGCCAAAAATGGCAAGATATTTTGTACAATGAATTTCTTTGGATCTATCTGGCGAAAACATCTTGAATTTCACATACCATCATCTTTATTGTTTTTAGATGTTAGAATCTGAGCAATTATTAAGAGACAACAAAAACAATGGATATTAATACATCTGAGAGGTTGGAAATATTATTTAATTGTTTGACCCTTTCGGTACCAAGAACTGCTAGACTAATGAATAATTTCACACAAAACTCCAATCACCAAATAGCTTATTGTCTTGGCTTCATTTGTATCATAATGTTGAGTTTGATTTGTAATTGCATAATATAGCATCACACCCCCATATATTATAATGAAGAATAAAGCAGTCACACATATTGCAGCCCAATGCAACCAAGTGTTGATAAGGAGAGTGGTCCACTCAAGAAGGGAGCTATCAACAAGAATGGGGTCAAAGTGTTAAGAGATATGGCGGTCAGCTTTAACTTGGTTATGAACCAATGACCCACAACTCATCTCAGCCCAATTGTCCATTGATCAACACGCATGGCATGATAATCTTCAAATATAGAACACCTGAGTCGTTATTTCGTGCGAATCCGGATTCAGAATCCGAATCCGATTACGGGGGCGGGGCTAATTCCTTATTCTAGGTCAGATTTTGAAATCCACGTGGTCTTCGATACCATGTTTAATATTCTCCCAGCGTCAAATATGGCTCATGTATTTGACACAAGTATCATTTGTATCTTATATTTACAAAGTTCATGTTTGTTGTGAAAGTCATGCTTTGCTTCTATCTCATATATAGTTTGAAGACCTCTGTCTGTCTGTATGTCCTTTATAGAATCGAAAACGACTGCACCCATCGAGCTCAAATTTCGTATATAAGTGTAAAAACCCACGGGGATCGTCGACGTCGCGTTTTGGACAAGCTCTGAGCACCGATTCTCCACTCCCAATCATCAAAATCACCGCAAACGCCACTTCGGGGGTTAAGGCATCAACGATCTTTATATTGACCATATTCGGATGTGTTAAGGATGAACGCTCTTTATTACCATCGAAGCTGCTAAACGGCTACACATGCGTAAAATACGGATGCAAAACGAAACGCGGAATGCAATTATCTCGATTAAAAAGGCAGAATGGGTTGTTGTGTCATATATGTCCTAGGAACAGGGGAGTTTTTCATCATTGTTTGAGGGACGGATACCATGAATTAATTCATGAAAAACAAAAAATGCGTGTTGTGCTGTCGTTCATAGGAAGGGAAGGGGGGATTTCATCGGGTCAGTTTTTCCGCCCGAAAAAAACAAAATTAAATACAAACAAAATAATTTTTAAAATGTCATGTTTCTGACCAACCACGCCAGTGGCGGGCTAACCTGCTATCTCATATATATTTCGAAGACCTCTGTCTGTTTGTCTGTTTGTCTGTCTGTCATTTATACAAATCTACAATTCTCGACCGATCGGGACGAAACTTGGTACGTGTGTGTAGTTTGACCAGGCGGTCGGCGTTGTCGTATTGGCGAGCCCGTGCGGCGCACGTGCAGCGCATGCGCAGACGAGATCTCGGAAACGGGTGGAGCTATCGACTTGAAATTTGCTATGTGAATGTATCTTGCCCCGGATACGAATTTTATCGGGTCGCCGAGCCCGTGCGACGCCAGCTTCGCGCATGCGCAGACCAGATATCGGAAACGGGTGGAGCTAACGACTTCAAATTTGGTTTTTGAATAGCCCGGACAACGTCGGGCTCATCGGCTAGTCTCATATATATTTTGAAGACCTCTGTCTGATTGTCTGTTTGTCTGTCTGTCATTTATACAAATCTACGATTCTCGACCGATTGGGACGAAACTTGGTACGTGTTTGTAGTTTGACCAGGCGGTGGTCGTTGTCGTATTGGCGAGCCCGTGCGGCGCCCGCTTCGTGCATACGCAGACGAGATCTCGGAAACGGGTGGAGCTATCGACTTGAAATTTGCTATGTGAATGTACCTTGCCCCGGATACGAATTTTATTGGGTCGCCGAGCCCGTGCGACGCCAGCTTCGCGCATGCGCAGACGAGATCTCGGAAACGGGTGGAGCTATCGACTTGAAATTTGGTATGTAAATGTATCTTGCCCCGGATACGAATTTTATCGGGTCGCCGAGCCCGTGCGACGCCAGCTTCGCGCATGCGCAGACCAGATCTCGGAAACGGGTAGAGCTATCGACTTGAAATTGTGTTTTTGAATAGCCCGGACAACGTCGGGCTGGGTAAAGCTATCGACTTGAAATTTGGTTTTTGAATAGCCCGGACAACGTCGGGCTCATCGGCTAGTCTCTTATATAGTTTGATGACCTCTGTTTGTTTGTCTGTCTGTCATTTATACAAATCTACGATTCTCGACCGATCGGGACAAAACTTGGTACGTGTGTGTAGTTTGACCAGGCGGTCGGCGTTGTCGTATTGGCGAGCCCGTGTGGCGCCCGCTTCGCGCATGCGCAGACGAGATCTCGGAAACGGGTGGAGCTATCGACTTGAATTTTGGTATGTGAATGTATCTTGCCCCGGATACGAATTTTATCGGGTCGCCGAGCCCGTGTGGCGCCCGCTTCGCGCAGACCAGATCTCGGAAACGGGTGGAGCTATCGACTTGAAAATTGGCATGTGAATGTATCTTGCGCCGGGTACAAATTTTTCTTATATATATTTTGAATAGCCCGGACAACGTCTGGCTCATCGGCTAGTCTACTATATATTTTGGGACTTATGTTTGTTTGTAAGCTATGGCCGGGAAAACTGCCGGACGGATTTAACCCAAACTTGCTATCTAAGGGTAAAAAGCCACGGGAATGGTCATCGGACCGCTTCTGATAACGTCAGAGCACTCATTCTCCAATCCCCCGCCACAGCAATGGGAATTCATGGGTTAATCGCGTGATAGTTAAAGAGCGTTCGTATCCGCAGTGTCGTTGATAAAGAGCGCATATGTGTCCAGACATGAGCGTGTTGTGTCTGTGTACAGACATGAGCGTGTTGTGTGAGTGTTCGTACTTATGGGTTCCTGGGAATGGGGGAGATTTTCATCGGGTCAGTTTTTTTCCGGCCGAGGTGACCTTCACCTTGAAACGGGTACCCACAAATGATGTAATATATAGTTTGGGACTTTGATACCTACGGCTGATTTTGTCCGGGGAGTGTTTTGGATGGGTCAAATAGTGACTCCGACCTGACCTTGACCTTCAAAATTGTCAATTCAAGGTCAAAGCCCGGACGCAGTCGGGTCACCTGCTAGTCTAATATATATTTTGGGACTTCTGTCTGTTTGTTTGTTATCTATGGCCGGGAAAACGGCTGGACCGATTGAGCTCAAACTTCCAATCTAAGGTTAAAACTCCACGGGCAGTGTTTACCGCCGTTTTGGAGAAGCTCCGGGCACCCCTTCTCCACTCTCAGACACCAAAATGACCGTCCTTGGCACTGTGGGTTTAATCGCGTTGATAGTTAAAGAGCGTTCGTATCCGCAGTGTCGTTGATAAAGAGCGTATGCGTGTAGTGTGATTCTTATGTCTGTCTTCGTACTTAGGGGTTCCAAGGAACGGGGGAGATTTTCATCGGGTAAGTTTTTCCGCCCGAGGTGATCTTAACCTTTAAAATGGGTACCCACAAACGTACCTCTTTTAGGGACGGGTACCATCACTGGACGGGTACCATCATTTCTCTTGATTAAAAAGGCAGAATTAACTCAAATTAAATTAAAAAATTAACGGATTTCGACGAAATGTGATACCTATGGATACTTTTGTCGGGGAGTGTTTTCGACGGGTCAAATCGTGACCCCGACCTGACCTAGACCTTCAAAATGGTCAATTCAAGGTCAAAGCCCGGACGAAGTCGGGTCACCTGCTATAGTGTGTATATATACATGGCACTTAATCATGCCAATCCGACTTAATCGCATCTTTTTTTCAAGTTAAGGTGTGTTTTATAACAGCTCTAGGTCTCCTGAATCAAATTCCGAAGACGTTGTGGAGAACACACGAAAGTTGTCAGTTGTACATGCAGTGACGTGGCGACAGGGGTTGGTTGGGGTGTCTCGACCCCCCAGGAACTTTGGTACAATTTTCTTAGCTGTACAGTCATTCATACGTGATGCAAATCAGGATTCTTTTGACTGTTCCAAATAATGATACGTACAAACCAGCAAACGCAACAAACAAATCCGATTTTAAATAAATACATATACTAACTTATGACTAATTCGGGGAGGGGTGACCGGTGATCTGTATATATGTTCAACTTGTTTTTTTAGTCATGTTGCTTTACCATTACTAATTATTTATTTTTCAGTGTAATAACATATGGGAGAGGGGTACCATAAAGTGAGTCACCACTTGTCCTCCAATCTCGTTGTCTGTATAAACAGATGTATGTGTTATATATCATGTGTTATCTAAATTTGACAAATATTTTAAAATAAATGTGTCTAAACTAAACTTTGGTACATTTCCAGCAGTTCGAAATGACATGCATGACACAACATTAGTTGGATATTAATTTGACACCATATATAGGTTGGAATTGTTCTCATTACTTGATTTTTTTCAACCAGTAAAAGTTGGTTATTTTCCAATCTTAGGGTGTGTCAAGTTGGAACTTGGATATTTCCAAGGGGGTGAAAATGGAATTCTGCGAACCTGTGAGATTGATGTTTGGTTCAAGGGAGGGGGTTGCAGTTGGTCTGAAATTTGAGGAAACTTCTAGCCACGACCCTAGAACTTGTACGTGTGGGTACTTAATCAATAAATTTACTGATATTTGCACTTTATAGTCCTGAGATCCTAGAATAAGCTTTACATTTGTGTTTGTGCGATTGGGAGATGAGTTCACGTGCGATCACAAGACCACAACATTAGCTTCATGGGCAAAGCTTTATTTTCCAACTTATGTACAGCACGTTGGCCAAAAAATGTCTGTGTTTCTTCCCTATACAGAGACTATTGTGGAAAATGACTGCATTTAACGAAACAACACATTTTAAATATGAAATTGTTATAAGCATAGATAGTACATACGTATATATGATAATCCATCGATATAAAATAATCCTACTATTCCTTGAATAAAAAGGAACATATAATAACGAACAAAGCAGAAGACATATCCATGCAGGTTCACGTTATTCGGTCAATGGTGACGTATCCGCCGAATTTGAAATCGACATGCGTTCGGGCGGTATTTTATGGGTGGAATTATGAAATGAACATGATATGATGAAAGTGACGATGCTTTGCTTCAAGTTCGCGTTCAACCGAAGTGCTCCCCCACGTTACTATCAGTAACATTGTTATTTGGCTAATTTCAGTAATATTCTTCCCGTTTACACTCGATAACACAAATTTGTCTCCGCATTTAAAATTCTTTGATATAGATCGTTTATATTCTGCAATATTTTGTACACAAGAGACGGATTCTTATGTTTTATTGTGTTTTTAAACTCCGAGGTGGCGAAATCTCGGTGTGTTTACATTACGAACAGTTGAGTCCGTAATCGGAATCCGAATCCGAATCTGGATTACCACGAGAATACGATTACGGTCTGTTCGTTAACTGATTCTGGTCTGTTCGTTTACCGACCCAAGTCGTACGGGGACTAATCCATAATCTGAATCCAGATTCCCACGAAATAACGACTCAGCTGATGTGCCCGACTTCGTCCGGGCTATTTCGTGATTTCTTTGTGATCTCCTCCGTCTGGACAGAATATACAACGTCGGTCCGGAAACATGCGTATATGAGCGCAAGCATGAGGGCAAGCATTTATAACAGCTCTAGGTCTCCTGAATCAAATTCCGAAGACGTTGTGGAGAACACACGAAAGTTGTCAGTTGTACATGCAGTGACGTGGCGACAGGGGTTGGTTGGGGTGTCTCGACCCCCCAGGAACTTTGGTACAATTTTCTTAGCTGTACAGTCATTCATACGTGATGCAAATCAGGATTCTTTTGACTGTTCCAAATAATGATACGTACAAACCAGCAAACGCAACAAACAAATCCGATTTTAAATAAATACATATACTAACTTATGACTAATTCGGGGAGGGGTGACCGGTGATCTGTATATATGTTCAACTTGTTTTTTTAGTCATGTTGCTTTACCATTACTAATTATTTATTTTTCAGTGTAATAACATATGGGAGAGGGGTACCATAAAGTGAGTCACCACTTGTCCTCCAATCTCGTTGTCTGTATAAACAGATGTATGTGTTATATATCATGTGTTATCTAAATTTGACAAATATTTTAAAATAAATGTGTCTAAACTAAACTTTGGTACATTTCCAGCAGTTCGAAATGACATGCATGACACAACATTAGTTGGATATTAATTTGACACCATATATAGGTTGGAATTGTTCTCATTACTTGATTTTTTTCAACCAGTAAAAGTTGGTTATTTTCCAATCTTAGGGTGTGTCAAGTTGGAACTTGGATATTTCCAAGGGGGTGAAAATGGAATTCTGCGAACCTGTGAGATTGATGTTTGGTTCAAGGGAGGGGGTTGCAGTTGGTCTGAAATTTGAGGAAACTTCTAGCCACGACCCTAGAACTTGTACGTGTGGGTACTTAATCAATAAATTTACTGATATTTGCACTTTATAGTCCTGAGATCCTAGAATAAGCTTTACATTTGTGTTTGTGCGATTGGGAGATGAGTTCACGTGCGATCACAAGACCACAACATTAGCTTCATGGGCAAAGCTTTATTTTCCAACTTATGTACAGCACGTTGGCCAAAAAATGTCTGTGTTTCTTCCCTATACAGAGACTATTGTGGAAAATGACTGCATTTAACGAAACAACACATTTTAAATATGAAATTGTTATAAGCATAGATAGTACATACGTATATATGATAATCCATCGATATAAAATAATCCTACTATTCCTTGAATAAAAAGGAACATATAATAACGAACAAAGCAGAAGACATATCCATGCAGGTTCACGTTAATTCGGTCAATGGTGACGTATCCGCCGAATTTGAAATCGACATGCGTTCGGGCGGTATTTTATGGGTGGAATTATGAAATGAACATGATATGATGAAAGTGACGATGCTTTGCTTCAAGTTCGCGTTCAACCGAAGTGCTCCCCCACGTTACTATCAGTAACATTATTATTTGGCTAATTTCAGTAATATTCTTCCCGTTTACACTCGATAACACAAATTTGTCTCCGCATTTAAAATTCTTTGATATAGATCGTTTATATTCTGCAATATTTTGTACACAAGAGACGGATTCTTATGTTTTATTGTGTTTTTAAACTCCGAGGTGGCGAAATCTCGGTGTGTTTACATTACGAACAGTTGAGTCCGTAATCGGAATCCGAATCCGAATCTGGATTACCACGAGAATACGATTACGGTCTATTCGTTAACTGATTCTGGTCTGTTCGTTTACCGACCCAAGTCGTACGGGGACTAATCCATAATCTGAATCCAGATTCCCACGAAATAACGACTCAGCTGATGTGCCCGACTTCGTCCGGGCTATTTCGTGATTTCTTTGTGATCTCCTCCGTCTGGACAGAATATACAACGTCGGTCCGGAAACATGCGTATATGAGCGCAAGCATGAGGGCAAGCATTTATAACAGCTCTAGGTCTCCTGAATCAAATTCCGAAGACGTTGTGGAGAACACACGAAAGTTGTCAGTTGTACACGCAGTGACGTAGCGACAGGGGTTGGTTGGGGTGTCTCGACCCCCAGGAACTTTGGTACAATTTTCTTAGCTGTACAGTCATTCATACGTGATGCAAATCAGGATTCTTTTGACTGTTCCAAATAATGATACGTACAAACCAGCAAACGCAACAAACAAATCCGATTTTAAATAAATACATATACTAACTTATGACTAATTCGGGGAGGGGTGACCGGTGATCTGTATATATGTTCAACTTGTTTTTTTAGTCATGTTGCTTTACCATTACTAATTATTTATTTTTCAGTGTAATAACATATGGGAGAGGGGTACCATAAAGTGAGTCACCACTTGTCCTCCAATCTCGTTGTCTGTATAAACAGATGTATGTGTTATATATCATGTGTTATCTAAATTTGACAAATATTTTAAAATAAATGTGTCTAAACTAAACTTTGGTACATTTCCAGCAGTTCGAAATGACATGCATGACACAACATTAGTTGGATATTAATTTGACACCACATATAGGTTGGAATTGTTCTCATTACTTGATTTTTTTCAACCAGTAAAAGTTGGTTATTTTCCAATCTTAGGGTGTGTCAAGTTGGAACTTGGATATTTCCAAGGGGGTGAAAATGGAATTCTGCGAACCTGTGAGATTGATGTTTGGTTCAAGGGAGGGGGTTGCAGTTGGTCTGAAATTTGAGGAAACTTCTAGCCACGACCCTAGAACTTGTACGTGTGGGTACTTAATCAATAAATTTACTGATATTTGCACTTTATAGTCCTGAGATCCTAGAATAAGCTTTACATTTGTGTTTGTGCGATTGGGAGATGAGTTCACGTGCGATCACAAGACCACAACATTAGCTTCATGGGCAAAGCTTTATTTTCCAACTTATGTACAGCACGTTGGCCAAAAAATGTCTGTGTTTCTTCCCTATACAGAGACTATTGTGGAAAATGACTGCATTTAACGAAACAACACATTTTAAATATGAAATTGTTATAAGCATAGATAGTACATACGTATATATGATAATCCATCGATATAAAATAATCCTACTATTCCTTGAATAAAAAGGAACATATAATAACGAACAAAGCAGAAGACATATCCATGCAGGTTCACGTTAATTCGGTCAATGGTGACGTATCCGCCGAATTTGAAATCGACATGCGTTCGGGCGGTATTTTATGGGTGGAATTATGAAATGAACATGATATGATGAAAGTGACGATGCTTTGCTTCAAGTTCGCGTTCAACCGAAGTGCTCCCCCACGTTACTATCAGTAACATTATTATTTGGCTAATTTCAGTAATATTCTTCCCGTTTACACTCGATAACACAAATTTGTCTCCGCATTTAAAATTCTTTGATATAGATCGTTTATATTCTGCAATATTTTGTACACAAGAGACGGATTCTTATGTTTTATTGTGTTTTTAAACTCCGAGGTGGCGAAATCTCGGTGTGTTTACATTACGAACAGTTGAGTCCGTAATCGGAATCCGAATCCGAATCTGGATTACCACGAGAATACGATTACGGTATGTTCGTTAACTGATTCTGGTCTGTTCGTTTACCGACCCAAGTCGTACGGGGACTAATCCATAATCTGAATCCAGATTCCCACGAAATAACGACTCAGCTGATGTGCCCGACTTCGTCCGGGCTATTTCGTGATTTCTTTGTGATCTCCTCCGTCTGGACAGAATATACAACGTCGGTCCGGAAACATGCGTATATGAGCGAGGTCAAGGACACGGTCGCACATGAAATTGGACCCGCCCATATTGTTCCCGGGATCAAAGTAGGCCTACATAGCAAATTTGAGTCGGATCGTTCGAGGTCAAGAAATATGTCTACATGAGCGTATATGAGCGAGGCCAAGGTCAAGCACACGGTCGCACGTGAAATTGGACCAGCCCATATTGTTCCTGGGATAAAAGTAGTCCTACATACCAAATTTGAGTAAGATCGGTCGAGTAGTTTTCGAGTCTATAACACACATGTATACACAATGCATACATACAGACAGAAGTTCCAAAATATATAATAGACCAGCTGATGTGCCCGACTTCGTCGGGCGGTCCAGAAACATGCCTATATGAGCAAGATCAAGGACACGATCGCACGTGAAATTGGACCCGCCCATATTGTTCCCGGGATCAAAGTCCGCCCACATACCAAATTTGAGTTGCCTTCGTCTGGACAAACTATTGTTTCAATCGGTCCAGAAACATGCCTATATGAGCATATATGAGTGAGGTCAAGGTGAAGGACACGGTCGCACGTGAAATTGGAACCGCCCATATTGTTCCCGGGATCAAAGTAAAGTAGGCCTACATACCAAACTCGAGTCGGATCGGTCGAGGTCCATGCTGAAACATGCCTATATGAGCGTATATGAGCGAGGCCAAGGTCAAGCACACGGTCGCACTTGAAATTGGACCCGCCCATATTGTTCCCGGGATCAAAGTCCGCCCACATACCAAATTTGAGTTGCCTTCGTCTGGACAAACTATTGTTTCAATCGGTCCAGAAACATGCCTATATATGAGCGTATATGAGCGAGGCCAAGGTCAAGCACACGGTTGCACTTGAAATTGGACCCGCCCATGTTGTTCCCCGTATTAAAGTATGCCTACGTATACAAAATTTTAGTCTGATCAGTATAATAGTTTTCGAGTCTATAACACAGACATACAGACAGACAGACGTTCCAAAAATATATAGTAGACTAGTTGGTGTGCCCGACTTCGTCCGGGCTATTTAGGGATTTCTTTGCCAGAAACATGCCTATATATGAGCGAAAATTAGCGAGATCAAGGTCAAGGACACCGTCGCACGTGAACTTGGACCCGCCCATATATTGTGTCCGGGATCAAAGTAAACATACATACCAAATTTGAGTCGGATCGGTCGAGGTCCAGAAACATGCCTATATGAGCGCATATGAGCCAGGTCAAGACCAAGGTCAAAGGCACGGTCGCACGTGAAATTGGACCCGCTCATATTGTTCCCGGGATCAAAGTAGGCCTACATACCAAATTTGAGTCGGATCTGTCGAGGTCCAGAAACATGTCTATATATGAGCGTATAGGCCTATATGAGTGCATGAGGTCAAGGACTCGGTCGCACGTGGAATTGGACCCGCCCAAATAGTACCCCAGATCAAAGTAGGCCTACATATTTTAGTCAGATCAGTCGAGCAGTTTTACAATTAACACAGATATATACATACATACATACATACATACATACATACACACATACGTGTACACATACATACATACATGTATACAGACAGAAGTTCAAAAATATATAATAGACTAGCTGATGTGCCCGACTTCGTCCCGGCTATTTAGGGATTTCTTTGTGGTCGCCTCCGTCTAGACAGAATATACAGCGTCTGGACATGTTTTTTGGACGTTGCAAAATTGAGTCTAACTCTGATGAGGAATTGCGAGTTTGAACCAGAAACATGCCTAGTATATGAGCGTATATGAGCGAGGTCAAGGTCAATGACACGGTCGCACGTGAAATTGGACCCATATTGTTCCCGGGATCAAAGTAGACCTACTTACCAAATTTGAGTCGGATTGATCGAGCAGTTTTCGAGTCTATCACACACATACATACATACATGCAAACAGACAGAAGTTCCAAAATATATAACAGATTATTTATGAGTATAGTTGCCTTTCTTATTGAAAATAATCATTAAATTTCACAAATAAAGAATAAATTAAGTCTCCTCTCATGATCATTATGGGAGGCCCTTTTCACATTTATTATTTATTTACGCTTAAGCGCAAATAACCTCTATCATTTGCGCTTAAGCGCAAATTGATCATATTTGCGCTTAAGCGCAAATTAATATTCATTGATTCCCCCCTGAATTAATTTTAAATGGCACAGGCCTAAACACATCACTCAAGTCTATATACTATAGGCCCACCATATGAGGGAAGCAATCCCCCAGTAACCCCTAGATCCCTTTTATGACATGGAAATGGTATAGATCTGTGCAGGATATGTCTCATTTATAAAATATACTTGATCTCTGTGATGGAGACACAAATTCTTGGGGACAGGGATGCTGATAATATGAAAATATGGTTCCCCCCTATTTCAAGTCAACAAGTACACCATATGAAGGGAGCAAGCCCCCGGTAACCCCTAATTACCTAATTACCCTAATGGCCATGGTAATGGTATATATCTGTGCAGGAGATATCCCTTTAATAAAATATACTAGAGCTCTGGGAGTGAGACACCAATTCCTGGGACACCAGGGACAGAGATGCTGATATGCATATGGAAATATGTTTTTTCTTCAACTTCGAGTCTGTATGGGGCTATTACTATGGGCCCATCATAATATACTATGAGATGGACTCAATCATTCACAATCAGAGGGAAGTAAGGGAGTAAGCGCAAATAAATTGATAGACACATATTTGCGCTTAAGCGCAAATAAATAATAAATGTGAAAAGGGCCTCCCATAGATCTTGATATATGATATCACATATATATATATGAACTGTACTTTTGAAAAAAAATATTGTACAGAAGTTCTTGGTACCTGAAATCAGTGCAATTTTTTTCATGCCATAAAAGTAAAATAAATGAGCTTATAATATCACAATAATCCTAACAATCGTTTGTACCAAATTTCACAAAGAAATTACTGACAGATTTTAAGAAAATACATTTTGAAATACCAGGAAATTTTGGCAAAACGTACTGTATGCGTCTGACATGAATTATTAGGATATTATGCCATATATAAATGTATAATAGCACTTATTATACAGTGCTTTCGAAAACATACAGCCTTATAACACACAAATTCCAATCCCGTATTTGTTATCTTAACAAATTAAAAAACAAGGTCACATAGCAGTGAAGGGTTAAACGGGTATGTACTACCTACATTCACGCTCTCTGCACGCGACTCCGAGTCGGTGCGCGAAGTGTGGGCGGTCCTCGTTTGAAGTTAACCGACCAATCAAATCCAAGCTATCTTTCAAAAGTAAATACAATTTAGATGGCGCCAGACAGAGTTGGATTTCAAAACAAGAAAATTTGATCTTAAATTGACGGGCGGATGTCTATTGTATGGACAGTATTAATGCATTCTTCTTGTTTTTGAATCAATGAATAACCGATTATTTTCATGAATTCATTGGATCTGTTATATTTTTCGAGTTTTTGACTCGCGAAGTTTTGTGGATGAGAAAATCGCGTGTTCTGGAATTTAGCAATTATAATTTATAGGCAATACTCCAATAGCACGCTGCCTCACAAGTTTGAACTCAATCTTGTGTCAAATAGCCTGTTCTTTGATGAGGATTATCCCCACGCGATCGCGCTAATCTGTACTTACCGTATTTATAGATGATATTTACATAAACATATTGTTGCCGACAGTGCATTGTCACACGAATGACTTCATTTGATATGTGTGTGCACTGTGGATATGGTCAATGGCCCGAATGGGCAACTGGAATGTTATTAACACATTGGCACAATGCACTCCATGTTCCTGGTCATTTATTGGATGTTTGACCTTGCTGGCCTGCTGGTGACCATCTGTGCGTAAGATGTCACATTCATGAAGACCATAATTAACTGGACATATCACTCATATGTATGTAATTGCTAGACAAAGAAGGTGAGAGATGTCTATCACAAGCAGTGGTGTGGGCACCCCTAGGGGCAAGAACAGGCGTCAGCTGCCTGTTCTACCAGACAAATTTAATGGCTGTAATGGTAAGGAAAATTGTGTCACAGTGAGTTCGTCACCTTCTGTACCAAAAGTTACGTTCAATTCAGACATAATTGAGACGTCAATTGGAGGGACTCAAACACAGGTGAAACTTAAAGGCGATCCACTGAGTCCAAAAAATTTGCTGGAGAATTCTGTGATGAATAGTTTACATCTCAAATTAGATTCTTATAGTTCAGACGACCCTGTGAAAGAGGATAAAAGAATTTCCAAGGATTCTTCCATTAAAAAGTTTGTGACAGAAAGAAAAGGAAAAGAGAAACAAGTTAACGGTTCCCAATGTGATGATTTAAAAGGAGTTACTGATATTCAAGTGGCCATTATAGGCATTAATTCTCAGGATACTTTAGATCACAGTATCACGATTGATACTAGTATCAGTGTTGATAACATGAAAGTGGCTTCGATAACAACTCCTAGAAGGAATACACTTCAATCCCTATTAAGTGGTAGGGAGACCAATGGTGACGTTCATGATAGCGGAATATTTAAAACTCCAACTCGAAGACACACATTGAATTTTGAAAACAAGGGGCTAGAAACACCCGAATGTTATTCGATCGTTAACATTGGTACCCCCTTGCGAAATGAATCAACTCCACTCAATGTTTCAAGAACCTATAATGACAGCGAAGATAACTGCGGTCTGACTGTTGCAGTAAGAGTCAGACCATATAGTCAAAGGTAATATTTAAAACTATGTACAGTGTGTTCTTTTGGTCCAGTTCATTATACTAGTACATCACTTCCCGATGGTGGAAGTCCATAATGGCTGCCAGCGCAAATAAAATTCCAGATTATCGGTTCTCAAAGTGGCAGTCATGAGACAAACATCTTAATATTCTTAAAAGAACATGTGGAATTGTTGTTGTTGCACTTGTCCGGGCATTTGAATAAATGTTGCCTTTTTTGTGAGAATTGATAACATGCTTCCACCCTGTACTTCTATTCCGCCCGGCACCATTATTCATTTTTGTTGTAAGTTTCCACCCTGTACAGCTGCCCTCTACATATATTATTCCGCCCTGCACTTGTACATGTATTTGGCATATGAGAGTACACATGTAAAGCATGTTGCTATCCCGATTTGAACTGATCATGTCACAGACTCACAGTACTAAATGTTTCAGTTTGTCAAAAATAAGTTGTGATTCCTTGAATAAATCTATTTATATTATTACTAGTATTTATATTAATGTATACCGAAGTTTAGATGTGCCACAAGCCATATTTCTGACTAAATCCTGAAAAATTACCCATAATTCTGCTGTGGTTAAGGAGTCGATTTATAAATAGGCATTAATGCTTTAATACGTACAATTGTACATACCATTATGTAGTCTACCAATTAAACTGACATGGTGTTAGGTATTATTTCAGGATTACCTGTACTAGTACATGTAGCAGATGAAATGACAATAAATCCAAATATTAACCAGATTACATGTATGTACATGTAAGTACATACATGTTATCGCTGCAGTGAATTGATCTGGGGCGAAGTATCACGTCGAGTTGAAGAGGTCAGATCGCTGGATCAAACGAGCCGCCGCAGGCGTCGAGTTTGATCCAGCGATCTGACCTCTTCAACGAGACGTGATGCGAAGCCCAGATCAATTCACTGCAGCGATAACAGGTTTATTATATGACATGCTTTTTATTTAAAAAGCACATGCTTTTTATTTAAAAAGCACAATTTCTCTCATTAATTATGAAATGTAACCAATTCACACGCTCGCTAGTATCAAAAATAAAGAAAGAACTGTACTGCTTTTTCCGGTCATGCGCAGTATGCGAGATGAGGAAGGGTGGTATGACATCGGATCAAACTGCAGCTGATCCGATGGCCAGGAAATGATCGCTATACAATAGCTGTATTGGGGAAAGAAAAACGATAGTCATATAATAAATGTGGGTACTGTTAACTTTCTACCGGTGTAACAAATCTCCCCCTGGATATTCCCCCCTCCCTCAGTGGATATCATACCCAGGGACCAGCCTACTAGTAGCTCTAGGGTGACTTGGGAGACATCTTCTCCATAAAATGTGCCACTTCTCACTATTTTTAGGGAGAAGTGACTTCTCCTTATATGTACATGTATATACCAGTATGCATATTTCAAAACAGCATACAGTACATGTACATGCATTTGAAGTGTATTTACTGATTATAATGGTGCTCTTGTACATGTACATGTATTTCATAATAAGATACATGTATATGTAATAACTAAGAAATATATTCCCCACGTTATTTTTTTGACTTTATAAGGTTCCCTGTCAAAACTTCAAAAAGTTCCAAGGTTTTGTACTGTTGGATTATTAATTTATGATCTCTACGGGCGTTTGGCGTTTTATTTTTCAATTTTAACTTTTAAGTTAGCTACGGCAAAAGGAGATACTGTAGAAAAAGCCATAGAAGACAATATAGAATTTTATGCATACTAAAGCAATTCTGTAGAAGAAAAATGGCAATTTGTCAAGGGTTGAATGAGCACCCAGGATCAAATGTGCAAAAAAAGTCACCCAGTTTCTTGAAATCTCACCAAAAACACGATTTTAAATTAATTAGTCGTCTGCTAATTATTATTATGTGTACCCATACCATAGTATGGTACACATAGTGTCGACGTCCGGATTGACAACTCGTCGTTCGTCCGTCTGTCCGTCCATGTAGACACTTTACGCATAATGCGATAACTCAAACATTTTCTATCCGATTGGAACCAAATTTTGTATATGGGTTTTTCAGGCCAAAATACAGATCGAGTTCAAACATGGGTTTGATCCGAGTTAATTTTACAGAGTTATGGCCCTTTTTCAACTTAGAATTCACGCATTCTGCCATAACTCAAACATTTTTTATCTGATTGGAACCAAATTTGGTATATGAATTCACAGCCCAAAATACAGATCAAGTTCTAATATGGGTTTGATCCAATTTATTTTAAAGGAGTTGAGAACCTTTTTTGAAAAAAAAATTGAAGAAAAAAAAAAAAAAAATTATAGAAAAAAAAAAATTTATTATAACAAAAAACCAAAAAATTGTCATTGACACTTTCATTTGTTTCAATTTTATACAATTAATTACATGTAGGTGTGATGTCCTGTTTTGAAAATAAGAAGACTTTATTGCAATAGTTGCATGTAATATAAATGATATCAATAAATTACCAACATCAAATATCCATAGTATATGAGAGTACGTTTAATAGATGTCATTCCAAGTGAAATATGTTATTAATTGAGTGATGACATACTAGTATGGTTGAGAGCTCTATGGGTAGTTAGATGAAGGTAAAGAATCAAGATAAACAACTGCTCACTGGCTGGCAAATTGTTTAATCCTATCTGTCAAATTGATTAATGGCAGTATGAGACTCTTGCTATAATGTACAATGACTCTTCCTCATATCTCTTATCTATGGTTATCTTTGATCACTATTCACTTCTAATGATTTTGGTATTGACTGATTAATTGATTTAAAAAAAAAATATTAACCCTTCAGACACATGCTTTCAATTTGAAATTAAAATAATGGCTTTAATATAGCCAATATGATTTATCTATGCAGTACTGTAGGTAACGGGCAGATAAATTTACATGACTATTGTAGGTGATGCCTTGTTTTGAAAACCTAATATTTTCCCATTTGTTCATATTGTCATAACTTGATTGAATTTTGGACTCCAAGCTACCGTACTTGTAAAACATTGTGATGTGTGAAACCATTTGATTGAGGGCTACTTACTTTCTTTATATGAACTATGGTAATCTGTTTCAATTGAGGGGTCATAGGGGCCAGCACCCTCATCATATTAAGTATGTCTGTATAAACACATTTGTATTGTATAAACTACATATATTTTTGAAAACCCTAACCCCGTTATGAAACGCTTGTACCTAACAATGTACATGTACCCAGGGATTTTTCTGCCTATTTTGGGAATGGGTCAGGGTCCGTTCGAATTGGGAAAATGTGTCTTTACTCTTTACAGACCAAAATTGGGAATTTTCCATGTTTTAGAAAAATTCAATTAATCACTGTTACACACAAATAAATAGTACTAATACCGTAATTGTCGGTGTATAACGCTACTTAAACACAGGTAACTCAAAGATGGAGTAAAATCCCAGCCCACTGAGGTCCATATCTCAGCCTCAGGTAAGTTGAAATTTCACAGATAACAACGGAAGGATGCAAGCCATCCACCAAACTTCTACGGAAAAACGGTAATGAAACACCCAAGGATGGATACAATTCAATAAATAAAATAAGATAATTAATACCACATCAATGTGTCCGTGTTATTCCCACATTGAGGGTACCAGTACGGTACTACTCTCGGGCTCCAAATGTTTATAAAATTAACAGTGAGGACATGAAATTTTTATATTTTATACATAAACTCGGCAAGCTTTTTCTTCTCCGCAAGATTATAGTTTTGTTTAAATGGAGCCCCACGCTGCCACAGTAAAAAATGTGTATTCCGGTAACCACGTGGTGCGTCCCGGGTCCCCCCTAATATACATGTATAATGAGATAATCCTGCTGAAAACGTGCGCAAATGTCATGAATACACGGCTTAATCGTAAACCGATGAGTCCACTTTTAAAGGCATGCAGGGAGGGGAAATGTTTATTCTTGAAGAACATGGTGCGTCCCCCCTGATAATGAGATAATCCTAGCAATTTATTTGTAGGAATTCCTCTCAAGCGAGTGATGTATTTACTATAATAACTGTCAAACTTTGATAATTATTCAATAAACCCGATGGTATTATATACCTGCCTGCAATTGGGAATTTGGTGGTTGAAAATTGGGAATAAAGGTCCCTTTTTCCCATTGGGAATGGGGCCGTTTACCGGACCCTGAGGACACCTAAAAAATCCCTGGTACCTAACAATATAAGCATTCCTTATTACACAGGTCAGGTATGGTCTTATCTGTCCATGTTTTATAAACAAATAACAACTGGGGAGAATGGGGGGGGGGGGGGGGGTAGTAATTAAAGTACAATTTAACTATGAGATGGAATCCCACACATGTACATGTATGTTCTAACAGTCTGGCTTGTCAACAAATTATAATTTGTCTTTAGAAGTGAATAAATTTTGAATATCTGGCATGCCAAAAGTGGCTGAGATAGGGATTTATCACGTTTGTTTCCAATGTGTTAACTTTATGGTAAACTCCTAAACATATCCTCCGAAAGCACAGTGAGAGGTCTTTGGGTAAATAGGGACAGAGTTATGAGATTTAAAACTACTCCTCCCCAACCCCAAATAAATGTACTTTAACCCCTTCATAAGACAAATTATTTGAGCTTTTGATTTCAAGTTGGGTACTGTAAAATGGATTCCTGTGATGATATCTTTGAAAAATGATCAGTTATAGCTAATTGCTATCGCCAAGGTATGGGTTAAACATCTGCTGATCGTGATCGGCCTCTCATTGTATAAATATATGTACTAGTAAGTATTTCTTTTTGATCGAGTGGAATTTTAACTCAGTTTGAATGGTCATTAGGTTCGCTTTGATTGTGACTGGCACGGCAGTTCTGTATCCTTGAATCAACTCCCGAGATCATATTCTGGGTGAATATGTGACTTTTTGCACATTTGGGAGATCCTGGCACGAAACCATACGACAATGACCAATTCAGCATTCAGGGGGCGACGGGGTATGTACAATGCTATGCTCTCAGTAAACGACCTGTTTAACGAGGTTATGGGCCGGTACTTAACGCGGTGTTACCACTAAAATACCGCGGTTATCATTCTGTACCGCGACGGAGGGCGGTTGACCCGCGGTACTGGTACGGTATTTTTACCGTTGGTTACCGCAGGTCACCGCGTTATTGGTGTTCGTTACCGCCGTACACCGCGGTATTTTTTTCGTAACCGCGTTCAAATTACCGCTAACGGCCCTCCACCGCGGAGAGAACACGACTGAAACAAGGCGTCACACGGTAGGTAAATGATTATGAATAACTTTTGTATTGAATGAATACCTGTAAGCTGCACGTAATTATGTATACGTAATGAATATAAATGAATAATAATGCAATCGGATTACATATGAACATGTCTGGTTTACATGTAACATATTACAAATGTACACGTACATCACGTTTAATCACGTCGGCGGTTTTTGAACTCAGCTATAATTGCTTACGGCGACTGGATTACGCAAAACACCGTGGACTCAGGAGTAATAGTTTTGTTGTTAGCATCTATCTTACATATCGTCAAATGATTTACGCACCCGATTCCTATATCGGTTTCCACTCATGCGGATTTTTTTTTTTTTTTTGTGTTTCCGAAATCTAAATTTCTTATAAAAATGGGAAAAGTAAATCCTCCATTTATCTGAATTTGGTCGAAACCAGCGTGGACGGTGCATTAGTAACACTGAGTCCGAGTTTAGTCTTGGAGGCCAGGGCGGCGATCGTTGCAGAAATATTCATATTCGTTCAAATCTATAGTTGTGTTCATATGCCAAACATAATCGTCGCGTAAATAGTATATTATCGCCAAGACGTATGATTGTACGCATTCGTGAAATAGTAAAGCAATTTAAAAACATTTGCGCCTGAAGATTTCTTGTCGGTGGGAATAAAATGTGTAACTAAGAAAGCGTTGCACATGTCATGCAGCAAAGTAAAGTTGTTATCATCACCAATGTGCGCGACAAAAGACACACGCAAAACACCAAACATTGAAAGACACAACGTTGTCAAATCAGTCTTTGATTTTGTTACGTGAACATTCATTGTGCTCACGAGTGCGTGTCGGGCGGCATCGTTTGATGTGAAATTGCAACTTTTGGCGAGGGCGTGCATTTGTAGTTCTCGGTGGGTCGCAGTTATAAATTATATCACATACCGGTATTCCTATCTAATCGTTATTCGGAAAAAAACATGCATGGTGTTGGAAAGATAAAATACGTTTCTTTGGTTATACACAGAGGTTAACATTGTAACATAATTATTTCAAGTGATCGAATTTTTTATTCCCGATACGGTAGCAATAAAGAGCGTTTGTCTCACTTTTGTGCGACAAATATTTATAAAATAGCTATTACTTGCACAACATTTTAAAGATCGAATGAGACTTGTCTGTTTAAAGCCACGTGGCGGTTCGCACATAATATTATTCGCAATACCAAAATAGATCGATAAATATCTGAACTACCTTCTGCGAGCCAAACGGACGCATTGAAGTAATGGAAATACAAGTGCCCAAAACACAAAACAGCCATTCGCGCGTGCGTCACGTGTGTAGTTTTACTATATAATAGCACCATCAACAAAACACAAATATTTATTTCACTCATTGAGGCCAGTTATAAAAAGACATGACGACATCTTAATTTAAGTGCCCCGTGACCTATATTAACAAAGTCTGCCAGCTGCAGTATGACGTAATGAGTGACACGTGCTTTTGCCAGAATGTGTTTTTTTTCCTGGATATACGGGAGTTCCACGTTGTGTCTTTTATTGCTAAGACAATAATTCCCGTTATACGAACAAATGGTGTTTGTGATTTGCAGTTAATGAATGTCAATAAAGTTAATAACGATATTTATTCTGGGGACTATTTAAATAGTGTCGTTATCATTCAATTTAGGGATCACGCACATCTGAACATTGATATAAACTGTAGATACGGGATTTATCGAGCTGTCTAAAATGGCCGAAATCATTTGTTCCCTTCCCGATAACCAACACTGATTACAAATAGTGTCATTTATGGGCATTTTAGGCAATAAAACGAGACTAGAAATGTTATTGTAATATTTTAATATTCACATTAATTGAAAAATGACTTTCTCAAAGTAACTTATACTTACCTTTACTTAATCTGGAAGCCCGTTATAATGGGCATATTTCCCCGATACTCGGCTTTCATCTATTTCAATATTTTAATAATACACTTCACGGTACACAAACATGGACGGAGATCGTGAGAACGGCCGTCCTATTTTGGAAGATTGACGGTCAGCCATCGAATCCCGTCATTAACCTCGTTACAAAAATGCTACCGCGTAGCGGTAATGTCACCGCGTTTGTGCGGTGCATTACCGCGTGCCACCGCGCTACCAACATTCGTTACCGCTGGTAGTGCGGTGGTACCGTGAACATCGCGGTGGTACCGCGGTACGCGCGTGGTAGTGCAACCGCAAATCGGCGGTATTGCACCGCGGTATTAACGCATGTACACCTCGTTAAAACAGGTCGCTTAATTTGAGCAGTGCTGTACATGTACATGTATGAGCTCTAGTGTTCTTGGCCTTGTCTGACACTTGAATACATGCATGATTTTCATTTGGGGAAAATGTACTTCTGACGGTCGCGTTTATCTTTCAGAGAACTTGCTGATCCAAACGTGAGGTGTGTAGTTGAAATGAAAGGAAACGAAACAACTGTAACCACTGACAACGGCCAAGTGCTGAGATTTGCCTATGACTTTTCTTTCTGGTCATATGAGAATAACTGCAGTAACTTTGCTAATCAAGAACATGTTTATCAGTCACTGGCACAGCCACTGCTCTCCAAGGCTTTTGAGGGATACAACACTTGTTTATTTGCTTATGGACAAACTGGGAGCGGCAAGAGCTACAGGTTAGTGATAGGCAAGCCTGAGTTTAGTGTGCCTGTCATTTGGAGAATGAGGTGCCCAGAGGGTGAATTTAGTGACACTATCCCGGGCATAGCGGCTACCATTCACCAAATTCACCATCTGGGGACCTAATTCTGCTTAGGCCTCATCTGCTTGAAGTTTCCAAATGGTGAATATTGTGATGTACCTCGATTATGCAATGTGTCGTCTGCCAATTTGGGGATATAGAGAAA
Organism: Siphonodentalium dalli; assembly: GCA_032622095.1. NCBI lineage: Eukaryota > Metazoa > Mollusca > Scaphopoda > Gadilida > Siphonodentaliidae > Siphonodentalium > Siphonodentalium dalli. Next base: position 192,999,094 of record CP136069.1, read on the forward strand.
CTAAACTAAAAAAGAAATAGAATACATGTGAAGAAGTTTCTTTAGAAATTTGATAACTAATAAACTTTCCAGAGAAGATGACGCCTAAGCAGAATGAGGTCCCCAGAGGGGGAATTTGTCAATTTGGTGATGCTAGCCCGCTATGCAGGATCATTCTGCAAATGACAGGCATGCTATAATCAGGCTTAGTGATAGTCTTTTAAGCTTGAAATAAAAATCGTCCCGTTTCCCCAGAACTAACGTGAAGAAAATTTCACGGGTCGTTACTCATCTCGATAGATTGGGAGAAAATATTATTTTCAATTTTATCCTGCATCCAGCATTCACGCTGTCCAGAAAATTCATTTGGCCAATTTTTCTGCCATTTCTGATTTCTTTGGCCACTTTTCAATAATTTTGACAAAATTTAAAAATCTGAATACATACCGGTGTGCTACTGGGTACATGTAGGACCATTCAGAAAAATTAAACTCATACAAGACTACATATCACTTTAAATTTAATTCCCATGTAATGTATATTTATATACATTGGTACCTACAGTAATGCCCTAAGCAATCGACCCCTTAACCACAGCAGAATTATGGATAACTTTTCAGGATTTAGTCGGAAATATGGCTTGTTGCCATACATCGGAAAGCTCTCCCCGGGAGCTTTGCGATGAATGGCAACAAGCCATATTTCCGACTAAATCCTGAAAAGTTACCCATAATTCTGCTGTGGTTAAGGGGTCAATTACTTGGGGCATTACTGTACTACATGTAGAGAGGTCGGGAGAATGATCCTACCGTACGTAACATGTACATGTATCTGTTCAACCCCATTTAATAAGTACATGAACATGTAGTAATACCCATGTTTCTCCATGCTTCTTCATTTAATATTAGTGCTCATTCAATATTAGTGTTCATTAAATGCTGAAGCATTATTTCTCATTGACAGCATCATGGGTCATGTATATCTATTGAAGTATTCACACGTACATGTACTGAAGCATTATATCTCATTGACAGCATCATGGGTCATGTATAGCTACTAGTATTGAAGTATTCACACGTACTGAAGCATTATTTCTCATTGACAGCATCATGGGTCATGTATATATTGATGTATTCACACGTACTGAAGCATTATTTCTCATTGACAGCATCATGTATCATGTACATGTATATCTATTGATGTATTCACACGTACTGAAGCATTATATCTCATTGACAGCATCATGGGTCATGTACATGTACATGTATATCTATTGAAGTATTCACACGTACTGAAGCATTATTTCTCATTGACAGCATCATGGGTCATGTATATATTGATGTATTCACACGTACTGAAGCATTATTTCTCATTGACAGCATCATGTATCATGTACATGTATATCTATTGATGTATTCACACGTACTGAAGCATTATATCTCATTGACAGCATCATGGGTCATGTACATGTACATGTATATCTATTGAAGTATTCACACGTACTGAAGCATTATTTCTCATTGACAGCATCATGTATCATGTATATCTATTGATGTATTCACACGTACTGAAACATTATTTCTCATTGACAGGGGAATGACAGCATCATGGGTCATGTATATCTATTGATGTATTCACACGTACTGAAACATTATTTCTCATTGACAGCATCATGGGTCATGTACATGTATAGCTATTGAAGTATTCACAAGTACTGAAGCATTATTTCTCATTGACAGCATCATGGGTCATGTACATGTATATCTATTGATATATTCACACGTACTGAAGCATTATTTCTCATTGACAGCATCATGGGTCATGTATAGCTACTAGTATTGAAGTATTCACACGTACTGAAGCATTATTTCTCATTGACAGCATCATGGGTCATGTATATATTGATGTATTCACACGTATTGAAGCATTATTTCTCATTGACAGCATCATGTATCATGTACATGTATATCTATTGATGTATTCACACGTACTGAAGCATTATATCTCATTGACAGCATCATGGGTCATGTACATGTACATGTATATCTATTGAAGTATTCACACGTACTGAAGCATTATTTCTCATTGACAGCATCATGGGTCATGTACATGTACATGTATATCTATTGAAGTATTCACACGTACTGAAGCATTATTTCTCATTGACAGCATCATGTATCATGTATATCTATTGATGTATTCACACGTACTGAAACATTATTTCTCATTGACAGCATCATGGGTCATGTATATCTATTGATGTATTCACACGTACTGAAACATTATTTCTCATTGACAGCATCATGGGTCATATATATCTATTGATGTATTCACACGTACTGAAACATTATTTCTCATTGACAGCATCATGGGTCATGTACATGTATAGCTATTGAAGTATTCACAAGTACTGAAGCATTATTTCTCATTGACAGCATCATGGGTCATGTACATGTATATCTATTGATATATTCACACGTACTGAAGCATTATTTCTCATTGACAGCATCATGGGTCATGTACATGTATATCTATTGAAGTATTCACATGTACTAGTACTGAAGCATTATTTCTCATTGACAGCATCATGGGTCATGGATATCTATTGATGTATTCACACGTACTGAAGCATTATTTCTCATTGACAGCATCATGGGTCATGTACATGTATATCTATTGAAGTATTCACACGTACTGAAGCATTATTTCTCATTGACAGCATCATGGGTCATGTACATGTACATGTATATCTATTGAAGTATTCACACGTACTGAAGCATTATTTCTCATTGACAGCATCATGTACATGTATATATATTGAAGTATTCACACGTACTGAAGCATTATTTCTCATTGACAGCATCATGGGTCATGGATATCTATTAATGTATTCACACGTACTGAAGCATTATTTCTCATTGACAGCATCATGGGTCATGTATATCTATTGAAGTATTCACACGTACTGAAGCATTATATCTCATTGACAGCATCATGGGTCATGTACATGTACATGTATATCTATTGAAGTATTTACACGTACATGTACTGAAGCATTATTTCTCATTGACAGCATCATGGGTCATGGATATCTATTGATGTATTCACACGTACTGAAGCATTATTTCTCATTGACAGCATCATGGGTCATGTATATCTATTGAAGTATTCACACGTACTGAAGCATTATTTCTCATTGACAGCATCATGGGTCATGTACATGTATATCTATTGAAGTATTCACACGTACTGAAGCATTATATCTCATTGACAGCATCATGGGTCATGTACAAATGTATATCTATTGAAGTATTCACACGTACTGAAGCATTATTTCTCATTGACAGCATCATGGGTCATGTACATGTACATGTATATCTATTGAAGTATTCACACGTACTGAAGCATTATATCTCATTGACAGCATCATGGGTCATGTACATGTATATCTATTGAAGTATTCACACGTACTGAAGCATTATTTCTCATTGACAGCATCATGGGTCATGTACATGTACATGTATATCTATTGAAGTATTCACACGTACTGAAGCATTATATCTCATTGACAGCATCATGGGTCATGTACATGTACATGTATATCTATTGAAGTATTCACACGTACTGAAGCATTATTTCTCATTGACAGCATCATGGGTCATGGATATCTATTGATGTATTCACACGTACTGAAACATTATTTCTCATTGACAGCATCATGGGTCATGGATATCTATTAATGTATTCACACGTACTGAAACATTATTTCTCATTGACAGCATCATGGGTCATGGATATCTATTAATGTATTCACACGTACTGAAGCATTATATCTCATTGACAGCATCATGGGTCATGTACATGTATTGAAGTATTCACACGTACTGAAGCATTATATCTCATTGACAGCATCATGGGTCATGTACATGTATATCTATTGAAGTATTCACACGTACTGAAGCATTATTTCTCATTGACAGCATCATGGGTCATGTACATGTACATGTATATACATTGAAGTATTCACACGTACTGAAGCATTATATCTCATTGACAGCATCATGGGTCATGGATATCTATTGATGTATTCACACGTACTGAAGCATTATATCTCATTGACAGCATCATGGGTCATGTACATGTATATCTATTGAAGTATTCACACGTACTGAAGCATTATATCTCATTGACAGCATCATGGGTCATGTACATGTATATCTATTGAAGTATTCACACGTACTGAAGCATTATATCTCATTGACAGCATCATGAGTCATGTACATCTATTGAAGTATTCACACGTACTGAAGCATTATATCTCATTGACAGCATCATGGGTCATGTACATGTACATGTATATCTATTGAAGTATTCACACGTACTGAAGCATTATTTCTCATTGACAGCATCATGGGTCATGTACATGTATATCTATTGAAGTATTCACACGTACTGAAGCATTATTTCTCATTGACAGCATCATGGGTCATGTATATCTATTGATGTATTCACACGTACTGAAGCATTATATCTCATTGACAGCATCATGGGTCATGTATATCTATTAATGTATTCACACGTACTGAAGCATTATATCTCATTGACAGCATCATGGGTCATGTATATCTATTGATGTATTCACACGTACTGAAGCATTATATCTCATTGACAGCATCATGGGTCATGGATATCTATTGATGTATTCACACGAACTGAAGCATTATATCTCATTGACAGCATCATGGGTCATGTACATGTATATCTATTGAAGTATTCACACGTACTGAAGCATTATTTCTCATTGACAGCATCATGGGTCATGTACATGTATATCTATTGAAGTATTCACACGTACTGAAGCATTATTTCTCATTGACAGCATCATGGGTCATGTACATGTATATCTATTGAAGTATTCACACGTACTGAAGCATTATTTCTCATTGACAGCATCATGGGTCATGTACATGTATATCTATTGAAGTATTCACACGTACTGAAGCATTATTTCTCATTGACAGCATCATGGGTCATGTACATGTATATCTATTGAAGTATTCACACGTACTGAAGCATTATTTCTCATTGACAGCATCATGGGTCATGTACATGTATATCTATTGAAGTATTCACACGTACTGAAGCATTATTTCTCATTGACAGCATCATGGGTCATGTACATGTATATCTATTGAAGTATTCACACGTACTGAAGCATTATTTCTCATTGACAGCATCATGTATCATGTATATCTATTGAAGTATTCACACGTACTGAAGCATTATTTCTCATTGACAGCATCATGGGTCATGTACATGTATATCTATTGAAGTATTCACACGTACTGAAGCATTATTTCTCATTGACAGCATCATGGGTCATGTATATCTATTGAAGTATTCACATGTACTGAAGCATTATTTCTCATTGACAGCATCATGGGTCATGTACAAATGTATATCTATTGAAGTATTCACACGTACTGAAGCATTATTTCTCATTGACAGCATCATTGGTCATGTACAAATGTATATCTATTGAAGTATTCACACGTACTGAAGCATTATTTCTCATTGACAGCATCATGGGTCATGTACAAATGTATATCTATTGAAGTATTCACAAGTACTGAAGCATTATTTCTCATTGACAGCATCATGGGTCATGGAACAGAGATAGGAATAACGCCGAGGTTCTGTGAAGAACTCTTCAGCAGAGTGGACGGCAAATCTCTGATTAACTCGGTGAGTATGTTAAAATATCTGATTAACTCGGTGAGTATGTTAAAATGACAGTATTTTTCTCTGTTTACAGCAGCCCTCATAATTGGCTATGGCAATCAGCAATGCCAAAGCTATTTTCTGAAGCAAACTGGGCCATGGAAAAGGGTTGCCATAGCGGATTGCTGAAGCCAAACAAACTGAATTAAGATGGCTGATACAGTCAGGGGTGATTCCGGGATTTGAAATTTTTCACCTATTACTCGCACCCTTCCCTGGCTTGAATTTGGAAGATGCCATCTTAATAGTAGCTTGAATTTGGATGGTGCCATCTTAGCTTGAACAAGGGCACTGCCATCTTAGCTTGAATTTGGGTGCTGCCATCTAACCTTGAATTAGGGTGCCGCCATCTTACTAGGAATTTGAGTGCTGCCATCTTAGCCTGAATTTAAATTTTCGGAGCTGCCATCTTAGCTTCAATTTGCATAACCCTTTCTGGCCTGAATTTTGACACGCCTGTCTGACTGGAAGAAAAGAGTATTCTAGAAATAAAAATACATATACCAGTAGGTCATTTATATGTTGGAGAGAAAATAATGCAAAAAAATTAAAAAGAATTGTACTTTTTTCTGACATTGTCCCGTTTGAAGACATTATATAAAAGGATAGAAAAATGTGGATTTTGTTATCTCCAAAACCATTTTACATACTTTTTCACATCCTTGAACATTGGGTATGTGATTCTAGAAAAAACTGATTTTTTAGTATACTTTTCAAGATTGTTGATGAAATCATATCAAACACTATCAAATTAAGCTATGCATGTCTCATTATGAAGCGCAGGCAATCACAAGTCAAATAATACCAGTTTGGAGAGGTAACTCCCCTCATTCAGGGTAAAATATTCCAATTACTTGAAGTCTTCTCACCTTGTTGATTGGTACGTCCGTTACCAAAATGGTGAATTATTTTGGATAACTTAGTCTTAGGTCAGAATGTAAAAGGCAAAAACCACATTTTTAAAGGAAGGCCAATGAGCCCATCACAGAAACTTGTTTGTGTTTAGAATTTGTGAACAAGATCGATGCATCTTAATTTTGGTACGTCTGTTACCATTCTAAAGTGGTACATGTACGTCCGTTACCAAAAAGATATTTTTCATTTTCTAGTGGAATCATTCGGTTTGTACATTTCATATTATCTGCATTAAGTTGTATTCAGGGTTCCAGACAACAGTCAAAAGCTTGAACATTAAAATGTTATGAAATAAATGGATATAAAATTTATTTAATATAAAACAGAATATTGTCTTTCATTAGCTCTTCTTATTTTAAATGTTATTTTATACACTAGAATCTAAATAAAAGGTGCCATATGTTCCATAAAAATTAGGAATGGAACCCTGAATACCATTGCTTAAAATGTCACACTAAATAATATTCAGCTCTGCCACTCAAACTGTTGGGATTAAGACTGTTTGATATCTGCGTATGATGTGAATCAAAGGCAAAAACTTCAGAACAGTAAACTTACTTGTAATTACTTGTATACAAACTATATAAAGTGTTTTTCATTTCCAATCAGCCAATTTCTGAAAGAAAATCCACAAATAATGGGGTAATCAAATCAGAAGGTGCATTTTTTATCAACATTTCAGAAAGGTACGTCCGTTACCAATATAAATGGTACGTCCGTTACCGTGAATAAAATGGTCACCAATGCAGTAACAGTGGTCTCTCATGCATGACTGTTTTGTCATCAGTAAACAGTCTATTTATGATAGAAAACCCACAAATAATAGGGCAATCATATCAGAAGGTGCATTTTTGTTTCAACATTTCAGAAAGGTACGTCTGTTACCAAAACATGGTACGTTCGTTACAGTGAGTCAAATGGTCACCAATGGTCACCACAGATATAGTGGTCAATCATGCATTACATCAGGCTTTTATTATAGAACATCCATCTGTCCACCCTATAATAGATAAAATGTATGGCTATCTAGAAACACTTCACAGAGTTTGGGGCTTAAGTGAGACAACCCTATGGATTTTCATTTCATTGAGTACGTCTGTTACCAAAGTCTTAATAGCCCATATGATCTATAATTTCAAACAGGATGAGAACTATCATACATCATATGAACAATCTTGGGTTGAGCTTTGAAAATGTTCAATTCTGACAGTGAGACACTCAACCTATTTCAAGAAAAATGGACTTGAAATTCAAATTTTCTTCTGAATGGTATGTGCGTTACCGTGGAATTAGTTCTTCCAGACAAACAGCTGTCCCGTAGCTAGTGGAGAATGGTAGATTGGCCGTGTAACGGGAAACAAAATCAGGAGTCCAGAAGTTTTTATAACTTTTATATTTTTGTATAAGTCTTTGCCGATAAGCACAATAGGTGGATGAACAGAGGTGTTGCTTGTAGGAAGGTTCCAGGAGAAGTCAAGTTCCTCGCTCCCGAGAACGGGTAGTTATTTTCTAGTGTCGGTGGTATCATGTGTCTATATAAGGTCTGAGATACCACGATACCCTTGTCTATGACGTGTATCATACTATTGTTTACTATAGAATGATACTGGTCTGATTCTCCCTCACTTTTACAATGGCAGCTACCAGTCATAACCAATTAAGAATATGATCTTGTTAATTATGCTTGTGTGCTCTTATACTATATCATTTACATCTCCCATGTGTTGTGCTTATCTATACAATTAGCCCTAGCAGTTACAATCACTGGGGAAAGGAAGTGTATCCTAGATCCGGGAACACATATAACAATAACTATACTATCTTATGTACTCACAAAACTACACATAATAACAGTATTACTTCTCAAGTTTTTTTTAGCTTGCTGACCAAACTCCAGATAAAAAATATGCCTATTACTAGTAGTTTACTTGTAGAAGTCGAAAAATTTCCCCAACTCACATACAAATAATTGGACGTAACCAATATTCGCACTTTTCCTGTATTAATGGCTGATAGCCTGATAAACACACATAACAACTTTGGGAACAAATAAAATAATTCAAACTGCAGTTATCGATCGGAAACCAAAATGTTTTTGAAATCTGCCATATTCGAAGTCGAAAATAGCTCATGTAAAATTAATTGGATGGTACCCATATTCAAACTTGGCCTGTATTTTTTAAATTGGCTGATAAACACACATAACAACTTTGGTTAATTTCAGATCAAATAATTCTAACAGGCATCATATCTTGCATGAGAGTTTTCATTGCTCGCGTTCAGCTTGGGCAACTTTTAACTGGGGTAAGCGATTTTTCGACCATGAATATTTTGAGACAATCACATTAAAAAACAAAATTTACACAAATTCAAGAACATGTCAATCCTAGCTGACCTGTGTTGATTTTGTTATTTGAAGATACAGAAGGTGTTAGTGGTCGGTACAGCTGGAAAATTATATATTTTTAAAAGTTTGTTAAACCAGTATTATCAAGAAGAAAGTGAAAAAAATAAAAGCAATTTGTTCTTATTTTCATTATCAATAACCCTCCCATGACGAGAATCCCATGTTGAACCCATTGTTACACACGCTACGATAACAGGAAAACAGGAAAGCCAGTATTGTATAAAAATTTTCATCAAGGAATAATAACTCTAAACTACAAATACATGTACATGTAGTGTTAATCATGATCTGTTACGCTGTGCTGAGTATTTCCTTACATTAATTGCAACAGCAGTGGCATGTGATATTCATTTTAATTAAGGCGTACTGTACCCTTAATCCGGCCATTTTTGGGACCATCAGTCACCATCTCCTTTTATACTCAACATAATATATGCAACAAATGAATGAATTTAATCCATAGCTCAAATTTATTCATATGTTGTATATACAGTATGTATAAAAGAGATGGTCCCATAAATGGCCGGATTTAGTCATTTAGTGTACAGTACACATTAACCCTTTTAGTGCCAGGGGCCGATCTCATCGGCCCTAATTTATGGTCTGTAGAGTGCCCTAAAAAAAAAATTTGTAAATATTTTTTTTTTGCATTAGGCCAATGCATTCTCTTATATATGCGAGGCGACCTATGGTCGACTCGCATATATAAGAGAATGCATTGGCACAGGGTATATGGGTCGATACAAAAATCGGACCTGGCACTCAAAGGGTTAAAGCACAAGAAAACATTTGTTGAGAACTTGTTCATAGCACTTTGCATAAATATTCTGCTAAAATACCATAATGAGTAAAATTTGGACACCTCAAGAAATAGGTATGATGTTAGCTGATATCATTCATACAAGTTGTTATTTGAGCAACAAAATTCCAATAACTTGATTTTGACATTGCGAATGCTTTGTAGGGCGTTAATGTCACAATTAACACTTACAGAATAACACAGTACCCTAAATACTATTGAATATCAGAATATATGAGGCAATGGCTCAGTATAATAGACAAAATCCACATGTTGCCACCTCTGATAGTCATCTACCTCTTGTCATCAATATTGTAATATACCACCGACCCATTGTGTTCATTAATTGTATTCAGTACATAGTCACAGGTGCGGCACTGTGTTCAAACAAGTCACGTAATCTACCTGGGTAAAATCTTTTGTGTGGAATGTGATACAATAATTATAGACTTGATTCATGGTGTGTTATCAAAGCATCATTTGATTTCTGAAATAAATTCATTGAATGCGATTTTATAGATATTATTTATGTCAGGTTGAACTTCTGATTTAAAGCAACGCACAATACATATTGGTCAAAACTTTAATGTACTAATTTTAATAGGAAAATCTACTGTTTTGGGAGGCGTTGGAAAAAATTTATTTATTTTGGTAACATGTCCAAACAGAATTTATAGGGTTGGTGGTTGGGAATAAATACAGCATATTTGTTCACCGAAATTATTTTTTGGGGGGGACTATTGAAGTGGGTGGTGTCTGTCCGTTAACCCTTTACCCAACGGAACGGCCCTGTGCCAATGCATTCTCTTATATATGCGAGTCGACCATAGGTCGCCTCGCATATATAAGAGAATGCATTGGCTTAACACATTAAAAATGATAAAATTGTTAACCCTTTACCCAACAGAACGGCCCTGTGCCAATGCATTCTCTTATATATGCGAGTCGACCATAGGTCGCCTCGCATATATAAGAGAATGCATTGGCACAGGGCATAACTGTAACTGTCACAATGTGGTCAAGGAGCCGGTTCCAATGATATCCATATGTGTATTGTTCTATTGAGACAGACCGAAGATATTTTAGGCTGTTGAAGTTTTATTTGGCCGTTTTTGGCCGGTTTGTTGGGTAAAGGGTTAAAGAATGTAAGAAAAAATGGTAAAAAAAGATTTTTTTTAGGCCAATGCATTCTCTTATATATGCGAGGCGACCTATGGTCGACTCGCATATATAAGAGAATGCATTGGCACAGGGCATAACTGTAACCATCACAACGTGGTCAAGGAGCCGGTTCCAATGATATCCATATTTGTATGGTTCTATTGAGACAGACCGAAGATATTTTAGGCTGTTGAAGCTTTATTTGGCCGGTTTTGGCCGTTTTGTTGGGTAAAGGGATAATCTATCCGCTCATCCGAATAGTTTATTGTCTGGATATTGTCGTGATAACTTGCATAATATTCAACTCTTTTCTGAAAATTGGTATATGGTCTACATATGACAAATTCCCAGTCAAGGTTGAATTTGTCTCTGTGCCGACAAATTCTGACTGAGTTAAATTTCTTTTGAACTAGAATTTGCAGATTATTTTGGTGTCTGGATGATATTACTCAAATTATTGTTATCTGATTGCTTTTAAATACATGTATATATGATATGTTGATTACTCATTTAGAAACACAATTCCATGGGGGTCCAGTCCAATCATTTTTGAAGAAATTATGCTCCTTTTTGACTTAGAATTTGATGATTATTTTGATGTACTTTAGTTACCTTATACATGTTCATGCAGTTGTGTGATTGACATCAGATTTACAATAAGGGTTATTTCAACACAGTATTTGCATGAAAACTTAAATTCAAACTGCAAAGATATGAACTCATTTCCATTGAGATTTTTAATGCGTTCAATTGTATACAAATGTTAATCAACAGGTCAGTCAACAGGAACTTTTGTCACAAGGAATTTATTCCTGTAAAAGTGCAGTTTATTGACACACACTATTAAATTTACACTGTGAAGCAATAAGTGTTAAAGTGATGTGAAACACTCCGGAAGGGTGATCAAATAGAAATGGAGAATAATCTTGTTCAAAGTAGTTGTTTTACTAATATAATATGTAAATTGACACCGCACACCGTCATTCTTATATATTAGTGACTCTCGATGACAAAATCGTTTTAGTTAGTTTATTGCTGATAGATGCGTCCCGAATCGAGTAGTAAATATTTACAATTGAGCATAGTTCAGACGATGTTTTCTATGGAGTGGTACGGTCAATTTGCTTGAGATTTTCGCAATGTTAGTAGAATGCTACATTCATCCAGTTGGCATAGCACCTGAATACTCACTTCTGAGTTTCACACACCCGCACCCGAACAAGTACATAATATGTCTTTAATATTTTTACGACGTTACACTACATGTATTTGACTGTAATCTGTGTTATTAGTAGTAATTGAAATATATGTGACTGGACAGATGTTTTAATGTGTTTTTATTGGTGATATCAACATGTTTAACCCTTTCTATACTAAAGCATCATTGATGAGTAGTTATCCCATAGGAAATGTTCATATAATATGTTTAACCCTTTCTATACTAAAGCATCATTGATGAGCAGTTGTCCCATAGGAAAAGTTCAGATAATATGTTTAACCCTTTCTATACTAAAGTGTCATTGATGAGTAGTTATCCCTCAGGAAATGTTCAGATAATAAGTTTAACCCTTTCTATACTAAAGCATCATTGATGAGTAGTTATCCCATAGGAAATGTTCAGATAATAAGTTTACCCCTTTCTATACTAAAGCATCATTGATGAGTAGTTATCCCATAGGTAATTTTCAGATAATAAGTTCAATAAATAGGGCTCTTCTGCATTTTTATTTATCTGTCATATGCCTTTATCACCTTAATAACATCCCTCCGAATCAATAATAGACCATTCCAATGTACACTTTTTAACTGACCGGGAGAATCCATTTAGTATAAAATGGGTTAATGCAAATGAGAAAGCTTTGGATTGCGGGATACAATGTGTTGTAATGCCTTCCATCTAGTTATAAATCGGGATATGTGCTGATATTGTTCCACACGCACATGAGCAGATAAGAAAACTACTATATACCTCCAACATACCGTAGGTCATTATAAGCAATGCCAGCAATTATGACAAATCAATAATTAATGCCCATCATGCTGAGCAATTGTTTTTGCCTGAATAACCTTTTAATTCAATAAATAGTTGCTGCAGGTTGCACAAACGAATAACAGCTTTGTCATAAGACAAAAAATTTCCTCAATTACTGAACGGCCAATATTTTCAGAGATTAGCAAAATCAATTCTCGATTACCACCATACCATGTAATCATCTGAACAAATAAACGGTGGTGCTCCTCACCAGGGTCAGCGTGTCGAGCACCAGGAGATCAAAATAATTGGTGTCATTGAGTTCTTGTCCTCCACGACTGAACTTTTTTATAAATTATTTAACGGCACATGCAGTTTGCAAGCATGATTCTTTATATTGTATAATATGAAATATATGTAATGGGGGTAATTGGGGAGAGGGAACTTCAGAACAGCTAAACATCAAATTGTGTCGATATAAATCGAAGTTGTTGATAACCTGATAATCTTGCTGAGGACATCATATTTGTGAATTATGATACAGGTAATGCTCTAATTAATCGACCTCTTAACCAAAGCAGAATTATGGGTAACTTTTCAGGATTTAGTCGGAAATATGGCTTGTTGCCATTCATCGGAAAGCTCTCTCCGCGAGCTTTCCGATGAATGGCAACAAGCCATATTTCCGACTAAATCCTGAAAAGTTACCCATAATTCTGCTTTGGTTAAGAGGTCGATTAATAGAGCTTTACTGTATGCTAGATACTCTTGGGCTCCAACTAATAGTGCAGGCACGCTTATTAATTTTCATCCCAAATTACCCCATGCACGCACCTTATTAGGGTCCGCACGATTATTATTTTCCAATATTTAATGTGGAGGTTAAATTTAAAGTTCTTAATATTGTTGCATGTCGTCCATTATTATGCTGGATTGTTGTGAAGAAAACCATATACCTGTATGTCCTTAAGACCTGTTTTAGTTGAGTTTAAGTCATATCTGTCTAGAATAGATATTAAATTGTTGATTAAAGTGGGAATAAATTCTACCCTGCACTATTATTTGGGTCTGCACGTTTATTTGAGCTAGTTTCTTCATTTCATATTGTCCAAACATTTGAAATGTCGATATTCAGCGGAGCAGTCTATATTAAAATTACAGTTTGACGCTATTTTGTGCTTTTACCTGGATGAGACATAAAAATGGATAATGGACAGGTTTAGGTTAAAAACTTTAAGTTAGCTTAACTAAGCACTGACTACCGGTATATCCAGGGTTTTCGCTATTGGGGCAGCATGTCCATTTCCCCTCATATCACCCAAATTTCCCCTCCGACATATTCCCCTTCCCAACTCACAGATTAATGCCACATCACCTGTGTGTCTGCCACAAATGAAACCAACAGTGAGTGATAAGCAAAGATAATTTTAATACTGCTCACTATTGAACCATTTTGCAACAAAAGAATGCTTTTCATTGACAATTATTGCCTTATTCTGAAAGCTATCGAACCGGACATCACTAAAAGTCACCTGGTTGATTCTGTCTGCAAGCCTTGAAATAGGGTGCCTGTCATTTGCAGAATGAGGTCCCCAGAGGGTGAATTTAGTGATGCTACCCCGCATAGCGGGCTAGCATCACCAAATTTACCCTCTGGGAACCTCATTCTGCTGAGTTGTAAGCAGAATGAGGTCCCCATCACTAAATTCACCCTCTGGGGACCTCATTTCTGCAAATGACAAACACCCTATTTCAAGGCTTGTCTGTCTGTCTGTCTGCATGGTTAGGTTCACAAATAACTCACTGTTCTGACGGTTCTGGTTTATGATTATGCAGACGAGGTTAGCCGCTTCAGTATGATCAGGAATATTTCATGTTACAACATGTTGTAATGAATGTAGTAAAGTAGGACATAGACATAAATTGGGAATTTTAACAATTTCCTCTACCGTTGTTGGCAGCGGTTTGAAAATTGTCAGTACACCTATTTTACCTGCGAATTTATCTTGACATTTTGTTCGCAAAGTTTACGTACCTACATGTACATATGTATACAATATCAATGTCTGTATGCAGTGCCAAATGATAACACCCTTCCAATACAAGTTTTAACTCTTCAATTCATTAAAAGTAAAAGACAATTACAATTCCTTGACTTTATCTACTTATATTACGGTAGACATTCAGAACTTGGCTTAAATATTGACTGATTTACTACCGGTAACTACAGTAATGCTCTAATTAATCGACAGCAGAATTATGGGTAATTTTTCAGGCAACAAGCCATATTTCCGACTAAATCCTTAAAAGTTACCCATAATTCTGCTGTGGTTAAGAGGTCGATTAATTAGAGCATTACTGTACTATTAGTTATTTGCTGGACTGAGATTTCCCCCAGCAGCTTTGCAGTATCTTTTGCCCAACCCCTTGCAGAATCCCTGCTACATGTATTGTATATCACACTATGCCCATGTCATGATGATTCAGAAAACTATATAGTGAAACAGCTACTGGGTATACATGTTCTATTTCAAGCACAGTCTTTCAAATTTCTAGTTTAAATGTGAGATACAAAATAAAGTTTAGTGAACACACCATATTATAGTCAGTATTAAATGAGGCCACTAGCCAACACATTGCACACTCTGTTATGTAGAGTTTACCAACAGATTGTAGTTCAACTACCATTGGACATGATCTTCCCACCGATCCCCCATCGATCCACTACTGATCCCCCACCCTATGGATTTTTATAGTTATATCCTGTAATTGCTTGACGGGTAGAGTTGCAAGTTTTCAATCTAAACCTATTCATTAATTGATAAGGGCTAACAAAGCATTACAAAGTCAAAGGTCAAGCTTGATATCCAAAACACTTAAAGTGATGTGAAACGTAAATTGAACCTCATAATTGAGTTCCCTGCGTCATTCTGTGGGAAGAGTGAATAAAATAACTCAGATACACGATATCCCCCATCCTGAAGTCAGTTTGTACACATTATACGGCCATTCGGCTAACTATTACGATTTCATCAATCGTCCCGATTAATCTCGCCATAATAACACGAAAAAACAAACCGAATCGTTGTCTTGTGCAGTCACGGAAATGCCCGAGCACTTCCGACTCGATTGGGATTGAATCGGGTTTCGTTCTCACTTCTCAGAAATGGCTTCTAGGGAGGATGACCGTTCGCTGGAATAGCGTCACATCAGAATATTAAAGCGAAAAACTAATTGACATCGCAATCGGTAGTCAATTCGACAGGGAAGGAATAGAAAGGGAATTGTGGCGTGAAATCACAAACGGAAGAACATTGGCCGAGTTAGTGGCAAAGATTATAATCGAACAGTGATCGAGAGGTAATAATTCCAAAATGTTACTATTTATAGAAAATTGTAAGCGCATTGACCGAATTTTTACATCAATCTGGCCGCAAGCACAGTACCGTGCAGAAAGAGTTGTCTTACTTTTGTAACTCAAAACTGTTTAATTACATTATACCTGTACAATAGTACAATACTTGATATTCAATATGCCAATACTGACCATTTGTTAGCTCATTGGCCATGAAATATTTTTAAGGGCAAATTCTGTTGTCAAGCTTTAGTCAGCACTATTCATTCTGATAGATGATAACTATAATGGAAGGCCTTTTTCACATGTATTAGCTAATTGCACTTTAGCATAAGTGAATTACACGTAAGCATAATGTATTACACTCAGGTGTAATGCACACATATAAAGCGTAATTCACTAACGCTTAACCGTATGATGTAGATAAAGAATTACTCCTATGCGTAATAGAATTATGACTAGTGTGCTTAAGCGTAATTGATTTAAGTGTGCTTAAGCGTAATTGATTTACGCTTAAGCTCACTGGTAATTCATTTTCATTGATAGATTAATTACACTTAATCGTAAATGAATTATGCTTAAGCGATTATACGAGAAGCCGTTTTCACATTTATTCTGATTCTGCTTAATCGCAAATCATTTACGCTTAAGTGTAAATCGTTTGCACTTAAGAGCAAATCATTTATACTTAAATCCAAATCATATGCGCTTTAGCGGAAATAGTATGGGAGGCCCTTTTCACATTTATTATTTATTTGCGCTTAAGCGCAAATATTTATGCTTAAGCGTAAATCATTTGCGCTTAAGCGCAAATATGTGTCTATCAATTTATTTGCGCTTAAGCGCAAATACCTAACACTCCCTTACATCCATCTGATGTGAATGATTGAGTCCATCTCATATTATATTATCATGGGCCCATATATATAGTACCGGTAGTAGCCGCGTAGACTGGAAAGTTGAAAAAAGAAATCCATATGCATATCAGCATCTCTATCCCTGGTGTCCCAAGAATTGGTGCCTCACTCCCAGAGCTCATGTTTATTTTATTATCTCCTGCACAGATATATACCATTTCCATGGCCATAAATAAGGAATTAGGGGTTACTGTGGTTTGCTTCTCTCATATGGTGTGCTCATTGACTTGAAGTAGGGGAAAAACCCCTATTTTCATAATATCAGCATCCCTGTCCCCAAGAATTTGTGTCTCCATCCCAGAGATATAGTATATTTTATAAAAGAGACATATACTACACAGATCTATATCATTTCCATTCCATGGTCATAAAACAGATCTTGGGGTTTCTGGGGGATTGTTTCCTTCATATGGTGGGGCTATATCAACTTTAGTGATGTGTTTAGGCCTGTGCCATGTAAATTTAATTCAGGGGGGATCAATGCATATTGATCTATTTGCTTAAGCGCAAATGATAGAGGTTATTTGCGCTTAAGCGTAAATAAATAATAGATGTGAAAAGGGCCTCCCATAAAATAGATCACATTTATGGCAATTTTATGCTAAAGCGCAAATATATTATTAGACACATATTTTTTGCGCTTGAGCGCAATTGATTTACACTAATAAATAATATACTTGAAAAGGCAGTCACCCATGCGATTCCCTCTAAACTCAAATTTACTCTGGCAATAAGACATCAATCAAACATCGGTTTAGACTCCCACATATACTATGAGATGGACTCAATTATTCAGACAGAGGAAATCAGTTGGAGTTCAAATAGGTATTTGCTTAAGCATTATTCATTTTAATTATGCTTAAGTGTAAATGAGTTCCGCGCTTAAGCGTAAATGAAGTACACTTAAACGTAATTCATATACACTCTCATTGAACTCCCCTCACGCTGAAATGGATGCAACCGCATTACTAATGCCAGTAACCTACATCAGGTTATACCAATACACATGAGGTATATGGGGAGCCAAATTAACATTTAATAAATAATAGAGCTTAAGCGATATAATTGAGCTTAAGCGATATAATAAGGGAAGATATAATTGCGATTAAGTTCAATAAGGAAATATCTAATTGCGCTTAGCAAAATAAGGAATATCTTATTGCACTTGAGCACAAAAAGGAATATCTTATTGCACTTAAGCACAAAAAGGAATATCATATTGCACTTAAGCGCAATAAGGAATCTCTAAGCGCAATAAGGAATATTCTTATTTCTCTTAAGCGCGATAAGAAATATTCTTATGCACTTAAGTGTAATTAGAGATTCCTTCATTGGGGGGGGGGGGGGGGCTTTAGCTCAATTATTTATTAAATGTTAATTTGGCTTCCTCCCATAGAGGTGAGATAGCTGATGAACCCAATTACACTTAAGCGTAATTCAAATGTATTACACTTATCGTAAGTTAATTATGCTTAAGCGTAAATAATTTACGCTTAAGTGTAATTAGCTACTATAAAGTGAATCTGGGATAAGGGGAGTACTCTAAATTGTTCTTTACACCAGCTGTTTCTACCAATTAAAAATAATTCTCATTTATTTTGAAACTAATGAAAGACAACAGTATAATTTTTTACTGGTAATATTCATTATAAACTTGTACAAATCTGAAAACAAACAAAAAATTAATATTTAAGAAATTAGATTTCACTCTCTTACAGCAGCGACCACTATGCCAGGAAGGCCAATCGATCTAGTTCAGCCCGATTGGGCTATTATAATAATTTATAGATCGATCGGTGGTTCACTTTCTGCATTTCAAATATTGCTAATAATTTCCATTTACAGAAGTCAATAATGCCATTGCAGATAACTTCATCTTAAATTCGACCAAATATGTTGACGTTTGATAAGAAATGCAGGAATTCCCCGATTTGTTTATTTCCAATCGATGAGACGCATGACCACCTGGATCAGTTCGGAGGTGTGCCAATCGTATTTTGCATGCTGTGAATACCCATTCACGCCTAAATTTGCAAACAATCCATATATAACATATACACAGTGTGTACACTTTGTTAGTTGCCAATTAATTTTCGATATTTCAATTAGAAAACATGAGATATCGATGCAAAAATCAAGACATTATCTAGTTTGTGTTTTGTTGAATCTACATTCGGTTATCGACATGCCGGCTATTGTTTTGGCTGTTCTGTCAACCGTGCGTGCCAGCCGATCGTCGTTTTTCGGGCGTTTCCGATTTCTTCCGAATATAATTCCATGACCTCCACGCGATGATTCGCGCCGAAAATGTGGTTGTATCTGAGAAGATTTCTTACTCTGACCGCAGTTTTCAACAATTTAATACGGGGCGAATACCGCATCAATAATATGCAACCTTGGGTTTTTATTTCTAGTTTTTTATTAGCTTTCTTATGGCATATCGGATACAGTTCTGTCTGACATGAAATATATACCCACCGGGAGTGAAGCTAATGACTTTAATATCTAAAATTGGTCAGGTCAAATAAAAAAATGTTTCGTTCTAGTTTCCCTATCTAACCTATTTTTTATTAACTCCATACCATGAAGTTTTTTCATGGTTTTAAAAAACAAAATCTGGAATTTCTTTACACAAAAAAAAGGAGAAAATTATCAATGTCTCAGAATGGGTTGTTATCTGTCAAATTGTGTTTATTACAGTTTATACTACGAAAATCATTGTGTTTATTACAGTTTATACTATGAAAAATCATTGTGTTTATTACAGTTTATACTACGAAAATCATTGTGTTTATTACAGTTTATACTACGAAAATCATTGTGTTTATTACAGTTATACAATGAAAATCATTGTGTTTATTACAGTTTTTACAACAAAAATCATTGTGTATATTACAGTTTATACAATGAAAATCATTATCTTATTACAGTTTATACAATGAAAATCATTGTGTTAGTTACAGTTTATACAAAGAAAATCATAATTAATTTTCTCGAAATCTTGCAGAAGATACATAAAGCCATATTTAAGAATGTCAAAATAAAAATAAAATTCAAGCCTTCCTACTAACCCCAATTATTTGTAACCCGAACCAGATGTTAATTTTGTTATCTTTGGCCTTATCAAACTTAAAGTGACTAATATATTGCCCTCCTCAGTATCGAAAACATACAAGTAGCTATGAAAACAATGTCATGAATTCATTTGAGCTGATGTAATGATATAAATAGTGACCTTGACTTATACTCAGAAAGCACATTTATTAGCATCTACATGTATCTTACATTTTGCAGACTAAATTCAGCGTGGAGATGAGTTTCTTTGAGATCTACAACGAGAAAATTCATGATTTATTGGCGTCTTCAAAGGATAACCGAGGGAAAAAACCTAATGTGAGTACCCATAAATACATAGCGTTTTAAAGATGCCTCATCCGATTTGACTCCATAAATCTATCATTTATATATTTACTCTGCCAGAAAATCATTAGTCCATGCTTTCATTGCCCAAAAGGGGTTGATAATAAAGAGCGTTCTAGATCATGACATTTGTACTCATTTTCGATGTATCATTCATGGATGATTTTGTGGATTTTCACGATGCCTTTGTGATACAAAATGATGGTGAGTTTTTCATTTTACTTTTGCCTGGTTTAACTCTTTCAGTGCCAGGTCCGATTTTTGTATCAACCCATATACCCTGTTACAATGCATTCTCTTATATATGCGAGTCGACCATAGGTCGCCTCGCATATATAAGAGAATGCATTGGCCTAACAATTTTTCATCATTTGTTATTATTTTTTACAATTTAAAAAAAAAAATTATTATATTCTTTAACAGACTTATTTTGTAGGTTTAGTGCCAGGGAATCTTACATTTTTCATGGGCATCAAAATTATTACTTTGAATACTTGGTGATAGTTTAGAGTTATAACATGCCCCTAAGGTTTTATCCAGTTTGTTTTTAAATTCGCTATAGAATGCTTAAGCATACCCAAACAAAATTAGGGCCGATGAGATCGGCCCCTGGCACTGAAAGGGTTAATAGAGGAAAATTGACTTAAGAAATTCTGACTACTTGGATGTTAAATTGGATGGGGAATCTTGAACCATTTCTATACTAAATACTCAGTAACTCTTCCATGACTGGAGCTTTCTGAAATTCTGTGAAAACCCTGTGCCAATGCATTCTTTATATATACGATTCTCCCATTGGGAGCCTCGCATATATAAGAGAATACATTGGCCCAACAATATTCAATTTGACCTTGTAAGCCAGTGCATTCTCTTATAATTTGAGGCTCCCTATTGGAGGCTCGCATATATAAGAGAATACATTGGCCCAACAATATTCAATTTGACCTTGTAAGCCAATGCATTCTCTTATAATTTGAGGCTCCCTATTGGAGGCTCGCATATATAAGAGAATACATTGGCCCAACAATATTCAATTTGACCTTGTAAGCCAGTGCATTCTCTTATAATTTGAGGCTCCCTATTGGAGGCTCGCATATATAAGAGAATACATTGGCCCAACAATATTCAATTTGACCTTGTAAGCCAATGCATTCTCTTATAATTTGAGGCTCCCTATTGGAGGCTCGCATATATAAGAGAATGCATTGGCAAAGGATCTTTAATGCTGCACCAGCACAGCTCCCGTCATGAAAGGGTTAAAGCTTTTATAAGTTATATAGTGAGGAAACATTATTTAACCCTTTCTTTGCTAACTACTCATTGACGAGTAGCTCCCTTAGGCAATGTTCAGATAATAAGATCAACAAATCAACCACAGAATTAAATTTACTGGTACCATTTCACAGCTGTGTTAATTATCGTGGACTATCGACTGAGCCGAGGCAAATGCCGATGCAAAAAGAAATTTCATCCGCTATTTATTAACTGAAGCAAATTTCAGAACCTGCTATAATGGACAATTGAAACAAATTTGTTGCAGATATTTTTGTAGTGTCGCACTGTGGAAGTTTGCAGACAGCATACATTCATTGTTGAATGCCAAATACTACTGACATAACAAGGAATATCTTGATAATCCACTGGATAATCAGCAGTTTAAAACCAGATGGGTCATGACCCCAAGTCCCCAACCAAAGTCTGCAGTGATATGACCAAGTTTAAATTGTAAACTGATAATATATATGTGTAGAGCATGCAACTATACAGACCTAGGCTTTAGCCAAGGAATTTGTTTCTGGTCTAGGCAATTTTTTTTTAGCCTAGGCAAATTTCTGCTAATTTTAAATTAACAGAGCTGATTTTTAGAGAGTTCACTTTAACCCTTTCAGTGCCAAGTCCGATTTTTGTATCAACCCATAATTCCTTGATCATTTTTCAAATTTATTGATTATAATAATGTGATACATTGATGGAAAGTGCTCTAAGAGCTCTTTCCATCAATGTATCATATTATTATAATCAATAAATTTGAAAAATGATCAAGGAAATATGGGTTGATACAAAAATCGGACTTGGCACTGAAAGGGTTAACCCTTTGATATTTGCGCACTGCCTGATAGGTAATAATTTGATTCCCATTCATTCATTTGTGGGCATAACGTTCAGGTATAGGTTTACAAAATGAACTTCAAAAGAATGATTTGAGCTTCTCTTCAGACCTGATAAATTATATTGGTGACACACTCAAAGTACTGTTCTGGTTTTTAACAGTGTGGCTTTGTCTTCTGTTATACTCTCATTGAATGGCACAGTTACGTAAATATTTGTTGTTTGCCCATATACCTTTAAATTTATCTGCCTATATAGTCTTGAGACTCACTGGGTTACCTATCTCTTATATAGCATACCTAAGTGCTTTGATTAATATACAGCTGTCTATAGGATATATTCGACTTTTATCACTAATATAATGAAAGCATTTATTGACTCAAACACTCAATTTTGTACCTTGAAAGCTCTTTGGGTCACTCAATGTTACAATTTTTGTATTGAGTAACTTGGGCAAATGCCATTTCAACCATTTGTACTGAATGCTCCAGAATTTGCCTTTGAGATGAGATTTGCTTACAATAAGAAAGTGTGCTTCAAAATTTATATTGTTTTATTCTTCAGTTTAAAGTCCTTTTGCTCACTGATATTGTTTTAGTTTGATCTTGGGCTCATAATAGGAAGAAATATAAATAGTAAAATACTTCCAAGCCTGCAAATAGTGTGTCTGTCCTTTGCAGAATGAAGTCCCCGGAAGGTAAATTTAGTGATGCTATCCCGCACGACGGGCTAGAGTTACCAAATTCACCTGCTGGGAACCTCATTCTGCTTAGGCCTTAACTGCTATGAGAGACCTACACTGTAGGATCAGATTGAAGTTGCCTGTTGCCCAGTTGAAGTTGGTTATGTTCATGAACGCATTTGTCACCTCGATTATACATTTTATCTTCTGCAAGTTAGGGGATATAGAAACTTGCCAGAGTGTGAATTTGGCTGCACAGTTTATTTAATCTGGAGTATACATGTACTTTTTAGAACTGAATGGGAGAATCCATTCAGGAAAAAATAACATGTTAACCCTTTCATGACGGGAGCTATGTTGGTGCAGCATTAAAAATCCTGTGCCAGTTCTTTCTCTTTATATATGCAAGTCTCGGATCAGTCTCCCATAGGGAGCCTCGCATATATGAGAGAATGCACTGGCTTACAAGGTCAAGGTAAATATTGTTAGGCCAATGCATTCTCTTATATATGTGAGTCTCTCATAGGGAGCCTCCCATATACAAGAGAATGCACTGGCTTATAAGGTCAAGGTAAATATTGTTAGGCCAATGTATTCTCTTATATATACGAGGCTCCATATTATGGGAGACTCACATATATAGGAGAATGCATTGGAATAGGATTTTTTGAAAAATTTCAGGAAGCTCCAGTAAAGGGTTAAACTACCCTTATGGAGCCCCTCACAGACAATACCAGCAATACACTAAGCAATACAAAAGCTGCCACCTGTATGGGGCTCCACACAGGAAGATCCAGTCATGGAAGGGTTAATAACATATTTTAAAATAGGAATTTAATGCAGTAAAAGTTTGGTGTTTCCATGTCAAAATTTAGAACATTTCTGAATTTTTAGTTTGATATTGTTCCCAAATAAATTGTTATTATTGTGCTGTTCTGAAAAATAGAAATCTTTGATCTAGAGCTGGAAAGTTACCTAGAACTGGGTGCCAGTCAGGGTGCGAGACATCACATTTTGGTGCCATGGGCATGGGATGAAAATTGAAAGGTGGTTATTCCTCCCTCTCCCACTAGCTACATGTTCCTGACTTCAAGCAGAGCCTTCCCCCGTGAAAGAAACATTATATTATAGTATGTTTTCTCCCTTTGAATTAACAAATTTGGATGAACCTACTATTAACCCTTTACCCAACAGAACGGCCCTGTGCCAATGCATTCTCTTATACTCGACTCGCATATATAAGAGAATGCATTGGCACAGGGCTAACTGTAACTATCACAATGTGGTCAAGGAGCCGGTTCCAATGATATCCATATTTGTATGGTTTTATTGAGACAGACCGGTAATTTAGACTGTTGAAGCTTTATTTGGTCGGTTTTGGCCATTTTGTTGGGTAAAGGGTTAATGAATAAAATCATCCGTGCCAGATACCATTAGTTTGGTTCTCTTACAAAGTTAGAAATTGTCATTGATAAAGTGTTGGCTTTAAATACTAGTTCGGTCAAACACACTAATGCCCTGTGTATTCCCCAACAATGTCAATAGATATGTGAGGGTCCGTCATTGTTTACTCTCGTATATAGCCTATTATAATCCTCAATATTTGCTCATACCTACTACCTTGCAATTACTTTCAAAGCTTGTGCCCTCAGGTAATAATTAACCCTTCTAAAAATGGCTTGTGTTTCTGGTAACCCACATGCCCCTCTTCGAATGATCTCAACGGTTTTCATTATGAAAAGTCACTATTATGTACATAAAACATGAAGTAGTTAAGAAGTTGATAAAATGATTTCCTGATCCTCATGCTGTATATTGGATGTTCTGTTCTTCATTTCTAGGGATGTTCTGATAATATGAGCAGACGATAGGCAGAAAAAAATACCTCAGATTTCTCCCTGGATTCCCATTCATTCATTCCCAATCAAGTAATTACTAATCATCAACTTGTATCCAGGTATCCAGTTAGCAAAGGGTTAAATAAAGTGCACCATCTTTAATATTCTACAGCCCTCATTTAGATAGCGATGTTGGAGGTTAACTCAAGACCAAGAGAAAATAAAATGAAAAATTAAAAGTAATTTAAACCCCACCCCCCTATTTTTTCATGTCCGTTACCAGAAAGACAGGCATATATTTTTTTGCCTTACAGGATCTTAATGAAATTTGGTACATGGTAGGTCACCATCAACAAGGGCTTTCAAAAAGTGTCAAATGGTTATGTTGTTATTTTCCCCTTTTATTGGCTTAAAAATTTTGGTTGCTTTCTTCCCATGATTGAATTTGGCACTGTGGGGGTATGCCAGCAGACGGGATGCAACCTCCTCTTGGTTTAACCTTTCCATGACTGGAGTTTCCTGAAATTTTGCTGAAACCCTGTTCCAATGCATTCTCTTATATATGCGAGTCTATAAGAGAATACATCGACCTACATGTAACAATATTTACATTGACCTTGTAAGCCAGTTCATTCTCTTATACATGTATATGTGAGGCTCCCTATTGGAGACTCGCATTGATAAGAGAATGCCCTGACACATGATCTTTAATGCTGCACCAGCACAACTCCCATCATGAAAGGGTTTATTAGATCATTATATCCCCATTAATAGCATCTTAATTTGATAATTTCTCTTCCCAGCTGAAGGTCAGAGAGCATCCAGTACTTGGACCGTATGTCGAGGGACTGTCCACCTATGTCGTCAATTCATTTGAAGATGTCGAGGTATGTAAGAAATACTGTAATATTACTTCAACTTGTCAGTAATTTTTCGGTCTCATTTGAAGCCACACATAGAGTAATGCCCTAAATAATCGACTCCTTAACCACAGCAGAATTATGGGTCATTTTTCAGGATTTAGTCGGAAATATGACTAGTTGCCATTCATCGGAAAGCTCTCAGTGATAGCTTTCTGATGAATGGCAACAAGCCATATTTCAGACTAAATCCTGAAAAATTACCCATAATTCTGCAGTGGTTAAGGAGTCGATTATTTAGGGCATTACTGTACTTGTAATTGGGACAAATTACAGATGGAGGTTTTTCTGGTCTTTCTATTGAATTAACTGATTCCGCCACCCACGATTCTGAGTGTCTTTGTATTAATGAAGTATAATAATTTTTCAGGATTTAGTCGGAAATATGGCTTGTTGCCATTCATCGGAAAGCTCTCACTAAGAGCTTTCCGATGAATGGCAACAAGCCATATTTATCTTAAGAGAACTAGAAGAACTAGTGCTCGATATTTTCACAGAATATCTCTTCAAGCTTTAAATTAGGTTTGAGCGTACAGCTTTCAATCTGTCATTTTCATGTCACTTTCACGTCCAAACAAGCAGGGAATGTTGACCTGTTAGTTGTCAACAAAACAAAAATTTCAACAGAAAGTTTAAGTAAGATGAAGTTATTGAGTACAAATCTAATAAAGAGTAAAAATTCAAGGTATGTAACTGTTGACCAGCCAATACAAGAGGATTCCTGAGTTGTTGAGATGATAAAGACACACACAAGAATTGCTATATTGCTATCTATAGTTAAGTCAAACATTTTATATGAAATTTTATCAGCTGAAAGACGTTAATAGCTTTGTTGTTCACTTTCATTGTGAGTTACTGTAAATAAGTGCACCCAAAATCTGTCAGTCATTAATTTATGGTTTTCAACACAGATAAATTTGTTTAGGTTATTTTATTTGGCCGTCTTATGGTTTTTCAGGCACTGGATAAATCTGTCGATGCCATTCTATTAGATTGTTAATGTCTTCTATTTTTTAGGGCTGGATAAATCTTGGCAATAAGAATCGGGCCACAGCGGCTACAGGGATGAATGATAAAAGCAGCAGATCTCACTCGGTGTTCACACTAGTGCTAACACAAACCAAGGTACTATACTCTATCTCACCTCTAGCAATTCTTCCTCAGCAATTTATTTTGACTCAGTTTATTGTGTTGAGTTATCAGCCAATGTTGCCATAGCGGATTGCCGAAGCCAAACAATCTGAATTAAGAGGGCTGAGTTATTGTTCATGTTTTTTGATGGAAATTTGTTTATGTGTCATCTATTGAAATTTGGATTCTCAAGACCTATAGCCACAAATTAGATATAAAAAATAAGCAGATATCATTCCTCAGGTATTTTGGACTTAAATTGCAAGTTAATGTGATTTGAAACACTCTGCCGAGGTGTTCAGTAGGAATAACAAATAATCATGCCAATCTAAGTATTTTTTATAAATGTTATGTCCATATAGTTAGAAAATAGGGTCATTGTTATAAAGAATCACACGCACTGTTTATTATTCGCAGAATCATTGCCATAATGTTTATTATGGCTCCTGATTAAGGTAGTAAATATTTACATTTGTGCGTAGTTCAACCATTGTTTTCTATGAAATGTTACAGTCAATATGGTTGGAATTTTCGACAATCTTAGTTCATTGCTATATTCATCCAATGGGGGGGGGGGGGGGGGGGGGGGGGTAGTGTTTGGATACTAACTTATCAGTTTTATTCATTGACTTAAGTCCACCATGTGTCTTTAAAGTTGTTGGAATGAGTTTTAAGCTGAAACAAGAGCTGCCAAAACTAAATTTTCAAAACCCCAACATGGCAGCTAGGTCTTGGATATTGAGAATATTATACTGTTCATGTAAACTCCAAATATTACATATAAACTTACTTACTCAATTTAGTAGAATCTTATCTTGACTTCAAATGTATTAATATAATAATATGTCTTGAATACTTTTATAGATATATAGATAAATTTGTCTTGTGTATTTTCAGACAGAGAACATTGAGGGAGTTCAGCATGACCACTCTATAACAAGTAAAATAAATTTAGTGGATTTGGCTGGTAGTGAGAGGCAATCGCAAGCCCAGACAACAGGAGAAAGGCTGAGGGTAGGTAGTGGGTTAAGAAATTTTGGAAATAAAATTTAGATGTAGAGCAACAATTTTATATAAATAGTGCCAAAAGTACATAGATCAGATTTGTTCTGATTGTCCAAGTCAGGTACCAGCCTAGAGGATTCAAATTGGGAGAAGTCACGTTTCCCTTTTTGGTTATTAGGGAGAAGTGGATTATTATCAGGGAGAAGAAGCAATGGCTTAAGTTCAGTTTACACCTCAACATCACACTTCTATGGTCCAATAATTATTATGTAACACAAGAGCCCACTTATAAATAAAACCATTATAGTGATTTAGAACACCGTTATATCAGTAAATTATATACTTTAACCCTTTGAGTGCCAGGTCAATTTTTGTATCAACCCATATACCCTGTGCCAATGCATTCTCTTATATATGCGAGTCGACCATAGGTCGCCTCGCATATATAAGAGAATGCATTGGCCTAACAATTATTATTTTTATTTTTTTATTTTTTACAATTTTAATAATTTATTCTTATATTCTTTAACAGACTTATTTTGTAGGTTTAGGGCCGATGAGATCGGCCCCTGGCACTCAAAGGGTTAAACATTCTATTGTGATATATATGCATACTGGTATATGACAGAGAAGTCACTTCTCTGTGGGACAAAAATAGGGAGAAGTGGCACATTTTAGGGAGAAGATATCTCCCAAGTCACCTTCTAGACTCAAGTCTGAGTTTAGTGTGCCTGTCATTTGCAGAATGAGGTCCCCAGAGGGTGAATTTAGTGACACTATCCAGCATAGCTGGCTAGCATCACTAAATTCACCCTCTGGGGACCTCATTCTGCATGGCCTCATCTGCTATGGGAGACACAGACTCAGATCCAGATACAGTGTTTTCTGATATGTTCCAGATAATTTTATTAGAGTTTCTTGCAATAACAATTGATAGTTACATTCTTCAAGTGGACATACATTTACTGCTTAACACTTCCATAACTGGAGCTTCCTGAAATTTTGCAATAACCCTGTGCCAATGCATTCTCTTATATATGCGAGTTGCCCATATATAAGAGAATGCATTGGCCTAACCATTTTTATGTTTACCCATACCATAGTATGGTAAACATAGTGTCGTTGCCCGGATTGACCACTCGTCGTTGGTCCGTCTGTCCGTCTGTCTGTCCGTCTGTCCGTAGACACTTTACGAGTAATGCGATAACTCAAACATTTTCTATCCGATCGAAACCAAATTTTGTATATGGGTTTCTTAGCCCAAAATACAGATCGAGTTCGAATATGGGTTTGATCCGAGTTTTTTTTAGGGAGTTATGGCCCTTTTTCAACTTAGAATTCATGCATTCTGCCATAATTAAAAAAAAATTCATCTGACCATAACCAAATTTAGTATGTGAGTTGCTCAGTCCAAAATACATATCGAGTTCAAATATGGGTTTGATCCAATATTTTTTAATGGAGTTATGGCTCTTTGACATAGAAATCATGCATGTTTCGATAAATCTACAATTTTTCAACTGATAGGAACCAAATTTTGTATGTGAGTTTCTCAACTCAAAATACAGGTCGAGTTCGAATATGGGTTTGATCCGATATATTTTAATGGAGTTATGGTCTTTTGATTATTTTATTTATGGCTAAAATATATCAAAGATACCCAGTTGCACTGTCCAAATAGAATCTAATAAATCAGGTTTGAATTTGTCTTCTCACACAGAGTTAGTATCCAGTTACAATGCCATGAATTGTCTCTCTGTCTTGCATTGAGATAATTAACTACTAGCATGTGTTGGCCATATCATATACTATCTCTGTATATACTTTATACTCTATAAAGTATCTCTGGCCATATGCTGGGGATAGCATAGATGGAATGTTTCTACTATATATTTTATATGCATGGTTATTTAAATTCCATCTTAAAGGCATAATCTGGTTTCATTGTTTAATAGCATTACTATTGGAGATTAATAATGTGATTGTGTTTAGTAAATTTGTTGGACATTAATTTCAATTGATTACAAATGTGAATTGAAATATTAAAGGGGCACACCAGGTTTGATATATTTTTCTTGTACTCTGCAAGTACACTTTAGGCATAATGCGATAACTCTAACATTTTCTATTTGATCGGAACCAAATTTTGTATATGAGTTTCTCAGCCCACAATACAGTTTGAGTTTGAATATGGTTTCGATCCAATTTATTTAAAGGAGTTATGACCCTTTTTCGAAAACAAATTTGAAAAAAATATTTTTATTTTTTTTATTTTTATGTTTTATAATAATAATAATACAAAAAATGTCAGTGACTCTTTCATTGGTTTTCATTTAGATATTGATGATTATGATACACTTTGATAAAAAGGTTCCCAATCTTTTTTTTAAATAATTAAAAACAATTTTTTTTAAGTTAAACCAATTTGAAAAAACTAACACAATTAGGTTGTGGTGGTTTAGCATTACCGATCCTGTAAGAGTGTATTCTCTTATATAAATGCCAGTGACCCATAAATTCCAATAATTTGTGTGATGTAAATTTGTCTATAATAGTACATAAACAGTATACTCTATAATTCAACACCAAAACTCTCATTTATCCGATCATAGTAAATTTACATCGCCAAGGGATGGGTTAACATCTGCCGATCGTGATCGGCCTCTCGTTACCTTTACCTTGTTAACCAGTGCATTCTCTTATATATATATGTGAGGCTCCATATTGGAGAATTGCAAATATAAGAGAATTGCACTGGCACAGGATCTTTATGCTGCACCAGCACCAGTTGCGTTCAGTATAGAAATGACTTATTCAGTGATTGCTTGAATTTTCAGGAAGGTGCTAATATCAATAAATCATTGATGTCACTCGGGAAAGTCATCTCGATCCTATCTGATATGTCAATGACCAAGAAGAAGAAAGTGTTCATACCATACAGGGATTCAGTGCTAACATGGTATGTCTCTTCACAAGTGCTTATATCGTAGGAAATAAAGATAAATCTTCAACAAAAATGTTGTAGAAGTAAGACAGTCAATGCAATATGTGTGTAAAACTTTGTGAGATACAAGAATCAAAATGAGAATCATGATTCCGATTCTCTACGGAATTTATCCACTGCGGACTTAACCCTTTACCCAACAGAACGGCCCTGTGCCAATGCATTCTCTTATATATGCGAGTCGACCATAGGTCGCCTCGCATATATAACAGAATGCATTGGCTTAACACATATTAAAAATGATAAAATTGTCAAAGAATGTAGAAAAATATTATAAAAATTGTTAAAAAATGTAAGAAAAAATTATAAAATTGTTAAAGAATGTAAGAAAAAATGGTAATGCATTCTCTTATATATGGGAGGCGACCTATGGTTGACTCGCATATATAAGAGAATGCATTGGCACAGGGCATAACTGTACGGAATTTATCCACTGCAGACTTAAAGGCCCACTTAATATTCAAAAATCACCGAATTTTTTTTTTATAGTGCCTTGATATACGCTTTTAATAACAAACTATGCCATAAAATATGATTAAAATACTATAATTCATTGCCATTTGGAACTTCTGTGTCTCAGAAGGTGCCCATAGAGTAATAGAAAATAGCTGAAATAATTTCCCCCATAATGGCTCCCAGAATGCAACAGAATTCAAACTATAGTTTATTTTCAATGAAAAGGGAATAACTACATCTAAATATATAGAGTTTTTCCCCTTCCATTGGAAATAATAGACTTTGTGCAGAAACTTGAGTACAGAACAGACGTCGATATCTCGGCAAAAACATCTTCACAGTTTATTACATTAAATAAGTTGAAAATACAATTTATTGGCACTTCAAACATTATATAATATATGGCATATATTTTATATAATGTGATTTTGGGGGTTTGAAAATTAAGTGGGCCTTTAACTTAACTCACAGAGCAAGATGGGATCGCTCTTAACGTTTTATTTACTAAATAGATTCTCCCACCCAGTTATAAAGGTATAGGTGGAAAGTATCTATAGTCTTAAAATTAACATGTTTTTAGTTACTTTTTCCCTTCTGGGAAGTATCTATATCCCCTAATTTGCAGAAGATAAAATGTATAATCGAGGTGACTAATGGGTGAACATCACCAACTTCAACTGGGCAACTTCTATCTGATCCTTGGTCTCACATAGCAGTTGAGGCCTAAGCAGAATGGGGTTCTCAGAGGGTGAATTTGATAATGCTAGCCTGCCATGCCAGATAGCATCACTGAATTCACTCTCTGGGGACCTCATTCTGAAGACAGACACACTATTTGCAGACTTGAATGCAGTTGTATAGTTGTATAGATATTAATGACCTTTTCCACACATTTCAGTTGTGTAGTTGTATAGATATTAATGACCTTTTCCACACATTTCAGTTGTGTAGTTGTTAGGGTTGCCACGACTATGACTTTTCATAATCGACTAATGGACCGTTATAGTCGACGGTTAGTCAATTAATCGTTTATATATGCGGCCTATA
The DNA here is from genome assembly GCA_032622095.1 of Siphonodentalium dalli. Classification (NCBI taxonomy): domain Eukaryota; kingdom Metazoa; phylum Mollusca; class Scaphopoda; order Gadilida; family Siphonodentaliidae; genus Siphonodentalium; species Siphonodentalium dalli. The sequence continues at coordinate 193,031,992 of CP136069.1, forward strand.
TTGCACCCAGGTAAAGACATGATAAATTCAAAATTACAATGACTACATTATATCCAGTTATAAAAACTGTCAGTCAGCAGGCCTGTCATTCTGATGCCCCCGCACGTCATCGGCCACCTAAACTCAAATTTACGTGGCAGGTAAACGCCCGCCTCATCGCTATTCCCGCGGACGAGAAATTAAAAAAATATCTGTTCAGTCAATCAATGTTTACCGTGAACATGCATCGCGGAATTGTCGCATACTTATTGAAAACAGACTATAGTTGGTTTTGCAGAAAATCCCATTGTGTACCAATTGCGTCACTTCACATATTTTAGCATTTAATTTTATTTCGGGGCTTCGGTGTGTGCGCGCTGCCTGTTACTGTACTTTTAGTTTTGTTATTCAAAGTGCGCGGACCGCATCGTGCAGCGCGGTAGGGGGTGGGGGTATATACGTTACTAATTTGGAGAATGTAATGTATGTAGCACTGATAAGTGATGACACAAACTTGTTACTGATTAACTGTCTAGTAATTTTGAACATTCCGCGAACTTTGTGACTTTGTCAATAATTATCAATAATGGTGAGCGTTTACAGTATGAAATTTGAAAAAAGAAATATAGATGTAGTCCCATGCACGTCGTCCATTTTGGATATAATGATCGGCTGCGATATCAAAGGACGCCGCATCAGAAGTGGCGACATAACATGCTGTTAACACCTCCCCCACCCACCCCCGGGTCGACTACCATTAATCGAATGTTGTATAGATATTAATGACCTTTTTCACACATTTCAGTTGTGTAGTTGTATAGATATTAACGATCTTTTCCACACATTTCAGGTTGTTGAAGGAGAGTCTTGGTGGGAATTCCCGTACAGCTATGTTAGCAACAATCAGTCCTGCCAACCTGCATACCGATGAAACACTTAGTACTCTACGATATCCTTTTATTAAAGTTTTATTAACATGATATCGCATGTAATCAATGCTAGTGATAGACATTTCTCCTTTATCTCCTCACCTTGCCTCTTTTTATGTTGGTGTACATCTAATTATACCCCCACTTTCGAAGAAAATGGGGGGTATACTGGATTGACTGCGTCTGTCCGTCCGTCCGTCCGACCGACCTCATAACTCGAACAACTATAAACCAATTTCAATAATTTTGTGTATGCAATCTCCTTAGGACCGCCTCTCCGCATGATGCTAATTGCGGTGCGGTCAGACATTCTTTTTTTAAGTTACGCCTTACTTTTCGACTTATTAACTTTGTCCGACTTAATAAATTTAACAAATATGAACCGATTTCAATAATTTTTGGTATACATGCTTATCACAACACCCTCTCTACATGATGCGGCTCAGGGTTGGCTCGGACTGTTTTTCCTAACATTACACTTTATTTTCGTCTTATTTTGACTTAGAAAATTTTGGGATTATTTTTTGTGTGGATGCTATCAAGTTAGGATATTTTCCGGAAGTTTCTTCGAATATGGGTTTGGAACAATGATTTTTACCACAGTTAAGTTACGTTTCATTTTCTACCTTTTTTGGGTTTCTGCAATCATTCGAACAAATATGAACCAATTTGAATATTTTTTTCTGTACAAGCTTCTTGGGACACCATATCGATATTATTAATCCAAATTTTTCTTTAAAGTTAAAAATATTTTTTGTTGGGTTTACGGATAATGCGGGTTGAATTTGCCACGGTGGGGGTATGCTAGCACGCGAGTGCACACCTCTTGTTGAATCTCAAACCTATATGCAATATGTGTTCTTTAGGGTTAAATTGGCATCTTACTTTTGTCAACACAATCATCAAATATGATTAAAGATTCTCTTGTTTTAGGTTCATTATCGTCGTAGAATCGCCTAGAATCGTAGAATAGCGAACTGAATATGTCTAAATGGTACCCATAGCTGTAGTTATAACATATTTCACAAATACGAAAACCCTGCATGATTAAATGTACAAAAATACTTCCTCTCAAAAACATTTTGTGATTCCATTGTACACTGTAAATCTATTGTCTATGGGGAAACCCCTTGTTTTCCAAATGTATGTGAGCATCTACAAGTAAAAGGATAGAAATAACCTTGAGTTTAGTGTGCCTGTCATTTGCAGAATGAGGTCACCAGAGGGTGAATTTAGTGATGCTACCAGAATCACCAAATTCACCCTATATTCCCAAATTGGCAGACGACATATTGCGTTATCAAGGTTCCCAATGGCTGTACATCACAATATTCAATATTTGGGACTTCAATCTGAGTCTATGTCTCCCATAGCAGATGATGTCATGCAGAACGAAGTCCCCAGAGGGAGAATTTACTGATGCTAGCCTGCTATACGGGATATCGTCACTAAATTCACACTCTGGGGACCTCATTCTGCAAATAACAGGCACGATAAACTCAGGCCTGGATGGAAATTTGATAAAAGTCAAGCTAATGTTTAAATAAAGCTGACTTCTTTCATGATATAACACTAGCCATATTAATTAGAATTCCTTAATACTTATCACATATGCTAAACAAGCCAGGGCTATAGTGAACAATGCTCGGGTTAATGAGGATCCGAAGGCAAAGCTTATTAGAGGTGAGTATTTTACAGGCACGCTGGGAAACAACTTCACCTAAGACATGTTTCAAACAAGTCTTATTTCCATTGGGCGAATTTGTGCTTTAGAAGCTTATAATTGGGATTCCTATGAGTGATAAAGAATATGGGAACAAGCATTTTCATTTAAAAAATCAGTGTAATAAACAGTTTCTGTGAATTGGGTAAAATTTCATCAGAAAATCTAACTATGGATCCTTATTCAACTGTTGATTCATGGAAAAATCCCTGTAGGTGCTTTGACTATCTGGATACATGAAGATGGGTAGTTACTTGATTCCCATTTATTAAATATGTTGTTACGTTCCGATAACAAGTTAACAATCAGCATGTGGAACTTATTATTGGAAAATCCATTCAAATGAATGAACAAGAATGATTTCTCGGCTAATATATATAAAAGAAATCCCTTCACGATAACCCTTTCATGGCTGGAGCTTGCTGAAATTATTTGAAAACCCTGGGCCAATGCATTCTCTTATTTATGCGAGTCTACCATGGGGAGCCTCATATATATAAGAGAATGCATTGGATTAATAATGTTTACCTTGACCTTGTAAGCCAGTGCATTCTCTTATATTTGTCCTATGGGAGACTCGCATATATAACAGCATGCACTGGCACAGGGTCTTTAATGCTGCAACAGCACAGCTCCCATCATGAAAGGGTTAAGAATAAAATATTAAACAAATTTACAACTGAATGAATGAATATATTTTGGTATCAAAAATGACATAAAATATGATTAAAATACTGCAACTCATCACCATTTGGAATGTCCGTGTCTCAGAAGGTGCCCATAGAGTGATAGAAAATAGCTTAAATCATAAAATCAATTCCCCCATTATGGAAAGTTTATTTTCAATGGAAGGGGAGTAACTGTATCTAAATATATAGAGTTATTCCCCTTCCGTTGATAATAATAGACTGTGTGTAGAAACTTGAACACAGAACACCAAGTCGGTATCTCAACAAAAACATGTTCACAGTTTAGTACATCGAATAAGTTGAAAATATAATGTTTTGGAGCTTCCTCTTTCAAATGGTATATAACATGGCATATATTTTGTATAATGTGATCTGGGGGTTTCGAAAATTAAGTGGGCCTTTAATGCGGTTGCGTTCTGTTATATGCAGTCAGAGTTTATAAGCTGTGAAACTCTGGCTAGCATGGAAGTTCTCAGTGCCTAATGATTAATTTTTATTTTATGTTAGAATTGCAAGGCGGGATAGACAAGATGCGTGGGCTCACCAGCCTTCTGAATGATGATTAATGTTTTATTTTATGTTAGAATTGCGAGCAGAGATAGACAAGCTGCGTGGGCTGGCCGGCCTCGTGAATGATGATGGAGCCATGGATACACAGATGGCAAGCATAGCAGAAATAGCAGCTCTTAAAGAGAAGCTTAGCTCCAAGGAGAAGGAAATGGAAACTATATCCAGGTACGGAAAAAAATATCACACACGGATTGAATGTGTCAGGGAAATTTGAAAGTACTGGAAGTTTAGAAATGTTTGGATGATTGTGATTTTAACTCTTCGATGACTGGAGATTCCTGAAATTTTCCGAAAAACCCTGTGCTAATGCATTCTCTTATATATGTGAGTCCCATAGGGAGCCTTGCATATATATAAGAGAATACATTGGCCTAACAATATTTACCTTGACCTTGTAAGCCAGTGCATTCTCTTATAAATGCGGCTCCCTATTGGAGACTTACATATATAAGAGAATGCACTGGCACATGATCTTTAATGCTGCACCAGCACAGCTCCCAGCATGAAAGGGTTAATAGAGGTTTCGCTCTAAACTTGTTCACAGTTGTAGTACCTTGTGTTTATTAAAGGTAATTATAACATTAATAATAGTTTTATTAGATGGTAAAATAATTTCTCATATTTCAAAATATGTAAAATAAAATTGTCAACTCATATCAGACAAATTTTTGAATGAAGATCATATATATATTTTGAGTCTTGCTCTACACTGTAGGACATGGCAGGAGAAGCTTGCACAGACAGAAGAACGGAAAGCTGTGGAAACAAAGAGCCTCGAAGTGAGTTTTGAAATTAAATAAAAAATGCCACACATATAAGGATGTTCAAAACTCTATTATAACAAGAAATACTGTTAAAATTTGGCCAAAAATTCAGATGTCAGCAAGATATGATACTTCAGTGGCCTACAAAGTATCTGCCAACTGTTATAAATTTCTTGCTAAAAGGATCAAAGACTGTTATAATAGTGGAAATTATTTATTATCTAAACAAAACTAGTCTGCATTTCTATTTGAAATTAAAGCAAAGAACGATACTCCTGTATGATGTCTTCCCTCCTACAACAAGAAGTAAATTTTATGTTACCAAAAATAATTCACTGAGAAATATATATTATAAATACGATCTTTGTGTGTTATGAATTATAATTGATCTTTTAGAAATCTGGAGTTGCATTCAAGGTCGATAACAAGCTACCTAATTTAGTTAATCTGAACGAGGATCCACAGCTCTCTGAAATGCTCCTGTACATACTGAAGGAGGGTGAGACGAAAGTAGGTCGAATGAAGGATGGCGGCCGACAGGATATTCAGCTTAATGGAGCGCTCATTGCTGATAATCATTGGTAAGTGTCTCGGGGTTAAACATCAAATAGAAATGGAGAATAATTTGTCTCAAAGTAGTTATTTTTACAAATATTATATCCAAATTGACAACACACATCGCCATTCTTATATATTAATTAAATGCAGTTACACTCGATGAAAAAATTGTTTTCATTAGTTTATCTCCAATATTTGCATCCCGAATCGAGAAGTAAATATTTACAATTGAGAGAAGTCTATGGAGTGTTAGAGTCGATTTTGTTGAGATTTTCGGCGATGTTAGTAGAATGTTACGTTCCTCCAGTTGGCATAGTGCTTATCAGTTTCACGCACCCAAACAAGTCCATAATATGTCTTTAAATCTTGTACATTTCAGCATTATAAGAAATGAGGATGGTGTTGTCAGTGTGAGACCATTTGGTGATGCTCAGACATATGTTAATGGTAATCTAATCAGTGAAGAGACGTCAATTCATCACGTAAGTCTCTCTTCTCTGCCATTTGCTCGATGGTAAACATCAAATCATGGTTCGGATATCAATAATATTCATTATAATTATCAAAATATGTTTTTTATTCTGCAGACTTTTCCATGGCAGTGTTAATCTCTGTAACTGGCCAAATGGAGTCCTTTTCACATGTGTATTATGATTGTGATAAAAATACTGGGCGTGCCCCTGTAAATTGCCTTCATTTGTAAGCAAGTGACTCGGTCCTACTCAGTCAGAAAGTGGTATTCATTCATGCCGATTTCATCATCTATTACAATGGCATTTTAAGTTAAGTTTTGGCGAAAATTCTATTGTGTCAATGATATGACTATATGGCAATGAATACCGCCAAACATTGATATAATCTATGCCAAATTCGGTATCCTGAAATTAAAGTTGTTTGTGGTCAGTCTAAATGTCGTGAGTCACAAGTTATAGACACGATGATTCACATTTTGTCTTTCAAAATAAATTCTTTTTCTCCAAATTTATACTTTATTTGTGTGTGTTTAAATTATTCTTTCAAATCTTGCAGGGAGACAGAATAGTTCTAGGAGGAGACCATTATTTTAGGTCAGTACCCCACAGTTTATTATTAAAGGCCTATTTAATTCTCAAGTCACCGATTATTTTTTTATAGTGCCTTAATATACGATTTTAAAAACAATCTATGACATAAAATATGATTAAATTATTATAATTCATGATCATCACCTTTTGGAACATCTGTATCTCAGAAGATGCCCATAGAGTAATAGAAAATGGCTGAAATCATAGAAAGTTTCGCTCCCAGAATACAACAGAATTCAAACTAATATACAGAGTTATTCTCCTTCCATTGAAAATAATAGACTTTGCAGTACATCCAGATGAAACTTATACACAGAAAACATGTCGGTACCTCAACAAAAACAACATGTTCACAGTTTATTGCACTTATACACAGAAAACATGTCGGTACCTCAACAAAAACAACATGTTCACAGTTTATTACACCAGATAAGTTGATAAATAAAATGTTTTTGCGCTTCCTCTTTCACGTGGTATATAATATGGCATATATTTTATATAATGTGATCTGGAAGTTCAAAAATTATGTGGGCCTTTAGTAGACGTTAAGCTACTCATCTAAATGGGAGCATGTACTGGAAACACTACACATTTGGTTATATTCTCTCCTATCATGGACATTTTCATTGAGAATACCTGGAGAAAGTTCTAGTACTGGAAACACTACACATTTGGTTAATACCTGGAGAAAGTTCTAGCATAAAGAAATGGCATATAAACTGAGATTCCCTAACTCTCACCAGGGACTTGTGTTAGATGCTGCTGTGACAAGCAGCTATTTCTACAACCTTCTTTCTCTTGGTCGTCTTCTGTAAAAAACATATAATTGCATTGGAAAATTATCCCTAGTCCCCTGCCCTGTAATGCTTCTATCATCTAGACATTGAATATATATACACCCCATCATGTGTATATACATTGAATATATACCCTCCCCCATCATGTATATAGAGATTTAATATATACCCTTCCCCATTATGTATATAGACATTGGATATATACCCTCCCCCATCATGTATATAGACATTGAATATATACCCTCCCCATCATGTATATATACATTTAATATATACCCTCCCCCATCATGTATATAGACATTGAATATATACCCTCCATCATGTATATAGACATTTAATATATACCCTCCCCATCATGTATATAGACATTTAATATATACCCTCCCCCATCATGTATATAGACATTTAATATATACCCTCCATCATGTATATATACATTTAATATATACCCTCCCCCATCATGTATATAGACATTTAATATATACCCTCCCCATCATGTATATATACATTTAATATATACCCTCCCCCATCATGTATATAGACAATTAATATATACCCTCCCCATCATGTATATAGACATTTAATATATACCCTCCCCTATCATGTATATAGACATTTAATATATACCTCCCCCATCATGTATATAAACATTGAATATATACCCTCCCCCATCATGTATATATACATTTAATATATACCCTCCCCCATCATGTATATAGACATTTAATATATACCCTCCCCCATCACAGGGTTTCCGCTAGGAGTTAGGGAATGTGGCCATATTTGGGAAGCATATACCCAGTGCACTGTCGGGAGAAAATTTTGATGTTTATCACTGAAACTTATCCATTTCCTTGCACTTGAGACAACAATCAGGAACATTGAAACTTCGTATAGAAACCAAATTAAAACAGATAGTCTATCTTTGATCTCAAGTTAATGAACTAAAAGCATGTAAGCACCATGCACCACATACAATTGATACACCGACTTTTATATCAGTATCAATATTAAAAGCCGACATCAAAGAAATTACTGGGGTTGGAAAGACACATTGTCCCACTCAGTGTTACGTCAGAGCTCATGTCAGTGATGCCACGTGCTTTGCACATGTTCTGCATGCCTGATTTCTTTGTATTTTATACAGTACTGATCAGAACAAGTTGGTCTAAACTCAAAAGCCAAATTTCTCAGACGGATTTGTATAATGGATAATTTTGCATTCATTGGATGAGGAATAAATACACTGATAATATTAAACTATTAATATTTTATGCAAAAACTCAACCTGCATCATGGTTGTAGCTCAGTATTCACCCCACAGGGTCTAGCCTAGAGGGCCACATGGGAGACATCTTTTCCCTAAATGGTGCCACTTCTCCCTATTTTTGTCCCAAGGAGAAGTGACTTCTCTCTCTATCTGGTATTTGTTCAGACATTGAGTTTGCTGATTATAATGGTTTACTTATTCATTATAATGTTTTTTTTTTCTATAAATGGGCTCTTGTGTTGAATACTACTTATTGGATTATAGAATGATAGAGTGATGTTGGGGATGTAAAATAACTCCATCCATAGTTACAGTAATGCCCTAAGTAATCGATCCCTTAACCACAGCAGAATTATGGGTAACTTTTCAGGATTTAGTCGGAAATATGGCTTGTTGCCATTCATCGGAAAGCTCTCCCCGAGAGCTTTCCGATGAATGGCAACAAGCCATATTTCCGACTAAATCACCCAGAGCTTTCCAATGAATGGCAACAAGCCATATTTCCGACTAAATCCTGAAAAGTTACCCATAATTCTGCTGAGGTTAAGGGGTCGATTACTTAGGGCATTACTGTACTTTTCCCTGATAACAATCCACTTCTCCCTAATAACCAAACAGGGAGAAGTGACTTCAAACAATTTGAAACCTCTAGGCTGGTTCCTGTCACATGAAACCTCCAGGCTGGTCCCTGGCCGATACCCTGTATGAATCACAATTCAAGAGATGTAACTCTATTCCTATTTATTGACTTATAACCTGCATGTCCTGAACATGCTTTGAAGTTAACTATGAAATTGCTTTATACAGTTAAAAGCTTTCTTCAGATTATTGAAGCACGATCTAACCCTGTCTTATTACACCCCCTTGAGTATCAATTACGACCCTCATTATGTTCTTAGATAGCAATTAGTTTCCTGCTTGCTCTTTTAGATCGGAACCTTCTTTATACATATCTTGTCTTCCTTTGAATTATCGTGGCGCTGTTCCAAATAGAATCTGTTAATTAGCTGTTTGAGAGTTGTCTTTTGTGTGGTCTGCATCAATAAACCTTATCATTTATATTTAGTGCACAGTCGGCGCACTCGTTACTAATGACCAACACAGCTTCTAATATGACAGCAAATAGATTTTAGTCTATGTTATTTTGTTGACAAACCCATGTTACTTATTCATCATCTGTTTACTTTTTGATCTTGATATAATTTACTTAAGGCCTAAAAAAAATTTAATTCTGTGTTTTCAGCCACCTTATAATTTAAAATTACATACATTGCCTATTGATTGCCTTATTAATACAAAGTTAGTTTTTTGTGTAAATTAACTGAATATTTTTCCCACTGCCCAAACTTTGAGTTTTCCAATTGTTTACAAATGGAAATTTAGATAGGTTATAATTGGACTTAATATAATGGTAAATTTACTGCAGTCATATCCTGTAGATTACATTCAAATTGTAGACTTTATACCATAAGAGCGTCTATTCACCCACCGACTGCTATAATTCTTAGACAAAATATATTTTAATGAAATAAGCACTTCTCCATTTTAACCCTTTGATGACGCGAGCTGTGCTGGTGCAGCATTAAAGATCCTGTGCCAGTACATTTTCTTATATATGGTAGTCTCCTATAGGGAGCATCTCATTTATACGAGAATGCACTGGATTACAAGGTCAATGTAAATATTGTTAGGCCAATGTATTCTCTTATATATGCAAGGCTCCCTATGGGAGACTAACAAAAATACCATAAGTGATTGCATTGGCACAGGGTTTTCGCAAAATTACAGGAAGTTCTAGTCATGAAAAAGTTAACTATATTTTTATTCTATACAAATTGCCCGAGAATACAAACATATATTGTTAGTGGCCTAAAGATCTCAAATTAAGAGCACATGTGTAATATTACTGAACATTGACTTATTTCCAGTGGTTTTATATCTCTAGGTTTATTTTGTGCTCATTCTTTCATTTATTGGATGTGAAATTTAACAGATTCAACAACCCCCTGGAGGTTCAGTCAAAGAAGACTAAACAGAATGGTGGGAGTGAGATGAGAGATTTTGATTTTGCCAAACAGGAGCTATTGAGAGTTCAAGAAGCTAGGTGTGTTCCAAGTTATTTCATGTTTTATCTTATCTTATCTATTTCGATATATCTGCTCTTGAAACGGAATGCGTGTTTCACAAAAGTGGTAATTCAAGCAAACGGAATGATCTAGATTTAACTGTTGTTCAATGTATTTCTAATTCTCATCACTTAGATATTGAAATAACATTAATCTCCCCTTGGCCAGTACTTGAATGTGATTCTCCGATCTTCTACTGTATGAACTCAAATAGACCCGATCACTTTGCGATCGATGCTTGGGAGCCTAAAATAATGTGTGTCAAATATTTTTACCAGATTGTTTTCCACTAATTATAGCAATCCCTGATTTCTTACCACTCTCCTATAAACTGTAGATTGTGTATACCATTTTAACTATACCTATAACCATTTCCTTCTACTAGGCTTCAAATGGAATTTGATGAGGAAAGGAAAAAAGCAGAGGAAGCGATGCTGCAGGAAATAGACAAAGCTAAGAAAGAAGCGGAAGACGAGCTTCATGAACAGAAGTCCGGTTATGAAGGCCGACTGGCCGAGCTGGAGAAGGAACTGGTAAGTAGTCTGGGTATGAAGGCTGACTGGCCGAGCTGGAGAAGGAACTGGTAAGTAGTCTGGGTATGAAGGCCGACTGGCCGAGCTGGAGAAGGAACTGGTAAGTAGTCCGGGTATGAAGGCCGACTGGCCGAGCTGGAGAAGGAACTGGTAAGTAGTCTGGGTATGAAGGCCGACTGGCCGAGCTGGAGAAGGAACTGGTAAGTAGTCTGGGTATGAAGGCCGACTGGCCGTGCTGGAGAAGGAACTGGTAAGTAGTCCGGGTATGAAGGCCGACTGGCCGTGCTGGAGAAGGAACTGGTAAGTAGTCTGGGTATGAAGGCCGACTGGCCGTGCTGGAGAAGGAACTGGTAAGTAGTCTGGGTATGAAGGCCGACTGGCCGTGCTGGAGAAGGAACTGGTAAGTAGTCTGGGTATGAAGGCCGACTGGCCGTGCTGGAGAAGGAACTGGTAAGTAGTCTGGGTATGAAGGCCGACTGGCCGTGCTGGAGAAGGAACTGGTAAGTAGTCCGGGTATGAAGGCGACTGGCCGTGCTGGAGAAGGAACTGGTAAGTAGTCCGGGTATGAAGGCCGACTGGCCGCGCTGGAGAAGGAACTGGTAAGTAGTCCGGGTATGAAGGCCGACTGGCCGTGCTGGAGAAGGAACTGGTAAGTAGTCTGGGTATGAAGGCCGACTGGCCGTGCTGGAGAAGGAACTAGTACTAGTAAGTAGTCCGGGTATGAAGGCCGACTGGCCGTGCTGGAGAAGGAACTGGTAAGTAGTCTGGGTATGAAGGCCGACTGGCCGTGCTGGAGAAGGAACTAGTAAGAAGTCTGGTTATGAAGGCCGACTGGCCGTGCTGGAGAAGGAACTGGTAAGTTTTCAACATTACTGAACAGAAGATGAGGTCAAAGTTAAGGAATTTTGTCTTGAGTGCTTCATGTAAACTGAAAACTTCAAATACAGCATTGGGTTTGATGAAAAGATTATTTAGTATGTCTTCATCCTTTGTAGACTGCTTCACCTGTTCTTATCCCATTGATTATTTAGTGATGGAGTGTAAATTGTTTACTGGGCTTGGGCTTTTCAGACACTTCTTGTTAACCCTTTACCCAACAAAACGGCCAAAAACGCCCAAATAAAGCTTCAACAGCCTAAAATATCTTCCGTCTGTCTCAATAACACCATACAAATATGGATATCATTGGAACCGGTTCATTGACCACATTGTGATGGTTACAATTATGCCCTGTATAGGTCGCCTCGCATATATAAGAGAATGCATTGGCCTAAAAAAAATAAAAAATTCTTGCATTTTTTAACAATTTTTATAATATTTTTCTACATTCTTTGACAATTTTATCATTTTTAATATCTGTTAAGCCAATGCATTCTCTTATATATGCGAGCGACCTATGGTCGACTCGCATATATAAGAGAATACATTGGCACAGGGCCGTTCTGTTGGGTAAAGGGTTAAGCAGTTTCTTTGGTCGCCACTGGACAGGACCATGAACCGTAATAGATGATGAGAAGCCCATGCCTTCCATAGCCTGTATTTTACACCTCCATCTGTGACCAAAATTTGACCTGACATGTGTCATAAATTTGTGAAAGTTGCTACTTTACTGGTATTACTGTGTGAAGAAACTTTCCTGGACTTTGGAAGTATCTGTATAAAACATGTTACTTCTAGATATATGTTTGAGCTTCCTCTTTTCTTCACCTTTGTTTCTCATGGCAAACTTCAATGGAATATATGCATTTGTTTTTCCAAGTACCAGCCTTCCCAGGAGACGGGAGCATTTGTTATCGCACCCATATGCACTTGCAATTTTTAATTCAATAGTGCTAAAATTCGCACTCGTCCCTCTTGTCAAAATGTTCATGGTCACTGTAATCGTTCATTCAATTTTGAACTATTTGAAGGTATATTTAGAACCTTTCCCATCTCAGTTAAATCATTGGCATGTGAAAGTGTAACTGGACATAGGTCTATCCTGCAATGACATTTTGTTTGAGAAAAACCCAACTTACAATATAATGCGGGTGCAATTGCACCCAACTTGTGAATTGCAAGAGAAAATAAGTGTTCTCGCTGTATTCCTTGTGGGAAGGACTGAAGTACAACAATGGCATTTCCGTAGATTACAGAAATCATTATTCAATAAATATGCTGCCTTCATTTTCCATGGGGTGAAATAGTATGGGGTGAAATAGTCATGCTATTTAACCCTTTACCCAACAGAAGGGCCCTGTGCCAATGCATTCTCTTATATATGCGAGTCGACCATAGGTCGCCTCGCATATATAAGAGAATGCATTGGCTTAACACATTAAAAATTATAAAATTGTTAAAGAATGTAAGAAAAAATGGTAAAAAGTGTTAAAAAAAGATTTTTTTTTAGGCCAATGCATTCTCTTATATATGCGAGGCGACCTATGGTCGACTCGCATATATAAGAGAATGCATTGGCACAGGGCATAACTGTAACTATCACAATGTGGTCAAGGAGCCGGTTCCAATGATATCCATATTTGTATGGTTCTATTGAGACAGACCGAAGATATTTTAGGCTGTTAAGCTTTATTTGGGCGTTTTTGGCCGGTTTGTTGGGTAAAGGGTTAAACTTGCTCTATACTATTTCTTCATTCTTCTTTTGCAGCGATCTCAACATAAAGAAGTGATCCGATCAGAGCAGTCACGACAGGAGTCTGAAGACCTCGTGCAACAGCTACGGAAGCAAAAAATGGTGAGAATATTAGAAAGCTTATGTTCTAACATGAATGACATCGATGAATGAGATTGGATCTATTTAATAGGTACCATATATGGCGGCAGTACAGATAAAAGGGTGCGTACAAGTATACACATACAACAATAGAATTCAATAGTATCTATGTTCTAAACTAATGGGTAAATGAATATTTCCCAATTAGTTAGATTCAGGTCAATGATTGTACACAAGGATCACACAATGAGAAAATCACTGAGCGAATGCTCATGACCATTGATAATTCAGACAAACACCAGCTGAATGACATGGCAAATATCTGCAAACGCTTAACCGGATAACTTTCATTCTCAGTTGATATTCAATAAATTGATTTGGAGTTTATTTTTAAGTTTGTGGAGCCTCCCTTTTCACATTCTTCTGCAGATAATCTAACAATTTGAATGAACGGGAACTCATAGACTATTATCCTGCTATGTTATTTTTCATGGGATGTGAAGTAAAATTTTATAGATGAATTGTTCAATAGTTTGGAAGCTTTTAAACAAATCAACGATATATATGAAACTGAACAAATCTAAGAATATTATCTTTCTGTTTCAGATGCTTGAGCAGGAAGTACTGGTTGGAAGAAAAAAGAAGAAACTGGAAGATGAAGTTTCTCAAAAGGTGGTTCTTATTATAATTTCTAACTTGTAATATTGTTTTTATTCCACATCCGTTGACGCAAGGCACATATTCAGCATAGTCCCAGCCATTGAATGCATATTGTTGTATAGCACATGTGGAATTCAAGCTTCGTGTTGACGTTTCCAAGAGCAATGATGTACATAATGTCAACGATTCACTCTGGGTGATGTACAGATAATTGCCGTTTTTTCTTAAATCACAATAAAGTTAGTTATATCATTAGTCATGAATTAAACTTATACGATACAAGGGTTTGAATTAAATACAGAACACAACTTGCATCATAATCGAGAATCTTTTATCTCGTTGCGGATGGTGCAGAGTCTCATTTCACTCAAGCTCTGCTTTTGTCATATATAACATTGTGCCATCCGTAACTCATTTGATAAAAGATTCTCGATTAGGATGCATGCTGCATTCTGTTTATGTCCGTTAATTGTATACACCAATGTTACATTGAATGTTCCAGTATTATACATTGTCTGGGCCCCATTCCCAAAGGTAAATAGTCAGATTTCTCCCCCAATGTTACATTGTATGTTCCAGTATTATACTTTTATGTTTTAAGACTATCAAGTCCTTATGCTCCATTCACATAAAATAGGAATAAATTATCTAATAAATCCATTAAACTGTTTGATTACACATATTTTCACAATGATGATGCTTGTTCCTATTATCCGTATCAACCAATTGCAAGAAGGAAATAGGATAAAACAAAATTCTGTTGTCCCAGATTTATGTATATCCTGGAAAAGCATTGAATTTGAAAATCCTCAAAAGTCACTGATTTGCAATATGTTTGATTGATGCAACAACGGAAAGCAGTTTCAACAAAAGGCATAAATGATGGTACTTTAACTATACTAAATGGATTCTCCCATACAGTCATAAAAGTATACTATTATTCATCTGGAAGATAGACAATACAAGTACTGTAATGAATAACTCCTATTTATTGGATGGAAATTTTCAGATAATAAGTTCAACAAACGACCTATGGTTGTTTGTTGAACTTATTATCTGAACACTTCCTAAGGGATTAACTACTGATCAATGAGTATTTAGTATAGAAAGGCTTTTATTCTAGTACATGTGGTATTTATGTCGGTGATATTCACATGTGTTATATTTACATGACAGTTCTATTTGTCTCAGGTTATGAACAAGGTGAATGCAGAGAAATCAAAACTGATAGAGATGTTAGACTCGGAGAGACAGAAGGTGGCAGAAAAGTTAGAAAATTTACGTGAGAGGAGAAACAGCCTGTATTCATCTGATAAACGAACAAAAATTCCAGACGAGGCAGCTCCGAGTAAAACGGATCTCTATCGCATCATGCTTTTATTACGAGAAGCTAACAAAATCAGCCAATACTTGAAGAAATATATGGTAAATATATAAATGCTCACTGATGAGTAGTTGCTTTTCCGTTTGTGGAGCAGTGAGTTCTATTGAGGATCAATTTTCCCCAGCCAAACATCACTCATTGAGTGATGACATGTGAATTGAAAATATGCTAAATGATCAAATATGCATGCTCCGTTCGAACTCTGAATTTGTCAAAGACTTTGTGTTTTGAGACGTCGATCAAGACTCTTTAATCTCAATTGGATTCTTGTGCACCGTCAACATTTTTCTCACTTTAACATTATGAATGAACTTCCATTGTGTATTGAAGGACACGGATCTATGACAGAGTATCCGCGGCTCCTTGAATTCCTTGAAACTCCTTGATTTGGAAAATCAATTTTCCAGGGCCCTTTAAACCCTTGAATTGATTGCCCACCCCTTGAAAACCCTGGAATTCCGTGTAGCCCTAAAACCCACGTATATCGATTCATCGGGAGTCAATAAATATAGATAGTTTAGTTCCGAACTCGTTGTTGGTATATGGGAAGTAACTCCATTTTGAATTGCCGCTGGCGGCAATTCTCTCGAGTCAATTGTAATTGTGTGACCCCCCCAATGAAGTGTGGTATTGTGGTTGGGACGTAACTCCAGATCCCGCCAACACCAATTCTCTCGAGTCTATTTCAATTATGTGATCCCCCTATGAAGCATCATAAAATTTAACACGACAAAAAATAGTTCCTAGATTTTCAAACTCAGGTACCGTAATTAGTGTATTTTTATTGTATCGGATCGAGGTATTTTGTATATTATATAGACATTCGACATTAGAAACCCGTGTTTTACATCAAAACGTACAAATTAAATCCGCTTCCGATGACCTTCATTTCCTGTTTACATAAAAAGCCCAAAATGCTAAAATTATGGTGGAAAACGTGGTATCACATGTAATGTTCAACAGTTGGTTCCTGGAAACTCCTTGAAAATTGTCGGGGCAGTCCTTGAAAATTCTTGAATTGACTACTGGAACCTCCTTGAAACTCCTTGAATTCATTCACCAGAAATGAGATACCCTGTATGAGTCGAGAACACACCTGGCTATACTTTGTGATTTGAATATGGTGTAGCTGATCAATCTCTAGCAGAGCACACCAGTCATACTTCCTCACTGGCTGGGTACTAGTCTGTGTTTCTATATTTAGCATGGGGTTTTCCAGCAAAAATGGCGAACCCGGTTTTCTCCAAAGGCAAATTTTCTATTTGCTTTGAGAACAATTCCCGCACTAAAACATAATGACAGAATGGAAAATCAGAGCGGTAGTTTTGTTGATGATTTTCGCAAGCTACTCATCAAAATTGCAGCAAATTAGAACTAGTTTGTTTGACTTGCCGTGCAAGTTGTGACAATGTCGTACACGTGCGTTTAGACATTTGTGTTGATGAAATAATTGGAGAACCGAATCACACCATTTCGAAATATAGTTCTTCGGTTTTAGTGGGACTTTTCAAACTTAAGGTTCAAAATTTATCGATATTTTGTGTTCTTAACAAGGGCGGCATGTTGCTCTGTTCGCTTAGTATATATCTTAATATCGCGGAAGTCCACCAAATGTGGGTAAAATGTCGCCGGTAGCAGCGGTCTTACCGAGTTATCAAGGGAGGTAACCCTGCATGGAGTTTGGTAGCTGATATCAATCTCACACTATTTTCAATCCCTTTTTGTTCAACTTTTTAAGTATTGATAATGTTACATAAAAGTTTCGCTCTCCTGTATTCTGTTATTTCTTTCTCTCTCTCTTTCTATAGATTTTTAGCAGAGAAGATGTTTGGGAAGAAGATAAACCTAAAACTGTCATAAAAGTAACAAACTCTAAACTAAATATAGTAACATGCTGGTCACTGCCGAAATTTGAGGAGAAGCTCATCCAGATGCGAGATATGTATCAGGTGAGCGAAAAATATATTATACATGATATGTATCAGGTGAGCGAAAAATATATTATACATGATATGTATCAGGTGAGCGAAAAATATATTATACATGATATGTATCAGGTGAGCGAAATATATTATACATGATATGTATCATGTGAGCGAAATATATTATACGAGATATGTATCAGGTGAGCGAAATATATTATACATGATATGTATCAGGTGAGCGAAATATATTATACATGATATGTATCAGTTGAGCGAAAAATATATTATACGTGAAATGTATCAGGTGAGCGAAAAATATATTATACGAGATATGTATCAGGTGAGCGAAAAATATATTATACGAGATATGTATCAGGTGAGCGAAATATATTATACGAGATATGTATCACGTGAGCGAAAAATATATTATGCGTGAAATGTATCAGGTGAGCGAAAAATATATTATACGAGATATGTATCAGGTGAGCGAAAAATATATTATACGAGATATGTATCAGGTGAGCGAAATATATTATACGAGATATGTATCAGGTGAGCGAAATATATTATACATGATATGTATCAGGTGAGCGAAATATATTATACGAGATATGTATCACGTGAGCGAAATATATTATACATGATATGTATCAGGTGAGCGAAATATATTATACGAGATATGTATCAGGTGAGCGAAATATATTATACAAGATATGTATCAGGTGAGCGAAATATATTATACAAGATATGTATCAGGTGAGCGAAATATATTATACAAGATATGTATCACGTGAGCGAAATATATTATACATGATATGTATCAGGTGAGCGAAATATATTATACAAGATATGTATCACGTGAGCGAAATATATTATACATGATATGTATCAGGTGAGCGAAATATATTATACAAGATATGTATCACGTGAGCGAAATATATTATACATGATGTATCAGGTGAGCGAAATATATTATACGAGATATGTATCACGTGAGCGAAATATATTATACGTGAAATATTGTCCAAATAATGATTTCCAATTGCCACATATCAGTGCCACTAGTCCAAGGTAATCTATTGAAAACAAAACTCTGCTATTCCAACAGACAGTTGTCATTTTGTTCCAGACCAAATCCAATTAAAGAAGTGAGCAAAAGTAAGTGTTCTTAAACTGATTTTTGCACCGATACACATATACAGAGTAAGTGCTCATAACACTGATACATGTATACAGAGTAAGTACTCATAATATCGAAAGGTTATAATATAATTTAAATCAATGAACCTAAAATGATGGCTTTTTCGTTTAAGTTCTAATCTCACTATTTAGCATGATTTCCCCAAAAAAATTTGAAGATTGAGAAATTCCTGAACAAAGTTGTCATCAATGTGTTCCAGTTTATAGATAGACTAATAAATAACTGTTTATATATATACGTGTACAGACACAGGATGACAGCTCGAATGAAGATGACGATGTTTTCCATGATGGTGATGATAAGTGGGACAAAGAGGAGAAGCTGTTCTCACCATCACACTCTCCATACTGGTACGTTAGAATTCACTAGAGGCATATTGACCGTCACACTCTCCATACTGGTACGTTAGAAATCACTAGAGGCATTTTGACCGTCACACTCTCCATACTGGTACGTTAGAAATCACTAGAGGCATTTTGACCGTCACACTCTCCATACTGGTACGTTAGAAATCACTATAGGCATTTTGACCGTCACACTCTCCATACTGGTACGTTAGAAATCACTAGAGGCATTTTGACCGTCACACTCTCCATACTGGTACATTAGAAATCACTATAGGCATTTTGACCGTCACACTCTCCATACTGGTACGTTAGAAATCACTATAGGCATTTTGACCGTCACACTCTCCATACTGGTACGTTAGAAATCACTAGAGGCATTTTGACCGTCACACTCTCCATACTGGTACGTTAGAAATCACTAGAGGCATTTTGACCGTCACACTCTCCATACTGGTACGTTAGAAATCACTAGAGGCATTTTGACCGTCACACTCTCCATACTGGTACGTTAGAATTCACTATAGGCATTTTGACCGTCACACTCTCCATACTGGTACGTTAGAAATCACTAGAGGCATTTTGACCGTCACACTCTCCATACTGGTACGTTAGAAATCACTAGAGGCATTTTGACCGTCACACTCTCCATACTGGTACGTTAGAATTCACTATAGGCATTTTGACCGTCACACTCTCCATACTGGTACGTTAGAAATCACTATAGGCATTTTGACCGTCACACTCTCCATACTGGTACGTTAGAAATCACTAGAGGCATTTTGACCGTCACACTCTCCATACTGGTACGTTAGAAATCACTATAGGCATTTTGACCGTCACACTCTCCATACTGGTACGTTAGAAATCACTATAGGCATTTTGACCGTCACACTCTCCATACTGGTACGTTAGAAATCACTAGAGGCATTTTGACCGTCACACTCTCCATACTGGTACGTTAGAAATCACTAGAGGCATTTTGACCGTCACACTCTCCATACTGGTACGTTAGAAATCACTAGAGGCATTTTGACCGTCACACTCTCCATACTGGTACGTTAGAATTCACTATAGGCATTTTGACCGTCACACTCTCCATACTGGTACGTTAGAAATCACTAGAGGCATTTTGACCGTCACACTCTCCATACTGGTACGTTAGAAATCACTAGAGGCATTTTGACCGTCACACTCTCCATACTGGTACGTTAGAATTCACTATAGGCATTTTGACCGTCACACTCTCCATACTGGTACGTTAGAAATCACTAGAGGCATTTTGACCGTCACACTCTCCATACTGGTACGTTAGAAATCACTAGAGGCATTTTGACCAAAGAATTTCCTGATACATTAAAGTAATGTGAAACATTCCACTGAGGTTTTCAGATAGGAATATCAATTTGATATCGAATTAGGCAGAAAACTCAAAAACGGCATACTTGTTATAAACGAATTACAAGCAGTGACTATTGTTGGTGGGATCATTGCTGCAGTGTTTATGCCCAAAATATTGTCCCGAATAAAGTAGTAAATATTTACATTTGAGCGCAGATCAAACGTTTGGCACAGTGGTTGGAATTTTCAATAATCTTAGTTGATTGTTTCATTCTGCCAGTGGAGATATTGCTTGGTTACTATCTTGTCATGTTTTATTCACTGAAGTAAGTCCATAATATGTCTTTAATGATAACAGTAATTTTTGTTGATTGTTAAATCTACCACCTTATTTCTTGAAGTCTTATTTGATTGCACACTACTCGCCTCAAGCTATGCATAACATGTGCTGGAAAAAAAATTGTGATTTATAATTTACCATATATTTGAGATGCTATATTTCCATCACAAAATTGGCGTCTTCTAATATATGGTACTTTTGAGATGGCTTCTTCTGACGCAGTGTCCAAAATTAGTATTTTTCTAATATCGACTATTAATCCCTTGTGGCAAACCTACTAGTATTTATCTGTATAAATGATTTTCTTCAATTATTTGACAGCCTCAATGGATTGCGAAGGTTTTCATCTTCTAACGGCAGCTTCAGAAGGAGGTCAATTTTGAACAGTTCCAGCCCTGGCAGAAGTCGAGGTACAAACCATATTGTTATCTAGTCACTCGTTGGCATTTCAATCCAATTTTACTGATATAGTAAATAAGGAATATACAAATAAGCCTCCATTATTTGACCAAATAAATTAATGCTCTGTTTCTCAGACACTACCCTCACATAAAAATATGGCCTGTGGTGCTTTTTATGGCCTCTCGAAAATAAAATTTATACATCATCCTGTCTCTCGTCCTCACATCACCATGTCAACAATTTCTGTCCAGATTTAGCTAGACGCATTTCAACTTGTATTTGCTATTTCTCTTTGTTCTATTTCAGATAATAATAAATTTTCTTTTTTGGTTTGATTAAAATTTCTGTAATTGGGTTGTATAACATACAATCTATATATATAAAAGAGTAAGATCTGTCTATCTGCCTGTCTGTCTGCCACTGGCCTAATCGCACAAAGGGGCCTGTGGCCCCTCAGACGCTGAATAAAGGCTCCCAAAGGGAGACTGTTTCACCTAGTATAATATATTTGCATTATAATGAAAAGTCAATTTTTCACAACCAACTATGATTTTTGATAATTCGGGAGTAAACACCTAAAAAACTGCCTTCTGGTTAATATGATGGGTTTGTTGTGGCTGAATTGCATCATCACTTTATTTATTTTTCAGAGTCTATTGGGCTGAATTGTTCCCTGGCAAATGGTATTTCTGTTGCTGGTTTGTTTAAGGAGATGGCATCATCTGTTCTCAGCAAATTAAATGGTAATTCTATGTAGCAAATTAAATGGTAATTCTTTGTGACTTGATTTCTAACGGCATCATCTGTTCTCAGCAAATTAAATGGTAATTCTATGTAGCAAATTAAATGGTAATTCTATGTGACTTCATTTCTATCTGTTCTCAGCAAATTAAATGGTAATTCTATGTAGCAAATTAAATGGTAATTCTTTGTGACTTCATTTCTAATGGCCTTGGATGTGGGTAGATGTGAAAAATCATAAAAATTTGTGAAACGAATATAGATAAACTTTATCCTTATTTTCATCGTTGATGATTCTTTAACCCTTTCAGTGCCGAGTCCGATTTTTGTATCAACCCATATTCCTTGATCATTTTTCAAATTTATTGATTATAATAATGTGATACATTGATGGAAAGAGCTCTTAGAGGAAGAAGTGATTCTCCAAATTTGAATTATGTATGCACTGAAAGTGTTAAACAAAACAGGTTTCGCAGTGGAAACCTTTGTTACGTAAACATTACTGTCACAGTGCAGTAAAAAAAAACTGCATTGATGACGATATAGATTCAAATATTTCAATCAGAAATCTGTTTTGTGTAATCAAAATGAGAAGTTGATTTATTTCTTCAACTTCTTATAATAATTGTTTTAGAGACTTTTGATTGATAATTCACATCTACTCACTGGGAAAGCCTGATGTCCCTATAACTGTTGATGATCAGTGAAACAAACTGATAAACATTTAGAAAAATTACTGACTGCTGATCATCAATTCTGTCTGTTTGATGCCTCTAAAACCGTTACTTCACAGAGCTTTTCTGAAAGATGGTAAATGAACTGTACTGAAAAGATAGCGAACCAATGAGAGTGTCACACTTAGTCCATCTCTTATCTGGATTTCTTTCACACAAAGCTATTGTCCAGTTCAAAAAATTTAATGGCCACTTACATCTTCATGATGGTTGGTTCCCAGTATCAATTAAAGTTTACAAAATTATTAATTGGAGATGTAAATTAAACTATTCTTTCCATTGTATTTCAAGGATATTCACTGGAAGAAAGTGTTGCTGACAAAATTTTGAAAATATCAGATAATTTGAAACTGTGTGCCAAAGTCATTTCTAACATGTGTTCAAGCGACGAGAAAGAAAATGGTGAGTATAGAAGAGAAATAATAGAAGATAAAAACTTATTCTTTTGTGCTGTTTTACAATTCCATGCAAATCTCATAAATAGTTATAGACTTATTCCAGTTTTTGACTGATTACATTAATATCTAAAAATATATTGCTGTTTAGCTTATATCTTCGGATGATATCATTTTGATTCAATCACAAATGTCAGGTTGTATTTTAGTTATGGAGAGTCCTTTCCCAGTAGGTTGGTTAATTCCGTTTTGTTTTTATTTGAAAAAGAATATTAACCAATACTGGCAAGATGTCAAAACTTGTATATTATACTCACACATGTATCCACAGCATATAGTCAAGCAATGCACACGCGAAATATTAATTGTTCCATGCAGGATCCATGGCCTCCCATTACATGATAATCAAGCCTGAGTTTAGTGTGCCTGTCATTTGCAGATAGAGGTCCCCAGAGGGTGATTTACTGAAGCTATCCTTTATTCTTTATTATCAAATTTCTATAGAAACTTCTTCACATAGATACTATTTCTTTTTTAGTTTAGATTCACTATATCCCCAAATTGGCAGACGACACATTGCATAATTGAGGTTCTCAATGGGTTACGTCACAATATTCACCATTTGGGAACCTCAAATTGACTGTTTCCCATAGATGAGGCCATGCAGAATGAGGTCCCCAGAGGGTGAATTTGGTGATGCTAGCCCGCTATGCGGGATAGCGTCACTAAATTCACCCTCTGGGGACCTCATTCTGCAAATGATAGGCACACTAAACTCAGACTCAACGATATGGTGTGATTGTTTGATAGGATCATTATATTCTAAACCTCGTGTATTAGATTGGCATTGATATTAACGTTTTTTATTGCGAGTCGTGATGCTGTCAGGTTACATGTCATGAATGTTGGTCAATTGCGGAAATGGATGCTCTTTTCATTTTAGATTTTGCACATTATTATTCGCTTACAGAATTTTGATTTCTGGCATAGTTACACTTACCTCACATATAGTCAGGGAGAATGCCCCTGCTTCTGATCACGGCGAGCCGGCCCATAAGACGATGATTGTGTTATCAACTGATACTGACGACTGATTGCATATAATTGCAACATGAGGATACACTGGCAATGTCTTGTCGTTAAAAAAAATGAACAAGTTTTGCTTGTGTATATCCCTTGGATACACATGCGTATAATACACAAGCTTCGTGCATCTCGCCACTGAGAGTTATCTTGTTGTGATATAAAATTAGAGGCTTTTTTGTGTTTAAGATAGGAGACAAACATATTTAATTATGGCTAATACATTTCTACGACTTTAATCTTTAAATAAACCCTAAATTTTTAGGTGTTGTAATCTAATTACACTAATTAAATTTTAACTAAGTTTCCTGATGGATTTAAATGTCATTTTGATATGAAATAATTAAACTTTAACTAATTTTCCCGAATGGATTAAATGTCATTTAAATTTAAATAATTACGTTGTATGCTTCTAATTTTAGGTGTGATTGACAGTGATGCAATGAAGATGAATGGAATTAATATAATCAACTCATTGGGCCAATTATCAGCACAGTTTACTGTCTGGCATTCAATGTATGAAGGTCTTGATTCATGCCTCATCAAGGAACTTATTCAGAAAATGCAAGACCAGCTTAAAGTCATTGCCAAACAAGTCGTGCTGCTATTCGAGGTAACTTGTCTGTTAACCCTTTACCCAACAAAACCGGCCAAATAAAGCTTCAACAGCCTAAAATATCTTCGGTCTGTCTCAATAGAACCATACAAATATGGATATCATTGGAACCGGCTCCTTGACCACATTGTGATAGTTACAGTTATGCCCTGTGCCAATGCATTCTCTTATATATGCGGATCGACCATAGGTCGCCTCGCATATATAAGAGAATGCATTGGCCTAAAAAAAAACTTTTTTTAACACTTTTTACCATTTGTTCTTACATTCTTTAACAATTTTATAATTTTTAATGTATTAAGCCAATGCATTCTCTTATATATGCGAGGCGACCTATGGTCGACTCGCATATATTAGAGAATGCATTGGCACAGGGCCTTTCTGTTGGGTAAAGGGTTAACTATCGAGAGCTCTGCTATTCGAGGTAACTTGTCTGTTAACTATCGAGAGCTGTGCTATTCGAGGTAACTTGTCTGTTAACTATCGAGAGCTCTGCTATTCAGGCCTCACAATATGGTGCTAGACATTTGCAGAATGACGTCACCAGAGGGTAGCATCACTAAATTAACCCTCTGGGGACCTCATTCTGCTTAGGCCTTCTTCTCTGGAAAGTA
The DNA here is from genome assembly GCA_032622095.1 of Siphonodentalium dalli. Lineage (NCBI taxonomy): Eukaryota > Metazoa > Mollusca > Scaphopoda > Gadilida > Siphonodentaliidae > Siphonodentalium > Siphonodentalium dalli. The sequence goes on from CP136069.1 coordinate 193,057,487, forward strand.
TCAAATTAACAAGGTTTTTTAGTTTCTTTAGAAAGTTTCTTTTTTAGTTTAGTTTCTCTATATCCCCAAATTGGCAGAAAACACGATGCAATATCGAGGTGCCCAGCATCTTCACAACCTGGGAACCTAAACTGTGTCTAGGTCTCCCATAGCAGATGAGGCCATGCAGAATGAGGTCCCCAGAGGATGAATTTGTTGATGATAGACCTCTGTGCGGGGTAGCATCACTGAATTCATCTTCTGGGGACCTCATTCTGCAAATGTCAGGCACCATATTTTCAAGCCGGGTTATTACATGTACTGGTGCATGTAGGTTCAAACTTATTCAAGGTAATGACCATCTGTTTATTCAGTATTCAATCTTAGTGAATCCCAGAGTATTGAACAGCTACGAGTCTAAAACGTGTTGAAAATTGGAGTATGATGTCAGAGCACACACATTAAAATTTATATGCGACTTATTTTCTAACTGGCTTCTGCTGTTGGTGGCCTGCCACGATTTTGTTATCGGCTGACCCTGATAAAATATTTTTTTTAAGTAATGGGATTATCTGCTATATGTTTCAGACTTTCAAATATGTCTCGGTTCACCCACTCAGTTAACTAATCAGAGCTACATTATTTGTTATTCATATATTGGGATAAAACCTTAGTTTATATCGGAGGGGATTAAGAACCTTAGTTTATATTGGAGGGGATTAAGAACCTTAGTTTATATCGGAGGGGATTAAGAGAAAATGGCTGTCTCTCTTCATCATTAGACCCCATTAAACAATTTTATGTGAGCGTACGCTAGAACAAGGTCCCAAATAAGTGGTCTGACATGGACAACTGTCAGATGTCAAATTTAAATTTGTATAGGTTGTCAGGCCCTGCTTTGAAACTGTCTGACATAATGTCAGGTTGAAATACTGAGGTATTTTTAAGGAAAATATCACTGATAATATGATATTTTGCAAAATAAATTGAATTAGTGTGCTGTAACTGCTGTTAAATGAAATTTATTCTATTGGAGAGTCGTTTTTAATTTGTTTTGCCAAAATCTGGGTTTTTCAGATGTATGATTATTAGAACTTGGATGTCTACAAAATATTGGAATTGGAAAATTTATGGAACGAGTTTTTCCTCCTGGTCGAGTTTAACATACTGCATTCCATACAGTCATATGTTCGTAATGATAGGCCTACCCTTACATGGTAGTAGTAAACAGCACCGGGATCAGAGCAGTTGAAGATTTCTATAACCTTAGAATTGAACATGAAATTGGCAAGCATGTTTGATGTTGTGGCCAGGGTGGGCAAATTTGCATTATTTATTGTAAAAAATTGACAATTGAGAATAGGAACATAATTGGAGGATAATACATCATTATTAGTTTCACTTGGCATTATTTTGGGTGATAAAAAAGACATGTCAGATCTCGATTTGAAATTTCAGACAATGTCTGTTTGGTGCCTGACAAAATGTCAGACAGTCAAATAAAAATTATTTTAAGGCTTCCACTAGAATCTGCTTGTTTGTCTATCCAACTTTCTGTTCACCCGTCTGTGCAGATTGTCTGGACTTTTTATCAGTCAATTTTAAACAAACATTGTACAAATATTAAACATTGATTGTAAAACTGCAATGATTTTATATGTGACCTAGCCATCTTGGCTGTTTTTGAAAAGCATGATTTAACTTCAACTTTCAGGGATGTGAGAATCAAATTGACAATCTTGTTATAGAGACAAGTACCAGAGTAGTGGATGGTTTGATGTCAATTTGTAGATACAGTGGAGAGCTAGCGTTAGCGACAGACACCAGTGTTCATGCCCTAGTCAACAGATTTCCAGGAAACGATGATGCCTTAGCAGTAAGTTTAAATGTCTTTAACTCTTATTTACTAAATACTCATTGATTTCCCACAGGTTGTTTGTTGAACATATTATCTGAACATTTCCTTCCAATGAATAGGACTCGTTCTGCACTTGTATTATCTGTCGTCTGCTTATTATTTCTGAAAACATCTCCAGATGAATAGTAGATCATTCCAATTTACACTGGGCAAATCCATTTAATATGGAAAGGGTTAAACCTGTTATTTGCATATTCACTATATTGAGTGAGTAATTTAGAGTAGTGACTAAACATAATCCACACAACTGCTCCCATATTTTTCAAGTTAATGGATTTATGCTTTCAAACTTAATAGTAGCTTTGATTTGGATTAGGGATCTATATGTCTTCTTTATGAATAGATTCTCCCATTCAGCTATAAAATTATACATTGGAATGGCCTATTATTCATTTGGAGGGATTTTTAGGTAATATAAGAAGACGGCAGACTGGGAACAGATAATACAAGAGCTGAAGAATTCATATTGGTGGGAAATGTTCAGATAATAAGTTCAACAAACGACACGACCATGGTAGTTTGTTGAACTTAATTATCTGAACATTTCATTAAGGAACTACCCATCAATGAGTACTTAGAATGGAAAGGGTTAATAAAGGAACTACCCATCAATGAGTACTTAGAATGGAAAGGGTTAATAAAGGAACTACCCATCAATGAGTACTTAGAATGGAAAGGGTTAATAAAGGAACTACCCATCAATGAGTACTTAGTATAGAAAGGGTTAATAAAGGAACTACCCATCAATGAGTACTTAGTATAGAAAGGGTTAATAAAGGAACTACCCATCAATGAGTACTTAGAATGGAAAGGGTTAATAAAGGAACTACCCATTAATGAGTACTTAGTATAGAAAGGGTTAATAAAGGAACTACCCATCAATGAGTACTTAGTATAGAAAGGGAACTACCCATCAATGAGTACTTAGAATGGAAAGGGTTAATAAAGGAACTACCCATCAATGAGTACTTAGTATAGAAAGGGTTAATAAAGGAACTACCCATCAATGAGTACTTAGTATAGAAAGGGTTAATAAAGGAACTACCCATCAATGAGTACTTAGAATGGAAAGGGTTAATAAAGGAACTACCCATCAATGAGTACTTAGAATGGAAAGGGTTAATAAAGGAACTACCCATCAATGAGTACTTAGTATAGAAAGGGTTAATAAAGGAACTACCCATCAATGAGTACTTAGTATAGAAAGGGTTAATAAAGGAACTACCCATCAATGAGTACTTAGAATGGAAAGGGTTAATAAAGGAACTACCCATTAATGAGTACTTAGTATAGAAAGGGTTAATAAAGGAACTACCCATCAATGAGTACTTAGTATAGAAAGGGTTAATAAAGGAACTACCCATCAATGAGTACTTAGTATAGAAAGGGTTAATAAAGGAACTACCCATCAATGAGTACTTAGTATAGAAAGGGTTAATAAAGGAACTACCCATCAATGAGTACTTAGAATGGAAAGGGTTAATAAAGGAACTACCCATCAATGAGTACTTAGTATAGAAAGGGTTAATAAAGGAACTACCCATCAATGAGTACTTAGAATGGAAAGGGTTAATAAAGGAACTACCCATCAATGAGTACTTAGTATAGAAAGGGTTAATAAAGGAACTACCCATCAATGAGTACTTAGTATAGAAAGGGTTAATAAAGGAACTACCCATCAATGAGTACTTAGAATGGAAAGGGTTAATAAAGGAACTACCCATTAATGAGTACTTAGTATAGAAAGGGTTAATAAAGGAACTACCCATCAATGAGTACTTAGTATAGAAAGGGTTAATAAAGGAACTACCCATCAATGAGTACTTAGTATAGAAAGGGTTAATAAAGGAACTACCCATCAATGAGTACTTAGTATAGAAAGGGTTAATAAAGGAACTACCCATCAATGAGTACTTAGAATGGAAAGGGTTAATAAAGGAACTACCCATCAATGAGTACTTAGTATAGAAAGGGTTAATAAAGGAACTACCCATCAATGAGTACTTAGTATAGAAAGGGTTAATAAAGGAACTACCCATCAATGAGTACTTAGTAGAGAAAGGGTTATTAAAGGAACTACCCATCAATGAGTACTTAGAATGGAAAGGGTTAATAAAGGAACTACCCATCAATGAGTACTTAGAATGGAAAGGGTTAATAAAGGAACTACCCATCAATGAGTACTTAGTATAGAAAGGGTTAATAAAGGAACTACCCATCAATGAGTACTTAGTATAGAAAGGGTTAATAAAGGAACTACCCATCAATGAGTACTTAGTATAGAAAGGGTTAATAAAGGAACTACCCATCAATGAGTACTTAGAATGGAAAGGGTTAATAAAGGAACTACCCATCAATGAGTACTTAGTATAGAAAGGGTTAATAAAGGAACTACCCATCAATGAGTACTTAGTATAGAAAGGGTTAATAAAGGAACTACCCATCAATGAGTACTTAGAATGGAAAGGGTTAATAAAGGAACTACCCATTAATGAGTACTTAGTATAGAAAGGCTTAATAAAGGAACTACCCATCAATGAGTACTTAGAATGGAAAGGGTTAATAAAGGAACTACCCACCAATGAGTACTTAGAATGGAAAGGGTTAATAAAGGAACTACCCATTAATGAGTACTTAGAATGGAAAGGGTTAATAAAGGAACTACCCATCAATGAGTACTTAGTATAGAAAGGGTTAATAAAGGAACTACCCATCAATGAGTACTTAGAATGGAAAGGGTTAATAAAGGAACTACCCATCAATGAGTTCTTAGTATAGAAAGGCTTAATAAAGGAACTACCCATTAATGAGTACTTAGTATAGAAAGGGTTAATAAAGGAACTACCCATCAATGAGTACTTAGTATAGAAAGGGTTAATAAAGGAACTACCCATCAATGAGTACTTAGTATAGAAAGGCTTAATAAAGGAACTACCCATTAATGAGTACTTAGAATGGAAAGGGTTAATAAAGGAACTACCCATCAATGAGTACTTAGTATAGAAAGGCTTAATAAAGGAACTACCCATCAATGAGTACTTAGAATGGAAAGGGTTAATAAAGGAACTACCCATCAATGAGTACTTAGTATAGAAAGGCTTAATAAAGGAACTACCCATCAATGAGTACTTAGAATGGAAAGGGTTAATAAAGGAACTACCCATCAATGAGTACTTAGTATAGAAAGGCTTAATAAAGGAACTACCCATCAATGAGTACTTAGTATAGAAAGGCTTAATAAAGGAACTACCCACCAATGAGTACTTAGAATGGAAAGGGTTAATAAAGGAACTACCCATTAATGAGTACTTAGAATGGAAAGGGTTAATAAAGGAACTACCCATCAATGAGTACTTAGAATGGAAAGGGTTAATAAAGGAACTACCCATTAATGAGTACTTAGTATAGAAAGGCTTAATAAAGGAACTACCCATCAATGAGTACTTAGAATGGAAAGGGTTAATAAAGGAACTACCCATTAATGAGTACTTAGTATAGAAAGGCTTAATAAAGGAACTACCCACCAATGAGTACTTAGAATGGAAAGGGTTAATAAAGGAACTACCCATCAATGAGTACTTAGAATGGAAAGGGTTAATAAAGGAACTACCCATTAATGAGTACTTAGTATAGAAAGGCTTAATAAAGGAACTACCCATTAATGAGTACTTAGTATGGAAAGGCTTAATAAAGGAACTACCCACCAATGAGTACTTAGAATGGAAAGGGTTAATAAAGGAACTACCCATTAATGAGTACTTAGAATGGAAAGGCTTAATAAAGGAACTACCCATTAATGAGTACTTAGAATGGAAAGGTTTAATAAAGGAACTACCCATCAATGAGTACTTAGTATAGAAAGGCTTAATAAAGGAACTACCCATCAATGAGTACTTAGAATAGAAAGGCTTAATAAAGGAACTACCCATCAATGAGTACTTAGAATGGAAAGGGTTAATAAAGGAACTACCCATCAATGAGTACTTAGTATAGAAAGGGTTAATAAAGGAACTACCCATCAATGAGTACTTAGAATGGAAAGGGTTAATAAAGGAACTACCCATTAATGAGTACTTAGTATAGAAAGGGTTAATAAAGGAACTACCCATCAATGAGTACTTAGTATAGAAAGGGAACTACCCATCAATGAGTACTTAGAATGGAAAGGGTTAATAAAGGAACTACCCATCAATGAGTACTTAGTATAGAAAGGGTTAATAAAGGAACTACCCATCAATGAGTACTTAGTATAGAAAGGGTTAATAAAGGAACTACCCATCAATGAGTACTTAGAATGGAAAGGGTTAATAAAGGAACTACCCATCAATGAGTACTTAGAATGGAAAGGGTTAATAAAGGAACTACCCATCAATGAGTACTTAGTATAGAAAGGGTTAATAAAGGAACTACCCATCAATGAGTACTTAGTATAGAAAGGGTTAATAAAGGAACTACCCATCAATGAGTACTTAGAATGGAAAGGGTTAATAAAGGAACTACCCATTAATGAGTACTTAGTATAGAAAGGGTTAATAAAGGAACTACCCATCAATGAGTACTTAGTATAGAAAGGGTTAATAAAGGAACTACCCATCAATGAGTACTTAGTATAGAAAGGGTTAATAAAGGAACTACCCATCAATGAGTACTTAGTATAGAAAGGGTTAATAAAGGAACTACCCATCAATGAGTACTTAGAATGGAAAGGGTTAATAAAGGAACTACCCATCAATGAGTACTTAGTATAGAAAGGGTTAATAAAGGAACTACCCATCAATGAGTACTTAGAATGGAAAGGGTTAATAAAGGAACTACCCATCAATGAGTACTTAGTATAGAAAGGGTTAATAAAGGAACTACCCATCAATGAGTACTTAGTATAGAAAGGGTTAATAAAGGAACTACCCATCAATGAGTACTTAGAATGGAAAGGGTTAATAAAGGAACTACCCATTAATGAGTACTTAGTATAGAAAGGGTTAATAAAGGAACTACCCATCAATGAGTACTTAGTATAGAAAGGGTTAATAAAGGAACTACACATCAATGAGTACTTAGTATAGAAAGGGTTAATAAAGGAACTACCCATCAATGAGTACTTAGTATAGAAAGGGTTAATAAAGGAACTACCCATCAATGAGTACTTAGAATGGAAAGGGTTAATAAAGGAACTACCCATCAATGAGTACTTAGTATAGAAAGGGTTAATAAAGGAACTACCCATCAATGAGTACTTAGTATAGAAAGGGTTAATAAAGGAACTACCCATCAATGAGTACTTAGTAGAGAAAGGGTTATTAAAGGAACTACCCATCAATGAGTACTTAGAATGGAAAGGGTTAATAAAGGAACTACCCATCAATGAGTACTTAGAATGGAAAGGGTTAATAAAGGAACTACCCATCAATGAGTACTTAGTATAGAAAGGGTTAATAAAGGAACTACCCATCAATGAGTACTTAGTATAGAAAGGGTTAATAAAGGAACTACCCATCAATGAGTACTTAGTATAGAAAGGGTTAATAAAGGAACTACCCATCAATGAGTACTTAGAATGGAAAGGGTTAATAAAGGAACTACCCATCAATGAGTACTTAGTATAGAAAGGGTTAATAAAGGAACTACCCATCAATGAGTACTTAGTATAGAAAGGGTTAATAAAGGAACTACCCATCAATGAGTACTTAGAATGGAAAGGGTTAATAAAGGAACTACCCATTAATGAGTACTTAGTATAGAAAGGCTTAATAAAGGAACTACCCATCAATGAGTACTTAGAATGGAAAGGGTTAATAAAGGAACTACCCACCAATGAGTACTTAGAATGGAAAGGGTTAATAAAGGAACTACCCATTAATGAGTACTTAGAATGGAAAGGGTTAATAAAGGAACTACCCATCAATGAGTACTTAGTATAGAAAGGGTTAATAAAGGAACTACCCATCAATGAGTACTTAGAATGGAAAGGGTTAATAAAGGAACTACCCATCAATGAGTTCTTAGTATAGAAAGGCTTAATAAAGGAACTACCCATTAATGAGTACTTAGTATAGAAAGGGTTAATAAAGGAACTACCCATCAATGAGTACTTAGTATAGAAAGGGTTAATAAAGGAACTACCCATCAATGAGTACTTAGTATAGAAAGGCTTAATAAAGGAACTACCCATTAATGAGTACTTAGAATGGAAAGGGTTAATAAAGGAACTACCCATCAATGAGTACTTAGTATAGAAAGGCTTAATAAAGGAACTACCCATCAATGAGTACTTAGAATGGAAAGGGTTAATAAAGGAACTACCCATCAATGAGTACTTAGTATAGAAAGGCTTAATAAAGGAACTACCCATCAATGAGTACTTAGAATGGAAAGGGTTAATAAAGGAACTACCCATCAATGAGTACTTAGTATAGAAAGGCTTAATAAAGGAACTACCCATCAATGAGTACTTAGTATAGAAAGGCTTAATAAAGGAACTACCCACCAATGAGTACTTAGAATGGAAAGGGTTAATAAAGGAACTACCCATTAATGAGTACTTAGAATGGAAAGGGTTAATAAAGGAACTACCCATCAATGAGTACTTAGAATGGAAAGGGTTAATAAAGGAACTACCCATTAATGAGTACTTAGTATAGAAAGGCTTAATAAAGGAACTACCCATCAATGAGTACTTAGAATGGAAAGGGTTAATAAAGGAACTACCCATTAATGAGTACTTAGTATAGAAAGGCTTAATAAAGGAACTACCCACCAATGAGTACTTAGAATGGAAAGGGTTAATAAAGGAACTACCCATCAATGAGTACTTAGAATGGAAAGGGTTAATAAAGGAACTACCCATTAATGAGTACTTAGTATAGAAAGGCTTAATAAAGGAACTACCCATTAATGAGTACTTAGTATGGAAAGGCTTAATAAAGGAACTACCCACCAATGAGTACTTAGAATGGAAAGGGTTAATAAAGGAACTACCCACCAATGAGTACTTAGAATGGAAAGGGTTAATAAAGGAACTACCCATTAATGAGTACTTAGAATGGAAAGGGTTAATAAAGGAACTACCCATTAATGAGTACTTAGAATGGAAAGGGTTAATAAAGGAACTACCCATCAATGAGTACTTAGAATGGAAAGGGTTAATAAAGGAACTACCCACCAATGAGTACTTAGAATGGAAAGGGTTAATAAAGGAACTACCCATCAATGAGTACTTAGAATGGAAAGGGTTAATAAAGGAACTACCCATTAATGAGTACTTAGTATAGAAAGGGTTAATAAAGGAACTACCCATCAATGAGTACTTAGAATGGAAAGGGTTAATAAAGGAACTACCCATTAATGAGTACTTAGTATAGAAAGGCTTAATAAAGGAACTACCCACCAATGAGTACTTAGAATGGAAAGGGTTAATAAAGGAACTACCCATCAATGAGTACTTAGAATGGAAAGGGTTAATAAAGGAACTACCCATTAATGAGTACTTAGTATAGAAAGGCTTAATAAAGGAACTACCCATTAATGAGTTCTTAGTATAGAAAGGGTTAATAAAGGAACTACCCATCATTGAGTACTTAGAATGGAAAGGGTTAATAAAGGAACTACCCATCAATGAGTACTTAGTATAGAAAGGCTTAATAAAGGAACTACCCATCAATGAGTACTTAGAATGGAAAGGGTTAATAAAGGAACTACCCATCAATGAGTACTTAGAATGGAAAGGGTTAATAAAGGAACTACCCATCAATGAGTACTTAGAATGGAAAGGGTTAATAAAGGAACTACCCATCAATGAGTTCTTAGTATAGAAAGGCTTAATAAAGGAACTACCCATCAATGAGTACTTAGTATAGAAAGGGTTAATAAAGGAACTACCCATCAATGAGTACTTAGTATAGAAAGGCTTAATAAAGGAACTACCCATTAATGAGTACTTAGTATAGAAAGGCTTAATAAAGGAACTACCCATCAATGAGTACTTAGTATAGAAAGGCTTAATAAAGGAACTACCCATTAATGAGTACTTAGAATGGAAAGGGTTAATAAAGGAACTACCCATCAATGAGTACTTAGAATGGAAAGGGTTAATAAAGGAACTACCCACCAATGAGTACTTAGAATGGAAAGGGTTAATAAAGGAACTACCCATCAATGAGTACTTAGAATGGAAAGGGTTAATAAAGGAACTACCCATTAATGAGTACTTAGTATAGAAAGGCTTAATAAAGGAACTACCCATCAATGAGTACTTAGTATGGAAAGGGTTAATAAAGGAACTACCCATCAATGAGTACTTAGAATGGAAAGGGTTAATAAAGGAACTACCCATTAATGAGTACTTAGTATAGAAAGGCTTAATAAAGGAACTACCCATCAATGAGTACTTAGAATGGAAAGGGTTAATAATGGAACTACCCATCAATGAGTACTTAGAATGGAAAGGGTTAATAAAGGAACTACCCATCAATGAGTACTTAGAATGGAAAGGGTTAATAAAGGAACTACCCATCAATGAGTACTTAGAATGGAAAGGGTTAATAAAGGAACTACCCATCAATGAGTACTTAGAATGGAAAGGGTTAATAAAGGAACTACCCATCAATGAGTACTTAGAATGGAAAGGGTTAATAAAGGAACTACCCATCAATGAGTACTTAGTATAGAAAGGGTTAATAAAGGAACTACCCATCAATGAGTACTTAGAATGGAAAGGGTTAATAAAGGAACTACCCATCAATGAGTACTTAGAATGGAAAGGTTTAATAAAGGAACTACACATCAATGAGTACTTAGAATGGAAAGGGTTAATAAAGGAACTACCCATCAATGAGTACTTAGAATGGAAAGGGAACTACCCATCAATGAGTACTTAGAATGGAAAGGGTTAATAAAGGAACTACCCATCAATGAGTACTTAGAATGGAAAGGGAACTACCCATCAATGAGTACTTAGAATGGAAAGGTTTAATAAAGGAACTACCCATCAATGAGTACTTAGAATGGAAAGGTTTAATAAAGGAACTACCCATCATTGAGTACTTAGAATGGAAAGGTTTAATAAAGGAACTACCCATCAATGAGTACTTAGAATGGAAAGGTTTAATAAAGGAACTACACATCATTGAGTACTTAGTATAGAAAGGGAACTACCCATCAATGAGTACTTAGAATGGAAAGGTTTAATAAAGGAACTACACATCATTGAGTACTTAGAATGGAAAGGGTTAATAATGGAACTACCCATTAATGAGTACTTAGAATGGAAAGGTTTAATAAAGGAACTACACATCATTGAGTACTTAGAATGGAAAGGGTTAATAATGGAACTACCCATTAATGAGTACTTAGAATGGAAAGGTTTAATAAAGGAACTACACATCATTGAGTACTTAGAATGGAAAGGGTTAATAATGGAACTACCCATTAATGAGTACTTAGAATGGAAAGGGTTAATAAAGGAACTACCCATTAATGAGTACTTAGAATGGAAAGGGTTAATAAAGGAACTACCCATCATTGAGTACTTAGAATGGAAAGGGTTAATAAAGGAACTACCCATTAATGAGTACTTAGAATGGAAAGGGTTAATAAAGGAACTACCCATCATTGAGTACTTAGAATGGAAAGGGTTAATAAAGGAACTACACATCAATGAGTACTTAGAATGGAAAGGTTTAATAAAGGAACTACACATCAATGAGTACTTAGAATGGAAAGGGTTAATAATGGAACTACCCATTAATGAGTACTTAGAATGGAAAGGGTTAATAAAGGAACTACCCATCATTGAGTACTTAGAATGGAAAGGGTTAATAAAGGAACTACACATCAATGAGTACTTAGAATGGAAAGGTTTAATAAAGGAACTACACATCATTGAGTACTTAGAATGGAAAGGGTTAATAATGGAACTACCCATTAATGAGTACTTAGAATGGAAAGGGTTAATAATGGAACTACCCATTAATGAGTACTTAGAATGGAAAGGTTTAATAAAGGAACTACACATCATTGAGTACTTAGAATGGAAAGGTTTAATAAAGGAACTACACATCATTGAGTACTTAGAATGGAAAGGGTTAATAATGGAACTACCCATTAATGAGTACTTAGAATGGAAAGGTTTAATAAAGGAACTACCCATCATTGAGTACTTAGAATGGAAAGGTTTAATAAAGGAACTACACATCAATGAGTACTTAGAATGGAAAGGGTTAATAAAGGAACTACCCATCAATGAGTACTTAGAATGGAAAGGTTTAATAAAGGAACTACACATCATTGAGTACTTAGTATAGAAAGGGTTAATAAAGGAACTACCCATCAATGAGTACTTAGTATAGAAAGGGTTAATAAAGGAACTACCCATCAATGAGTACTTAGTATAGAAAGGGTTAATAAAGGAACTACCCATCAATGAGTACTTAGAATGGAAAGGGTTAATAAAGGAACTACCCATCAATGAGTACTTAGTATAGAAAGGGTTAATAAAGGAACTACCCATCAATGAGTACTTAGTATAGAAAGGGTTAATAAAGGAACTACCCATCAATGAGTACTTAGAATGGAAAGGGTTAATAAAGGAACTACCCATTAATGAGTACTTAGTATAGAAAGGCTTAATAAAGGAACTACCCATCAATGAGTACTTAGAATGGAAAGGGTTAATAAAGGAACTACCCACCAATGAGTACTTAGAATGGAAAGGGTTAATAAAGGAACTACCCATTAATGAGTACTTAGAATGGAAAGGGTTAATAAAGGAACTACCCATCAATGAGTACTTAGTATAGAAAGGGTTAATAAAGGAACTACCCATCAATGAGTACTTAGAATGGAAAGGGTTAATAAAGGAACTACCCATCAATGAGTTCTTAGTATAGAAAGGCTTAATAAAGGAACTACCCATTAATGAGTACTTAGTATAGAAAGGGTTAATAAAGGAACTACCCATCAATGAGTACTTAGTATAGAAAGGGTTAATAAAGGAACTACCCATCAATGAGTACTTAGTATAGAAAGGCTTAATAAAGGAACTACCCATTAATGAGTACTTAGAATGGAAAGGGTTAATAAAGGAACTACCCATCAATGAGTACTTAGTATAGAAAGGCTTAATAAAGGAACTACCCATCAATGAGTACTTAGAATGGAAAGGGTTAATAAAGGAACTACCCATCAATGAGTACTTAGTATAGAAAGGCTTAATAAAGGAACTACCCATCAATGAGTACTTAGAATGGAAAGGGTTAATAAAGGAACTACCCATCAATGAGTACTTAGTATAGAAAGGCTTAATAAAGGAACTACCCATCAATGAGTACTTAGTATAGAAAGGCTTAATAAAGGAACTACCCACCAATGAGTACTTAGAATGGAAAGGGTTAATAAAGGAACTACCCATTAATGAGTACTTAGAATGGAAAGGGTTAATAAAGGAACTACCCATCAATGAGTACTTAGAATGGAAAGGGTTAATAAAGGAACTACCCATTAATGAGTACTTAGTATAGAAAGGCTTAATAAAGGAACTACCCATCAATGAGTACTTAGAATGGAAAGGGTTAATAAAGGAACTACCCATTAATGAGTACTTAGTATAGAAAGGCTTAATAAAGGAACTACCCACCAATGAGTACTTAGAATGGAAAGGGTTAATAAAGGAACTACCCATCAATGAGTACTTAGAATGGAAAGGGTTAATAAAGGAACTACCCATTAATGAGTACTTAGTATAGAAAGGCTTAATAAAGGAACTACCCATTAATGAGTACTTAGTATGGAAAGGCTTAATAAAGGAACTACCCACCAATGAGTACTTAGAATGGAAAGGGTTAATAAAGGAACTACCCACCAATGAGTACTTAGAATGGAAAGGGTTAATAAAGGAACTACCCATTAATGAGTACTTAGAATGGAAAGGGTTAATAAAGGAACTACCCATTAATGAGTACTTAGAATGGAAAGGGTTAATAAAGGAACTACCCATCAATGAGTACTTAGAATGGAAAGGGTTAATAAAGGAACTACCCACCAATGAGTACTTAGAATGGAAAGGGTTAATAAAGGAACTACCCATCAATGAGTACTTAGAATGGAAAGGGTTAATAAAGGAACTACCCATTAATGAGTACTTAGTATAGTAAGGGTTAATAAAGGAACTACCCATCAATGAGTACTTAGAATGGAAAGGGTTAATAAAGGAACTACCCATTAATGAGTACTTAGTATAGAAAGGCTTAATAAAGGAACTACCCACCAATGAGTACTTAGAATGGAAAGGGTTAATAAAGGAACTACCCATCAATGAGTACTTAGAATGGAAAGGGTTAATAAAGGAACTACCCATTAATGAGTACTTAGTATAGAAAGGCTTAATAAAGGAACTACCCATTAATGAGTTCTTAGTATAGAAAGGGTTAATAAAGGAACTACCCATCATTGAGTACTTAGAATGGAAAGGGTTAATAAAGGAACTACCCATCAATGAGTACTTAGTATAGAAAGGCTTAATAAAGGAACTACCCATCAATGAGTACTTAGAATGGAAAGGGTTAATAAAGGAACTACCCATCAATGAGTACTTAGAATGGAAAGGGTTAATAAAGGAACTACCCATCAATGAGTACTTAGAATGGAAAGGGTTAATAAAGGAACTACCCATCAATGAGTTCTTAGTATAGAAAGGCTTAATAAAGGAACTACCCATCAATGAGTACTTAGTATAGAAAGGGTTAATAAAGGAACTACCCATCAATGAGTACTTAGTATAGAAAGGCTTAATAAAGGAACTACCCATTAATGAGTACTTAGAATGGAAAGGGTTAATAAAGGAACTACCCATTAATGAGTACTTAGAATGGAAAGGCTTAATAAAGGAACTACCCATTAATGAGTACTTAGTATAGAAAGGCTTAATAAAGGAACTACCCATCAATGAGTACTTAGTATAGAAAGGCTTAATAAAGGAACTACCCATCAATGAGTACTTAGTATAGAAAGGCTTAATAAAGGAACTACCCATCATTGAGTACTTAGAATGGAAAGGGTTAATAAAGGAACTACCCATCAATGAGTACTTAGTATAGAAAGGCTTAATAAAGGAACTACCCATCAATGAGTACTTAGAATGGAAAGGGTTAATAAAGGAACTACCCATCAATGAGTACTTAGAATGGAAAGGGTTAATAAAGGAACTACCCATCAATGAGTACTTAGAATGGAAAGGGTTAATAAAGGAACTACCCATCAATGAGTTCTTAGTATAGAAAGGCTTAATAAAGGAACTACCCATCAATGAGTACTTAGTATAGAAAGGGTTAATAAAGGAACTACCCATCAATGAGTACTTAGTATAGAAAGGCTTAATAAAGGAACTACCCATTAATGAGTACTTAGAATGGAAAGGGTTAATAAAGGAACTACCCATTAATGAGTACTTAGAATGGAAAGGCTTAATAAAGGAACTACCCATTAATGAGTACTTAGAATGGAAAGGTTTAATAAAGGAACTACCCATCAATGAGTACTTAGTATAGAAAGGCTTAATAAAGGAACTACCCATCAATGAGTACTTAGAATAGAAAGGCTTAATAAAGGAACTACCCATCAATGAGTACTTAGTATAGAAAGGCTTAATAAAGGAACTACCCATTAATGAGTACTTAGTATAGAAAGGGTTAATAAAGGAACTACCCATTAATGAGTACTTAGTATAGAAAGGCTTAATAAAGGAACTACCCATCAATGAGTACTTAGTATAGAAAGGCTTAATAAAGGAACTACCCATCAATGAGTACTTAGTATAGAAAGGGTTAATAAAGGAACTACCCATTAATGAGTACTTAGTATAGAAAGGCTTAATAAAGGAACTACCCATCAATGAGTACTTAGTATAGAAAGGCTTAATAAAGGAACTACCCATTAATGAGTACTTAGAATGGAAAGGGTTAATAAAGGAACTACCCATCAATGAGTACTTAGAATGGAAAGGGTTAATAAAGGAACTACCCACCAATGAGTACTTAGAATGGAAAGGGTTAATAAAGGAACTACCCATCAATGAGTACTTAGAATGGAAAGGGTTAATAAAGGAACTACCCATTAATGAGTACTTAGTATAGAAAGGCTTAATAAAGGAACTACCCATCAATGAGTACTTAGTATGGAAAGGGTTAATAAAGGAACTACCCATCAATGAGTACTTAGAATGGAAAGGGTTAATAAAGGAACTACCCATTAATGAGTACTTAGTATAGAAAGGCTTAATAAAGGAACTACCCATCAATGAGTACTTAGAATGGAAAGGGTTAATAATGGAACTACCCATCAATGAGTACTTAGAATGGAAAGGGTTAATAAAGGAACTACCCATCAATGAGTACTTAGAATGGAAAGGGTTAATAAAGGAACTACCCATCAATGAGTACTTAGAATGGAAAGGGTTAATAAAGGAACTACCCATTAATGAGTACTTAGTATAGAAAGGCTTAATAAAGGAACTACCCACCAATGAGTACTTAGAATGGAAAGGGTTAATAAAGGAACTACCCATCAATGAGTACTTAGAATGGAAAGGGTTAATAAAGGAACTACCCATCAATGAGTACTTAGTATAGAAAGGCTTAATAAAGGAACTACCCATCAATGAGTACTTAGTATAGAAAGGCTTAATAAAGGAACTACCCACCAATGAGTACTTAGAATGGAAAGGGTTAATAAAGGAACTACCCATTAATGAGTACTTAGAATGGAAAGGGTTAATAAAGGAACTACCCATCAATGAGTACTTAGAATGGAAAGGGTTAATAAAGGAACTACCCATTAATGAGTACTTAGTATAGAAAGGCTTAATAAAGGAACTACCCATCAATGAGTACTTAGAATGGAAAGGGTTAATAAAGGAACTACCCATTAATGAGTACTTAGTATAGAAAGGCTTAATAAAGGAACTACCCACCAATGAGTACTTAGAATGGAAAGGGTTAATAAAGGAACTACCCATCAATGAGTACTTAGAATGGAAAGGGTTAATAAAGGAACTACCCATTAATGAGTACTTAGTATAGAAAGGCTTAATAAAGGAACTACCCATTAATGAGTACTTAGTATGGAAAGGCTTAATAAAGGAACTACCCACCAATGAGTACTTAGAATGGAAAGGGTTAATAAAGGAACTACCCACCAATGAGTACTTAGAATGGAAAGGGTTAATAAAGGAACTACCCATTAATGAGTACTTAGAATGGAAAGGGTTAATAAAGGAACTACCCATTAATGAGTACTTAGAATGGAAAGGGTTAATAAAGGAACTACCCATCAATGAGTACTTAGAATGGAAAGGGTTAATAAAGGAACTACCCACCAATGAGTACTTAGAATGGAAAGGGTTAATAAAGGAACTACCCATCAATGAGTACTTAGAATGGAAAGGGTTAATAAAGGAACTACCCATTAATGAGTACTTAGTATAGAAAGGGTTAATAAAGGAACTACCCATCAATGAGTACTTAGAATGGAAAGGGTTAATAAAGGAACTACCCATTAATGAGTACTTAGTATAGAAAGGCTTAATAAAGGAACTACCCACCAATGAGTACTTAGAATGGAAAGGGTTAATAAAGGAACTACCCATCAATGAGTACTTAGAATGGAAAGGGTTAATAAAGGAACTACCCATTAATGAGTACTTAGTATAGAAAGGCTTAATAAAGGAACTACCCATTAATGAGTTCTTAGTATAGAAAGGGTTAATAAAGGAACTACCCATCATTGAGTACTTAGAATGGAAAGGGTTAATAAAGGAACTACCCATCAATGAGTACTTAGTATAGAAAGGCTTAATAAAGGAACTACCCATCAATGAGTACTTAGAATGGAAAGGGTTAATAAAGGAACTACCCATCAATGAGTACTTAGAATGGAAAGGGTTAATAAAGGAACTACCCATCAATGAGTACTTAGAATGGAAAGGGTTAATAAAGGAACTACCCATCAATGAGTTCTTAGTATAGAAAGGCTTAATAAAGGAACTACCCATCAATGAGTACTTAGTATAGAAAGGGTTAATAAAGGAACTACCCATCAATGAGTACTTAGTATAGAAAGGCTTAATAAAGGAACTACCCATTAATGAGTACTTAGAATGGAAAGGGTTAATAAAGGAACTACCCATTAATGAGTACTTAGAATGGAAAGGCTTAATAAAGGAACTACCCATTAATGAGTACTTAGTATAGAAAGGCTTAATAAAGGAACTACCCATCAATGAGTACTTAGTATAGAAAGGCTTAATAAAGGAACTACCCATCAATGAGTACTTAGTATAGAAAGGCTTAATAAAGGAACTACCCATCATTGAGTACTTAGAATGGAAAGGGTTAATAAAGGAACTACCCATCAATGAGTACTTAGTATAGAAAGGCTTAATAAAGGAACTACCCATCAATGAGTACTTAGAATGGAAAGGGTTAATAAAGGAACTACCCATCAATGAGTACTTAGAATGGAAAGGGTTAATAAAGGAACTACCCATCAATGAGTACTTAGAATGGAAAGGGTTAATAAAGGAACTACCCATCAATGAGTTCTTAGTATAGAAAGGCTTAATAAAGGAACTACCCATCAATGAGTACTTAGTATAGAAAGGGTTAATAAAGGAACTACCCATCAATGAGTACTTAGTATAGAAAGGCTTAATAAAGGAACTACCCATTAATGAGTACTTAGAATGGAAAGGGTTAATAAAGGAACTACCCATTAATGAGTACTTAGAATGGAAAGGCTTAATAAAGGAACTACCCATTAATGAGTACTTAGAATGGAAAGGTTTAATAAAGGAACTACCCATCAATGAGTACTTAGTATAGAAAGGCTTAATAAAGGAACTACCCATCAATGAGTACTTAGAATAGAAAGGCTTAATAAAGGAACTACCCATCAATGAGTACTTAGTATAGAAAGGCTTAATAAAGGAACTACCCATTAATGAGTACTTAGTATAGAAAGGGTTAATAAAGGAACTACCCATTAATGAGTACTTAGTATAGAAAGGCTTAATAAAGGAACTACCCATCAATGAGTACTTAGTATAGAAAGGCTTAATAAAGGAACTACCCATCAATGAGTACTTAGTATAGAAAGGGTTAATAAAGGAACTACCCATTAATGAGTACTTAGTATAGAAAGGCTTAATAAAGGAACTACCCATCAATGAGTACTTAGTATAGAAAGGCTTAATAAAGGAACTACCCATTAATGAGTACTTAGAATGGAAAGGGTTAATAAAGGAACTACCCATCAATGAGTACTTAGAATGGAAAGGGTTAATAAAGGAACTACCCACCAATGAGTACTTAGAATGGAAAGGGTTAATAAAGGAACTACCCATCAATGAGTACTTAGAATGGAAAGGGTTAATAAAGGAACTACCCATTAATGAGTACTTAGTATAGAAAGGCTTAATAAAGGAACTACCCATCAATGAGTACTTAGTATGGAAAGGGTTAATAAAGGAACTACCCATCAATGAGTACTTAGAATGGAAAGGGTTAATAAAGGAACTACCCATTAATGAGTACTTAGTATAGAAAGGCTTAATAAAGGAACTACCCATCAATGAGTACTTAGAATGGAAAGGGTTAATAATGGAACTACCCATCAATGAGTACTTAGAATGGAAAGGGTTAATAAAGGAACTACCCATCAATGAGTACTTAGAATGGAAAGGGTTAATAAAGGAACTACCCATCAATGAGTACTTAGAATGGAAAGGGTTAATAAAGGAACTACCCATCAATGAGTACTTAGAATGGAAAGGGTTAATAAAGGAACTACCCATCAATGAGTACTTAGAATGGAAAGGGTTAATAAAGGAACTACCCATCAATGAGTACTTAGTATAGAAAGGGTTAATAAAGGAACTACCCATCAATGAGTACTTAGAATGGAAAGGGTTAATAAAGGAACTACCCATCAATGAGTACTTAGAATGGAAAGGTTTAATAAAGGAACTACACATCAATGAGTACTTAGAATGGAAAGGGTTAATAAAGGAACTACCCATCAATGAGTACTTAGAATGGAAAGGGAACTACCCATCAATGAGTACTTAGAATGGAAAGGGTTAATAAAGGAACTACCCATCAATGAGTACTTAGAATGGAAAGGGAACTACCCATCAATGAGTACTTAGAATGGAAAGGTTTAATAAAGGAACTACCCATCAATGAGTACTTAGAATGGAAAGGTTTAATAAAGGAACTACCCATCATTGAGTACTTAGAATGGAAAGGTTTAATAAAGGAACTACCCATCAATGAGTACTTAGAATGGAAAGGTTTAATAAAGGAACTACACATCATTGAGTACTTAGTATAGAAAGGGAACTACCCATCAATGAGTACTTAGAATGGAAAGGTTTAATAAAGGAACTACACATCATTGAGTACTTAGAATGGAAAGGGTTAATAATGGAACTACCCATTAATGAGTACTTAGAATGGAAAGGTTTAATAAAGGAACTACACATCATTGAGTACTTAGAATGGAAAGGGTTAATAATGGAACTACCCATTAATGAGTACTTAGAATGGAAAGGTTTAATAAAGGAACTACACATCATTGAGTACTTAGAATGGAAAGGGTTAATAATGGAACTACCCATTAATGAGTACTTAGAATGGAAAGGGTTAATAAAGGAACTACCCATTAATGAGTACTTAGAATGGAAAGGGTTAATAAAGGAACTACCCATCATTGAGTACTTAGAATGGAAAGGGTTAATAAAGGAACTACCCATTAATGAGTACTTAGAATGGAAAGGGTTAATAAAGGAACTACCCATCATTGAGTACTTAGAATGGAAAGGGTTAATAAAGGAACTACACATCAATGAGTACTTAGAATGGAAAGGTTTAATAAAGGAACTACACATCAATGAGTACTTAGAATGGAAAGGGTTAATAATGGAACTACCCATTAATGAGTACTTAGAATGGAAAGGGTTAATAAAGGAACTACCCATCATTGAGTACTTAGAATGGAAAGGGTTAATAAAGGAACTACACATCAATGAGTACTTAGAATGGAAAGGTTTAATAAAGGAACTACACATCATTGAGTACTTAGAATGGAAAGGGTTAATAATGGAACTACCCATTAATGAGTACTTAGAATGGAAAGGGTTAATAATGGAACTACCCATTAATGAGTACTTAGAATGGAAAGGTTTAATAAAGGAACTACACATCATTGAGTACTTAGAATGGAAAGGTTTAATAAAGGAACTACACATCATTGAGTACTTAGAATGGAAAGGGTTAATAATGGAACTACCCATTAATGAGTACTTAGAATGGAAAGGTTTAATAAAGGAACTACCCATCATTGAGTACTTAGAATGGAAAGGTTTAATAAAGGAACTACACATCAATGAGTACTTAGAATGGAAAGGGTTAATAAAGGAACTACCCATCAATGAGTACTTAGAATGGAAAGGTTTAATAAAGGAACTACACATCATTGAGTACTTAGAATGGAAAGGGTTAATAATGGAACTACCCATTAATGAGTACTTAGAATGGAAAGGGTTAATAAAGGAACTACCCATTAATGAGTACTTAGAATGGAAAGGGTTAATAAAGGAACTACCCATCATTGAGTACTTAGAATGGAAAGGGTTAATAAAGGAACTACCCATTAATGAGTACTTAGAATGGAAAGGGTTAATAAAGGAACTACCCATCATTGAGTACTTAGAATGGAAAGGGTTAATAAAGGAACTACACATCAATGAGTACTTAGAATGGAAAGGTTTAATAAAGGAACTACACATCAATGAGTACTTATAATGGAAAGGGTTAATAAAGGAACTACACATCATTGAGTACTTAGAATGGAAAGGGTTAATAAAGGAACTACACATCAATGAGTACTTAGAATGGAAAGGGTTAATAATGGAACTACCCATTAATGAGTACTTAGAATGGAAAGGGTTAATAAAGGAACTACCCATCATTGAGTACTTAGAATGGAAAGGGTTAATAAAGGAACTACACATCAATGAGTACTTAGAATGGAAAGGTTTAATAAAGGAACTACACATCATTGAGTACTTAGAATGGAAAGGGTTAATAATGGAACTACCCATTAATGAGTACTTAGAATGGAAAGGGTTAATAAAGGAACTACCCATTAATGAGTACTTAGAATGGAAAGGGTTAATAAAGGAACTACCCATCATTGAGTACTTAGAATGGAAAGGGTTAATAAAGGAACTACCCATTAATGAGTACTTAGAATGGAAAGGGTTAATAAAGGAACTACCCATCATTGAGTACTTAGAATGGAAAGGGTTAATAAAGGAACTACACATCAATGAGTACTTAGAATGGAAAGGTTTAATAAAGGAACTACACATCAATGAGTACTTAGAATGGAAAGGGTTAATAAAGGAACTACCCATCATTGAGTACTTAGAATGGAAAGGGTTAATAATGGAACTACCCATTAATGAGTACTTAGAATGGAAAGGGTTAATAAAGGAACTACCCATCATTGAGTACTTAGAATGGAAAGGGTTAATAAAGGAACTACACATCAATGAGTACTTAGAATGGAAAGGTTTAATAAAGGAACTACACATCAATGAGTACTTAGAATGGAAAGGGTTAATAAAGGAACTACCCATCAATGAGTACTTAGTATAGAAAGGGTTAATAAAGGAACTACCCATCAATGAGTACTTAGAATGGAAAGGGTTAATAAAGGAACTACCCATCATTGAGTACTTAGAATGGAAAGGTTTAATAAAGGAACTACACATCATTGAGTACTTAGTATAGAAAGGGTTAATAAAGGAACTACCCATCAATGAGTACTTAGAATGGACAGGGTTAATAAAGGAACTACCCATCAATGAGTACTTAGAATGGAAAGGGTTAATAAAGGAACTACCCATCAATGAGTACTTAGAATGGAAAGGGTTAATAAAGGAACTACCCATTAATGAGTACTTAGAATGGAAAGGGTTAATAAAGGAACTACCCATCAATGAGTACTTAGAATGGACAGGGTTAATAAAGGAACTACCCATCATTGAGTACTTAGAATGGAAAGGGTTAATAAAGGAACTACCCATCAATGAGTACTTAGAATGGAAAGGGTTAATAAAGGAACTACCCATCATTGAGTACTTAGAATGGAAAGGGTTAATAAAGGAACTACCCATCAATGAGTACTTAGAATGGAAAGGGTTAATAAAGGAACTACCCATCATTGAGTACTTAGAATGGAAAGGTTTAATAAAGGAACTACACATCATTGAGTACTTAGAATGGAAAGGGTTAATAAAGGAACTACACATCAATGAGTACTTAGAATGGAAAGGTTTAATAAAGGAACTACACATCAATGAGTACTTAGAATGGAAAGGTTTAATAAAGGAACTACCCATTAATGAGTACTTAGAATGGAAAGGGTTAATAAAGGAACTACCCATCAATGAGTACTTAGAATGGAAAGGGTTAATAAAGGAACTACCCATCATTGAGTACTTAGAATGGAAAGGTTTAATAAAGGAACTACACATCATTGAGTACTTAGTATAGAAAGGGAACTACCCATCAATGAGTACTTAGAATGGAAAGGTTTAATAAAGGAACTACACATCAATGAGTACTTAGAATGGAAAGGTTTAATAAAGGAACTACACATCAATGAGTACTTAGAATGGAAAGGGTTAATAAAGGAACTACCCATTAATGAGTACTTAGAATGGAAAGGGTTAATAAAGGAACTACCCATCATTGAGTACTTAGAATGGAAAGGTTTAATAAAGGAACTACACATCAATGAGTACTTAGAATGGAAAGGTTTAATAAAGGAACTACCCATCAATGAGTACTTAGAATGGAAAGGGTTAATAATGGAACTACACATCAATGAGTACTTAGAATGGAAAGGTTTAATAAAGGAACTACACATCAATGAGTACTTAGAATGGAAAGGGTTAATAAAGGAACTACCCATCAATGAGTACTTAGAATGGAAAGGTTTAATAAAGGAACTACCCATCAATGAGTACTTAGAATGGAAAGGTTTAATAAAGGAACTACCCATCAATGAGTACTTAGAATGGAAAGGTTTAATAAAGGAACTACCCATCAATGAGTACTTAGTATAGAAAGGGTTAATTAAGGAACTACCCATCAATGAGTACTTAGTATAGAAAGGGTTAATAAAGGAACTACCCATCAATGAGTACTTAGAATGGAAAGGTTTAATAAAGGAACTACCCATCATTGAGTACTTAGAATGGAAAGGGTTAATAAAGGAACTACCCATTAATGAGTACTTAGTATAGAAAGGGTTAATAAAGGAACTACCCATTAATGAGTACTTAGAATGGAAAGGGTTAATAAAGGAACTACCCATCATTGAGTACTTAGAATGGAAAGGTTTAATAAAGGAACTACACATCAATGAGTACTTAGAATGGAAAGGTTTAATAAAGGAACTACCCATCAATGAGTACTTAGAATGGAAAGGTTTAATAAAGGAACTACCCATCAATGAGTACTTAGAATGGAAAGGTTTAATAAAGGAACTACCCATCAATGAGTACTTAGAATGGAAAGGTTTAATAAAGGAACTACCCATCAATGAGTACTTAGAATGGAAAGGTTTAATAAAGGAACTACCCATCAATGAGTACTTAGAATGGAAAGGTTTAATAAAGGAACTACCCATCAATGAGTACTTAGAATGGAAAGGGTTAATAAAGGAACTACACATCAATGAGTACTTAGTATAGAAAGGGTTAATAAAGGAACTACCCATCAATGAGTACTTAGTATAGAAAGGGTTAATAAAGGAACTACCCATCAATGAGTACTTAGAATGGAAAGGGTTAATAAAGGAACTACCCATCATTGAGTACTTAGAATGGAAAGGTTTAATAAAGGAACTACCCATCAATGAGTACTTAGTATAGAAAGGGTTAATAAAGGAACTACCCATCAATGAGTACTTAGAATGGAAAGGTTTAATAAAGGAACTACCCATCAATGAGTACTTAGTATAGAAAGGGTTAATAAAGGAACTACCCATCAATGAGTACTTAGAATGGAAAGGGTTAATAAAGGAACTACCCATCAATGAGTACTTAGAATGGAAAGGTTTAATAAAGGAACTACCCATCAATTAGTACTTAGAATGGAAAGGGTTAATAAAGGAACTACCCATCAATGAGTACTTAGAATGGAAAGGTTTAATAAAGGAACTACCCATCAATGAGTACTTAGTATAGAAAGGTTTAATAAAGGAACTACCCATCAATGAGTACTTAGAATGGAAAGGGTTAATAAAGGAACTACCCATCAATGAGTACTTAGAATGGAAAGGGTTAATAAAGGAACTACACATCAATGAGTACTTAGAATGGAAAGGGTTAATAAAGGAACTACCCATCATTGAGTACTTAGAATGGAAAGGTTTAATAAAGGAACTACCCATCAATGAGTACTTAGTATAGAAAGGGTTAATAAAGGAACTACCCATCAATGAGTACTTAGAATGGAAAGGTTTAATAAAGGAACTACCCATCAATGAGTACTTAGTATAGAAAGGGTTAATAAAGGAACTACCCATCAATGAGTACTTAGAATGGAAAGGTTTAATAAAGGAACTACCCATCAATGAGTACTTAGAATGGAAAGGTTTAATAAAGGAACTACACATCAATGAGTACTTAGAATGGAAAGGTTTAATAAAGGAACTACACATCAATGAGTACTTAGAATGGAAAGGGTTAATAAAGGAACTACACATCAATGAGTACTTAGAATGGAAAGGGTTAATAAAGGAACTACCCATCAATGAGTACTTAGAATGGAAAGGGTTAATAATGGAACTACCCATCAATGAGTTCTTAGAATGGAAAGGGTTAATAAAGGAACTACCCATCAATGAGTACTTAGTATAGAAAGGGTTAATAATGGAACTACACATCAATGAGTACTTAGAATGGAAAGGTTTAATAAAGGAACTACACATCAATGAGTACTTAGAATGGAAAGGGTTAATAAAGGAACTACCCATCATTGAGTACTTAGAATGGAAAGGGTTAATAAAGGAACTACACATCAATGAGTACTTAGAATGGAAAGGGTTAATAATGGAACTACACATCAATGAGTACTTAGAATGGAAAGGGTTAATAAAGGAACTACCCATCATTGAGTACTTAGAATGGAAAGGGTTAATAAAGGAACTACACATCAATGAGTACTTAGAATGGAAAGGGTTAATAAAGGAACTACCCATCAATGAGTACTTAGAATGGAAAGGGTTAATAAAGGAACTACACATCAATGAGTACTTAGAATGGAAAGGGTTAATAAAGGAACTACCCATCAATGAGTACTTAGAATGGAAAGGGTTAATAAAGGAACTACACATCAATGAGTACTTAGAATGGAAAGGGTTAATAAAGGAACTACCCATCAATGAGTACTTAGAATGGAAAGGGTTAATAATGGAACTACACATCAATGAGTACTTAGAATGGAAAGGGTTAATAAAGGAACTACACATCAATGAGTACTTAGTATAGAAAGGTTTAATAAAGGAACTACACATCAATGAGTACTTAGAATGGAAAGGTTTAATAAAGGAACTACCCATCATTGAGTACTTAGAATGGAAAGGGTTAATAAAGGAACTACCCATTAATGAGTACTTAGAATGGAAAGGGTTAATAAAGGAACTACCCATCAATGAGTACTTAGAATGGAAAGGTTTAATAAAGGAACTACACATCAATGAGTACTTAGAATGGAAAGGGTTAATAAAGGAACTACCCATCAATGAGTACTTAGAATGGAAAGGGTTAATAATGGAACTACACATCAATGAGTACTTAGAATGGAAAGGTTTAATAAAGGAACTACCCATCAATGAGTACTTAGAATGGAAAGGGTTAATAAAGGAACTACACATCAATGAGTACTTAGAATGGAAAGGGTTAATAAAGGAACTACCCATCAATGAGTACTTAGAATGGAAAGGGTTAATAAAGGAACTACCCATCAATGAGTACTTAGAATGGAAAGGGTTAATAAAGGAACTACCCATTAATGAGTACTTAGAATGGAAAGGGTTAATAAAGGAACTACACATCAATGAGTACTTAGAATGGAAAGGGTTAATAAAGGAACTACCCATCAATGAGTACTTAGTATAGAAAGGGTTAATAAAGGAACTACCCATTAATGAGTACTTAGAATGGAAAGGGTTAATAAAGGAACTACACATCAATGAGTACTTAGAATGGAAAGGGTTAATAAAGGAACTACCCATTAATGAGTACTTAGAATGGAAAGGGTTAATAAAGGAACTACACATCAATGAGTACTTAGAATGGAAAGGGTTAATAATGGAACTACCCATCAATGAGTACTTAGTATAGAAAGGGAACTACCCATCAATGAGTACTTAGAATGGAAAGGTTTAATAAAGGAACTACACATCAATGAGTACTTAGAATGGAAAGGTTTAATAAAGGAACTACCCATCATTGAGTACTTAGAATGGAAAGGGTTAATAATGGAACTACCCATCAATGAGTACTTAGTATAGAAAGGGAACTACCCATCAATGAGTACTTAGAATGGAAAGGGTTGATAATGGAACTACCCATCATTGAGTACTTAGAATGGAAAGGGTTAATAAAGGAACTACCCATCAATGAGTACTTAGAATGGAAAGGGTTAATAAAGGAACTACCCATCAATGAGTACTTAGTATAGAAAGGGTTAATAATATTCTCTAATCACATATTGTATGCATTATGTAATCGTTCCCTGTGATTACTATTCTCTAATCACATATTCTATGCATTATGTAATCATACCATGTGATTTAGATTTTATTATTATTTGGTTCAAGGTGGAAATAGTTTATCCAGTTCGTTTTCTGTTGAATGTTTTCAATGTAAACATTGCTTATCAGTCAGCAATGTTTTCTCTAAAAATGCAGTTTTGACTTTCCATTTTATAATCTTTCATCAGGCTTTCTACTTCATCCACAGTGTTGATTCTATTCAAGAATTTATTCCTACCTAAGTTTTTATTCCACGTCGGTTGATGCGAGGCACATGTATTCAATGGAAAATCCCAACCATTGAATACATGTTATTGTATATCTCTCGTGGAATACAAGCCGGAACTATTCTTGTTGACATTGTCGCCAAGAAAGATGACATACATTACGCCAACAATCCACTTCTAGTGATGCCCGGCCTGATCATTTCTGGTTATTCATCAGACTTAAATCACAATAAAGGTAGCTATAGTATCAATGAAAGAGACAGTCATCGATTGAACTTATCTGACACTATAGCATAGAATAAATACAGAACACAACTTGCATCATAATCTCGAACTCGTTGCGGACGGTGCATTTTGCTTGAGCTACACTATATATCCTTGCGCCATATGTATATCATTCTATAAAAGATTCTCGATTAAGATGCGTGTTGTGTTCTGTCTAATCAATTTGATTCGAGTTGAAATAGAGGATCTCACATGAGTTTCTATTTTATACGGAATTTATCAACCGAGTTCACTAAATTCGATTTGAGCCGAGGTTTACCGAGGCTCAAATAGAATTTAGTGGACGAGGTTGATAAATTACGTATAAAATAGAACGAGTTTGGGATACTTTTTATCACATGATCATATAATCGCTAAAATTTTATCGAAAAGAACAACAATTAACTGCAGCCAGCGAACATTGTCCCAAAGAGCAGCGTGACGTCATTGCACGCGACGATATTACACGTGTCTATTACGCTCGAATATTACATCGGAAAATAGTGCTAATCATGTGATAAAATATATTATTGAATGGTTGTTGTCTAGATATATAAAACAGCATGTAAGTTACACTACAGGTGATAAGAGTTCATCCACCCCGTCATGCCTCAAAATATGGTGCTGGATATTTGCAGAATGAGCCCTCAGAGGGTGAATTTAATGACGGTTCCCTGCACAGAATGAGCCCTCAGAGGGTGAATTTAGTGACGGTAAACTGCACAGAATGAGCCCTCAGAGGGTGAATTTAGTGACGGTACCCTGAACAGCGGGCTAGCATCTCCAAATTCATCCTCTGGAAACCTCATTGCTTCATTTGCTATGGGAGACTTAGACATTGATTTAGATTTCCAGATGATGATGTGCACCCATTGGGCACCTCAATTATGTATTGTGTAGTCTGCCAATTTGGAGTTACCGAGAAACTAAATAAAACATAAATATTATCTTTCTAAATAAATTTCTAAAGAAACTAAAAAACTTGCTAATTTGATAATAAAGATACTTTCCAGAGTGAATATAGTGATGCTAGCCAGCTGTGTGGGTTAGGTCACTAAACTCACCCTCTGTGGACCTTATTCTGCTAATGTCCAGCACCATATTTTGAGGCCTGCTCCCTGTGATATTAACTCTATAGTTTCTGAATAGTAGTTGTAATGTGGTCTGAGGACTATATATATTTTTTCTTCCCTACAGGTATCTGATGAAACTCTCCTCTCGTTTCTATCTGGTTTTGATGTGTTCATTGACAAAACCCTCCAGGGTGGCTTGACGACGCTCGAGGACTGTGAACTAAGAGCTCAAAATTACTCGGACCAGACCATGAATTCTAGGGTGAGTAGACATTTCTCACTGATATTACATGCTTTTTTGGGTGTCATAAAATTAAATCATATATTAGGAAAAATGTATTTTGGTTCTAAAAATTTAGTTTTGAGATTATTGTTTCCAGTGAATATTGGTGTACAATTTTTGAAAACTTTTTCAAATAATTGCTTTGAAATGAGTTGAAAACAGTACCGTAACCTTGTGAACATTTGTCCTTTTATACGATTTTCCATATATGATGAAGAAACACTTTCCATCATTTTGCATTCAATGCTATAGCAATATGAACCTTGATCTAATTTTCTGTTCATGATAATTCCTTGAATTTTACAGGATTTTGGTGACTTGCCGCAGCATATAGAGATAGTTGTGTCTACGGCCAAAATACTGCTCATAAAATGCCAGGAAGTCCAGGTAAAACTTCATTCATAAAGCTTGCTCAAAACTAGATTCTAAGCATCGACATTTTCAAATAATTAACTTATTCTATGAATTTGTGCCATTAAAAGGTCTGTATTTTCAGGCAATTTTGCCAAGAATAATTTGACGGAGGGTACCGTGTATCTCTTCTAGGCCACAATTGCAACAAAATAATTATAAAACCTGATTTCAAGACTACAAATACCTTTTTATACACCAGTTTGAAAAAACGATCGTATTATGTAATCAGACTCAGTCCATCCATCCGTTGAGGCATCCATCCGTTAACATTTTTGGTTTCCAACCAATAACTCCAGTTTAAAAATACAGGCCAAGTTCAAATATGGGTTACGTCCAATTATTTTTACATGAGTTTCGACATATGACCAATTTCATATTTTGGTTTCTGAATGATAACTCCTGTTTGGATTATATGAATTGAACCAAAGCTGGTATGTGTATTTCCCAGCTAAAAATACAGGCCAAGTTCTGTTCAATTATTTTCACATTAGTTACGGCCCTTTTGCGACTTATAATTTGACCACATGTTGGCATTAAAATTAAGGGTGTTTCAGATATTTTTTGTAAGCTCAAATTATTTTTTTATTTTTTCAGTACAATTCGAAATGGGTAATGGGCGTATTGTGCCATGCCCTCGCGATACCTTTGTTAGTAAATAAAACAGTCAAAATTGAAGGTTGTCATAATAAAATGGTTTATTTCTGATGTAGCCAAGTGAAATATTTTTTATTCAGAATGACAATTTCCTAGGTGGAGGATGCTAGCAAGATAGAGTTCTCCCTTTTGGTATGCTCCGAACATTTTTGTGAGACATCATTTCTAAAAATAGCCCCTAAAATGTCCCGAGAATTTGATAAGAAATTCTTTAGAAAATTTATATTAATTGATAGGGTAGGTGTCTGGGTAGGTGTCCTCGATTAATATCTTCTTCTTTTTTTTTACCCCGGAATCTATATAAAACTTGCTACATTATCTTTAATTCTGTCAAATATTCTGTAATCCAGAATTATTACAAGTTTTGACATGATATTAATCCTTTCATGATGGCAGCTGTGCTGGAGCAGCATTAAAAATCCTGTGCCAGGGCATTCTCTTATATATGCAAGTCTCCCATAGGGAACCTCGCATATATAAGAGAATGCACTGGCTTACAAGGTCAATGTAAATAGTGTTTGGCCAATGTATTCTCTTATGCGAGGCTCCATATGGGAGACTCACATATATAAGAGAATGCATTGGCACAGGGTTTGAGAAAAATTTGAGGAAGCTCCAATCATGAAAGGCTAAACATTGACATTGTTTTATGTTGGTTTCAGCATTCTTAGTTACATCCCTACATATTGTTTTAACCCTTTCTGTACTAAATGGATGCTTCCACTCAATTATTAAAGTATACATTGGAATAGTCTATAATTCATGTGGAGTGATGTTAATATATGAGTAGACATCGGCCAGACGAAAAGAAAATACGAATGCAGAAAAATTCATATCCATAGGTGGGAAATGTTCAGATAATAAGTTCAACAAACGACCTATGGGTATTTGATGAACTTATTATCTGAATATTCCCTAAGGGAACTACGCATAAGTGGTATTTAGAACAGAAAGGGTTAAACTATGTTCCTGGTTTCAGAATAATTACTGGCATACAGTTGTTACACTTGTAACAACATCAAGATTAGTCGAAAAGTTTCATATTGACTATTTCAAGAGCAATAAATATGATTTGCCTGAAAATACAGACTTCTTTATTATGGTAATATATATTGATATGTGTCAGTGTCATAGTGGTTAGTATCAATATTGTGGAACTTGGAACAAGCTGTTTCCGTTCATGTATAGTGAAATGCTGACATAATATATTTTATTAGGATAAGACATGGTTAGGTCATACAAAATTGATTTCCATTTCATCAGGCCCACACGCATGGTCCCAAAACCCTATGCAAATGGCATAACAAATTTCCACTAAGTTTTTTATCATACAAATAGCATGTGAAGACGATTGATCTAACAGACCTGTTCCCAATTCATTACTGTAATTGCTAACTGAATGGCAAGCTCAGTCAAAATTGTCCAAAATATGTCAGTAATACTTGATTGGGTGATTTTAGACAAAATAAATCGATCAACAAACTTTTCAACTGTTCAGGAAATATTGGCCACGGGCATTTGAAATTATGCCCAGAGCTAGCTGATGTGGAGTTGAAATTCTTTGTTGATGGGTACCCTCACGCATGCTTTTCAATGTTTTTTGCCCTGAGAGATGGAAAATTGAGTTTGTATGGCATTATTGATGTTCTTATTAGAACACGTATCCTCCCAATCTTATATTCGTGGTGAGGGCTGAAATTACACACATATTTATTACAAACTATTGGCACATTCTTTATGACTCTGTGTATAACTTTCATAAACATTCTTGGTGATGGTTTGATTTTCGAAAACAAAATACCCTAAATGTGAGAGATTTAATAACATATAATAGAGATATCAAACATCCTTAATTCCTCACTAATTCTATTGTCATTGCCTTATTTTCTCAAATTTTAGGCCAAACTTATGGAGCAAAGCAATTATGTCTTGGTAAATTCAAATCTAGCTTGTCTCGGCTAGGGTTTATTAGCTAAAGCAGTAGCCACATCATCTATAAAAGGCTTAGATCTCACACTGCATGCTTCAGCATGGACAAAGATTGCTGCTATTATTATCATTCCATTCTCATTCACACCACCATTCAGCACCCAAATGTCTTCCACTCTTCATGATCACATGGCACTTTGAAAACTTTTGTCTCTTTATTATACACCCTCCCCCCCTGGAATCAGTCCGTCCGTCCGTGGACACAAATTTGTCTAGAGTTTTTCTCGGTCGTTGGCACAGACATCACCCACCATGGGAACCTGTGATTATGTCTGTCAGACTTTATTTGGTGGAGTTTTCCACCTTTTTCGACTTTTCACAACCTGTATAATTTTGTCCGAGCTTTATTCCTACATTTTTAGGTCAATATTTTTAAAACTTGGCACAGATATTTAGTACCATGGGAACCTGTGCACCTGCAATTATGATATTTCCGCTAAAGGAAGCCGTTCACACTGAACTATATGGATATATGTCCTGCGTTTGTAAAACCATAGTAGAAAAGGGGTTAACTTTTTGTGTGTGGTCGCCTACGGTACCTCGCGGTCTTGCTCGGATTAGTCACGCATGCGCAGTCCCAATATAACCGACTGAATCCGCCAGTTTATTTTCTGCTACCAAAGAGAGAAGTCTAAAGGGAGTATTGTTCCGAATTTGTCGTTTAACAACTAGACAACAAATTCAATTTATCGATACAATAATTACTGGTCGCCTACGCGTTAGTTTTTAGAATTATTGTTTCGAATTCACGGACCGTTTCGCTTCAAAACATACAATTGTTCCGTGTTTTCGAATAGGCGGCGGACTTAATATTTTTCAAATCTGAAAATCGACATTTCGCCATAATCAGCCGCCATTTCAAGGCCTTACGAGGCGCATAGACTATTGTGAACAATTCATCTATGTAATTATTATAGAACCTATAAGGTATGATATAATTTGTCAGATATAAAAAATGCCACGTGTTTGTTACCGGAAGTCTCCTAATTTCGTGGGAATTTATTTACGCGTGGACATTTATTTAGCAATAATTACCATCGCTACTGACGCTATTTATCATAATGTTATGAACTACATTCTTTCTCATAATACTTTGTTGTTTTATGGCTCAATACAACTGATCCAGATGTGTTGGTCACATTTGAACTTAAAAGTTGATTACAATTTACATCTGGGTTTATCAATTCAATGTAAAAACAGTAGTGTCATTATTACTTTAATAAATTGACAGAGATTGATATTGGACAAGTGTTATAATTATGTTCATGGTTTGATTCTCGTAACGGAGCATCACCTTCAATGTAACAATCTCAGCCATGTGCTAGCGGACCGTGGATTGCACCCTGGTCAGGGTATTCTGACAGAAATCAGAACTCGGTCCGATACCAAGTTTGTCAGGCTAACAAGTCCCATTTGTGATTACTGAATAAAATCCGAATGCAAATGCCGATTTTCCCCATTACAACACTTGTTCAGGTATGTTGTCGTGGGTGCACTACGCTGCACATGTACACACCTAGGTGTGTGCATGTTACAGAACACTACTGGAGTCGCTAGATCTCATCTAAACAACATGCTTTCACAAAATACTTTGTGTTTTCTGTTTTAATACTGTCACACATGTCTCCTATGATTTAGATGTGTTGGTCGACGCTTGAATTTATCAGACTACAGTTTATCAATATCAGAAAAATAATGACTGTTGTCGTACTAAGATTCGTTAGTGTCATTAATTTCAGACAGGGATTGACATCTGACAGGAGTCAGAATTCTGTTGAGTACATGATTCGATTCTCGTACAGTGCTTCAACTTCACTGTCAAAATTTATAACTGCTAGCATTTAATGATTGCAAGCATGACACTAAAATTAATCGTGATGACAGTTTCACTATTGTCTCAATTCCAGATTTTAGTTATTCTGAATTGTATCCAAAAATTAACCCATCCTTTCAAAATTGCTGGGTTGTATCTCGACAAAATGGTGTCTCCTTCCGGAATACAAACATAATTGCTTTCCTTCCTGTGTAGGTTTACCGAAAAGAAGCGGGGGGGGGGGGGGCTGGATATGGCTCTAATTGGGACACAAAATTACAAATCATGGGTGCTCCGGTTTGCATTCTCTAGAGTAAGGCAAGAGGCTTATCGTCACTCTGACGGTGTTTACTCATGGTTTCACTATCTAAAAATATATTTGAAGATACTTTGGTTTGAACAACCTTTCCCCTTCTTGATTCAATTTTGTGAATGATTCCAGCCTGACAGGTATTTAGAGTCGTGGTGACTTGACCCCTCCAGGTAACTGGCCCACTGGCAATAACTGGCGACCGTGGCCTGGATGACGTTCCCCAATGAATAACGATATAATAGCAGTGGTATTCCAAGACGAGGAAGGTGGGGGGAGACATTATTTATGACAAGTAACCATATCAAATGTGAGCTTGGTACAAGAACAGGCTGTACATCCAATACAGCATGTATTGTTCATAAAGGGCATGGTAGGTATTTTGAAGGTATTCATGGACTAGTTGGAGTCTCAATGAATTTTAAAATATATACGTGTCCCGACCTTTCATACCGTTGATATGGCGAATATACTTCACACACGAATGAAGCATATTTACATGGAAAGCATTTATATTGCCATGTGTCCCACAACCACTGCCAATAGCCTTTCCGACAAGAGGCCATCAGCATGGCTCTTCATACTTCTATTGCCCATATCAATTTGATTATCTGGCACATAGACAATAAAACAGGCGAAGACGTTTGCGCTGTCCAGCTAAGCTTTCGAGGAAGCTCATTGACCAGCATTACCGACCTTTCATAAGACGCAGACAGGGGACCACCCCGTTCGAGTGGCATCCCATCCCCAATGCACAGATGCCCGATCATAAGGGCCTGAAGCCATGCTGCCAACTGCGCATTTCGGTCTATGCTGTCCTCTCTTCCTTAAACATGCCATAAGCGGGACCACTTAGGTCGGGGGAGTTCCTCTCTATCTTGGCTCTTCAAATTAAAATAAAACAACATTATAAAGGGATGTGTATCCTTTACTAGGAGGATGATAATTTCATTCCTTTCCTTCCTAGGGGAGCCATTTTTAGAGCGGGTCTTCCCCTAGTTTGCTGCATGCTTCACACTAACCGACCTATCACACACCTAGGTCGTTCTGCTGCATGATTGGGGGGGCAGAGGCTCAGACCTGAATATTCTGTATGGTGACCGTGAAAATTTACCTGTGTTCATCATCTGACTACATTTTACATCATTTGAACTGATTTCGGTTGTAGAAGGCGCACCTTCATTTCTTAGAATCGGATCGCGGTGGGTATTCCGCTGGGAACGCGGACTGCTCTCAGGTGCCTAGTGGTCGTGATGGCCTAATAATAGTAATGTGTGTGGATTTAGGCTGAACATAATACTTGTGATTGCACATTTTGCTGTCTGTCTCCATTCCAAAGGATGGTGCTCGTTGGGAAATTTCTCCGAAATTAATACTCGTACCGACACTATTGTTTTGGCACCTGAGAGTAGCGGTTTGCTTTCTCATCGGATGCTCTGGTCACCTGCAGTGTTCGGCCATGTTCTCTGAGGGGCTATATATATATCTTTAATGATACATTGGATTGTGCCAGGGATCTCTGCTCTGGCTCCGACCATTGGATTGTTGGGCGCAGCTTTAGTAGGGTCTTCTGACATGATCTCATGATGCCTTATATATCACCATGATATATCTATTATATCATTTTATATATCTATATTTGCGAAAGATTTGTGTCACCGGGTTTCTGCAATGATATCTTGTGAAACGGTGATACATAGGTACCTCAGAGACATGAGACATGTTCTCTGTGGGGTTGTATATCTATATTTAGTGATACGTTGGATCATGACAGGGAGCTGTGATCTGGCTCCGCCCATTAGATTGATGGGCGCAGCTTTGGAAGGGCCTTCTGACATGATCTCATGAGGAAAACTTAATATATATATCCCCCGGATATATATATTATATCATTTTATATATATATATACGCAATGTGTATTGTGATACATAGGTACCTCAGGGACATGTGAACGTGTGATAACTGTTCTAAGGGCAGGACCAGTTCACGCTCCTCCGGTTACGTCTCGACGGTTCAACCAATTCGTGGGGATACGTCTGGTGGAGCTGCCGGGGTATTTGGGACCTCCAGGCCAATTGGCCCCCACCAGACGCTAGCGGTTCTGGGCACTAAAGCTGCCAAAATCGCGTGCGTACGTATCGACACCGGCTGGATGGCCTTCGGCAGCTTAAGCGTAGGGCAGGGGCCGTACCCATGAGGTAAAGCGCCGAGTCCCCCTGGTTACGCTCGCATTACCGACACGGCCTTGCCTGCCACTCCTCCGTGAAGGGATCGGAGAAAAATGACCTCTCCCCACCCTCCAGCTTGGCCAGGATATTAGCTTGGGCATGACCACCTGCAGCATGCGATGGTGGGGGCTCCCTCTGATCCGATGGCTTGACTCGCTTATAGTTGTATAACCCATTTGGGCTAATGGGCTCTCCATTTGATACCTGTGCCACAGATTGGGCATCAGGTTATCTGCCATTTGCATTGGTGAACAGCAGTTAGTTAAACTCTTAATGTTGGTTGTCTTGCCATCTTTGGAGTGGGCCTCCTCCAGTGCAGGTCGTTATGTCGCTAAGGCGGAGAGGGAGTTAGTCTCCTCGCATCTCAAATCGGCTGGATTCTTAGAACTGACGGATGAAGAACAGAGAATTGCTCGGTTCGCTCGCAATTCTGAATTGAATGGCACCACCTGGGATGTTGCTTCCAAAAACAAGGGGGGGAGGTACATGTTTGGGCAATATAGCACTCTAATTATATGAGTTATTTCACGTACCTAATCATAACAGATTCATTAAAGAGTTCATATTTAGGTACAATCTGTTTTAGAAGAGTGCATTCCCTCCAAAAATTTGGCTATTAACTTGATTGCTCGTGCCTCCTCCTGGGCTTGCATTCTTATCCATATAGTTCAGTGTGAACGGCTTCCTTTAGCGGAAATATGATATTTTAAAAAATATAATATATATTTCCTTAAAGAAAGCCTGAACACTGAACTATCATAGGGCCCTCCCATGGCGGTGCCATTCCCAACCCCGCAACTCGCCAATCTCCTGATTGAGTTGAAAATAAACTGGCGGATTCAGTCGGTTATATTGGGACTGCGCATGCGTGACTAATCCGAGCAAGACCGCGAGGTACCGTAGGCGACCACACACAAAAAGTTAACCCCTTTTCTACTATGGTTTTACAAACGCAGGACATCTATCCATATAGTTCAGTGTTCAGGCTTTCTTTAAGGAAATATATATTATATTTTTAAAAATATCATGTCTGTCTGACTTTTTTTTGTGTGGAGTTATTCCCCTTTTTCGACTTGCAACATGCATAATTTTGTCCGTGCTTTTATTCCTGCATTTTATGGTCAATAGGTTCATGATTAGGTTTAGGGGTTAGGGTTGTCCACCTGCAATGGGAATCTGTTACTTTATTATTTTAACTTAATGTTTACTGATATGTGAAACATCTTAGTTTTTTAAAAACACAGGGGTATCCTTAGTCCCATTGGGACAGTCACACCTCTAGTTTGAATAGTTGGTATTCAAGAAATTTCATATGATTTCTGTTATTCTTCATTTAGGTTGAAGACTGATATTAAATTATGTTTCTCAATTCCGGAAATACGCCTGTGATATATACAGGATGGAAACAGGCTGAGATGTTCAAGTATTTGAGTTACATATTTGACACATTCAAGTGGATATACAACTTAACTGCAATCTATAGAGAGACACTGCCACAGTTTGCAAGAAATTTAATTATGCAACACACTATTAGGCCAATATAAAAATATTCTAGATTATCATCCACTCCCAACCCTATTTTTGGCCCCCTCCTCAATTTGTTTAGTTGGATAATTTTGAGGTAAACTTTTGTTCTCATGCCTTAGCCTTCACAGTACATTGAAATGACCTATTAATCAGTCTATTGCAATCAAATTGGGCAATTTAAATCACTTTGTATTGTATATAACTGACCATGACCATTTATTAATATACATTGCAAGCAATGGAAGGTGTATTATTCACCTGGAGAAATTCTCATTGAAAATGAGCAGACGACAGTCAGACCAAAGGATAATGCGAATGCAGACAGATATATCTTATTAATTGGTGGGAAATGTTCAGATGATAAGTTTAATAAATGACCTATGGTCGTTTGTTGAACTTATTATTTGAACAATTCCTAAGGGAACTACTCATCAATGAGTATTTAGTATAGAAAGGGTTAATAAGGTAACTACTCATCAATGAGTATTTAGTATAGAAAGGGTTAATAAGGTAACTACTCATCAGTGAGTATTTAGTAAATAAAGGGTTAACAAGGGAACTACTCATCAATGAGTATTTAGTATAGAAAGGGTTAATAAGGTAACTACTCGTCAATGAGTATTTAGTATAGAAAGGGTTAATAAGGTAACTACTCGTCAATGCGTATTTAGTATAGAAAGGGTTAATAAGGTAACTACTCGTCAATGATTATTTAGTAAAGAAAGGGTTAATAAGGGAACTACTCGTCAAGAGTATTAGTAAAGAAAGGGTTAATAAGGTAACTACTCGTCAATGAAAATTTAGTATAGAAAGGGTTAATAAGGGAACTACTCGTCAATGAGTATTTAGTAAAGAAAGGGTTAATAAGGTAACTACATGTACTCGTCAATGAGTATTTAGTATAGAAAGGGTTAATAAGGTAACTACTTGTCAAGAGTATTTAGTATAGAAAGGGTTAATAAGGTAACTACTCGTCAAGAGTATTTAGTAAAGAAAGGGTTAATAAGGTAACTACTCATCAATGAGTATTTAGCAAAGAAATGGTTAAGATTAAAATATAAAAAATAAAATTCACACGCCCCCGCCCCATTGTTCCAAAAATATTGGATGAGACAACTGGATGAGAATCTAGTAATTTCTTTATATTCGGCCTTAACCCTTTCATGACTGGAGCTGCGCTGGTGCAGCATTACATATTCTGTGCCAGTGCATTCTCTTATATATGCGAATCTCCCATAGGGAGCCTCGCATATATAAGAGAATGCACTGGCTTAAAAGGTCACAGTATCTATTGTTAGATCAATGTATTCTCATATATATGCAAGGCTTCATATGGGAGACTCACATATATAAGAGAATGCATTGTCACAGGGTTTTCACAAAATTTCAGGAAGCTCCAGTCATGGAAGGGTAGAGTAACTTGGCAACACTTTGAACAGTGAATGCTTGATTGTCTCAATGAATATTCACAATGTACAGATAATATATTCATTTAATAAAATCATGATTACAAATACAATACAAATACATTGTAATAATTGCCAATAAATTACAAAGACAGATTACGAATAACCCATTGGTCATTTATTAAATGATTTAAACAGGTTTTATGCAGTAATGTTGGATATAGCAGCTTCCATGTAAAGTCAGTCTTCAGCTTAACTTATTTCATGTTCATATAAGCTTATCCTATCCATACCTTTAACTCAGAATCTGGTCTCTTGTAGCGGTTTCGGCCTGAGCTATATGCATCAATGGTAATTCTTTCTTCTCTTATTCATATTGTTGCACATTTAAACTTGGTATATTGTCATAGTTATTCACATCAATCATAAATTAACTTAAAATTACTCATTTTATATTGTCTGCACCATAACACTTACTTGGCATCTTCGGCCCAAAAAAATAATAATTTTGTTTTACCATAAAAAAAAGATCAATGACGTCCTCAAACATCGATGAGGGATGACCTGTGAACAAAAACATTTGGTTTGTTTTGTCTTGATAGCTTTGGTGCTCAAAAACCCAAACATAGTAGCCTGTCATTTGTCCAAAAAAAAAATGGTTTTGTAAATTTTTTTGGGGATTTTTGGTAACATATTTGATTTTCTAGTCTGGAGACATTGAAAATCAATGTTGAAAAGATTCTCATCGCCTAGTTGCCCCAAAAATGGCGTTTCCATGGCAACAGTGTGTGATTTCTGACGAGTCTGGAAAATGTTCAAATCTGAAGTATTTTATTGAAAACGATTAGAGATTTTGGTTGATATAATTATATAATCATATTTAGGCCATTAAAATAAAATATCTCTTCTCAGGCAATTAGATCTCAATTTTTATATGAGGGAGGGAGGCGATATATTTTTATTATTTTCTCCAAAAAAAAACTCCAGAAACTTAATTTTGTTTTTCAAATTCAAAATTTCTAACAGAAAAAAAAGAAAATATCAGTGAAGAGGGAGGTGTATTTTGATTTAATTAGTCTTATTGGTATATGGGAGAAAAAATATTTTGCCCAAATTTTTTTACAAAACCCCATTTTCTGGACAATTGACAGGCTAGTAAAAGCTCAAATGGATGACGATGATCTGCAAGTCTGCTGAATTAATAATCCTTTGACAAGGTTAATGTGTGACCTTGAACAACTGGAATTGTCTTGAAAGCTATTAAATTGCCATGGAAGCCTTGAATTGCAGTTATACATGGACCTCTTGCTGAATGCAAAATTGTAGTCCAAGTCTTCTTGGTCCACAATAGCTTGGGATATTTGTTGGGTTGATGCTGTTTTGGACCGAGTCCCATCCCGTTACTCTTCCATAACAGACTTTCATTGAAAAGATGTACTATATTTACACGTTGAGCCCAGGCATTCACGAGAACCCCTGAATATGATTAATCATCTGAAATGTCCGCGATTACATGTAATATGTCTTCAAAATGATATATCATTTCCTGTTATAGAAAAAGGTAAAGTGATGATGCCATCGTTTAATATATTGTTTACATACATTTTCTGATGGCGTGACAAATCAAAATTCTCTGGAAAACAAGGCTTTGTTAACTTATAAATCTCATTGCTTTGACATTCAATGGACCTCTGGTATACTGTACTCATATCTGGTATCATCATGCTTGGGAAAGGCTGCCATCTATGCGTCCATATGACATAATCTGAGGAGATACAAGCAAGATAATTCCCGCCCATGATTCTGGGTGTAAAGTCTGTTATAGAAAAGTAACGAGACAGGACTCGGTCCAAACAGCATCAACCTTACCGATATCCCAAGCTGTTGTTGACCGAGAAGATTTGGTCTAGCAAAATTGATGGTCTTGAAAAATAACATTGAATGGTCTTGAATTTCGGGAAAGATGGACTTGAAAAACGTTGCAAAATGGCCTTGAGTTTCATTAAGTCTGATCAGTGGAAACCATGTTGGAATATCCCGAATAGCTGTATTTGGTAGAAAGTTAGCTTGACCTCAGCGGAATATGAAAATAGCTTTATATGGTATTTGAATAATACCAATGTTTTGAACTGCCATGATTTAAAGGTAAATATTTAACCCTTTCACAGCCCTAGGAATTAATTAGCCTAGGCAATAATTACGCAATGCCTAGGTAAAAGCCGAGGCAAAATCAGTTTGCCTGGACAATTATATTGCCTAGGTAAAATAAGTTAATTTAGGTTACTAAAATTTCATTGTGTCTATCAGAAATAGAATCTCTTTAGCCAAAATGACTTCTTTTCACTCTTATCATATATTGTCCTGCAATAGCATCCATGGCACTGGGATATTAACTACCAGTATAAGTACACTTATTTTGGAGATGGTTCTGGATGGTTTGGGGAATTGTACATGTAATGTTGACTAGTGGCCTGGAACCAATTTTCCCCAAAATAACCAAGAATATAGAAAACATTAATTTGAGTGAATTAGATTTAAGCATACAGTATCTATTTGAATCTATGAATCTATTTGATCAGTCAGTGAATCTACCATGAACCACTTCAATGTTTATGGGATTTAGTTGGCTGACCAACAGTCTTCATGACCAGTCTAAATGTCATTATTCAACCATCAAATATTACAACCATCCAGATACATCTATATCTATCTATCTATCTTGTTAACCATTCATGATTGGAGCTTCCTGAAATTTTGCGAAAACCCTGTGCCAATTCATTCTCTTATATATGCGAGTCTTCCATAGGGAGCCTCACATATTCATGTATAAGAGAATACATTGGCCTAACAATATTTACATTTACCTTGTAAGCCAGTGCATTTTCTTATATATGCGAGGCTCCCTATGGGAGACTCACATATATAAGAGAATATATTGGCCTAACAATATTTACATTTACCTTGTAAGCCAGTGCATTCTCTTATATATGCGAGGCTCCCTATGGGAGACTCACATATATAAGAGAATATATTGGCCTAACAATATTTACATTTACCTTGTAAGCCAGTGCATTCTCTTATATATGCGAGGCTCCCTATGGGAGACTCACATATATAAGAGAATATATTGGCCTAACAATATTTACATTTACATTGTAAGCCAGTGCATTTTCTTATATATGCGAGGCTCCCTATGGGAGACTTGCATATATAATAGAATACACTGGCACAATGCTGCACCAGTGCAGCTCCCATCATCAAAGGGTTAGCCATTACCAACGACTAATAAATATTGGTGTCGGATGTTGTTACAGATATATATGCTTTTAAAATTAATTCCAATTGTTGAGGTGGTGTCTTCATTGTCACAATATGCATATAGAAAAATGTGATGCTTTAGAAATTACAAAAAAGATTAACCTTGCAAAGATGTTATCACAAATGACCAATATTATTCATATCGCTTCTATTTATGTGAGGCAAGCCTGAGTTTAGTATGTCTAGCATTTGCAGAATGAGGTCCCCAGAAGGTGAATTTAGTGAGGCTATCCTGCATAGCAAATTCACCCTCTCTGGACCTCATTCTGTTTAGGCCTCATCTTCTCTGGAAAGTTTCTTTATTATAAAATTTCTATAGAAACTTCTTCACAGAGATTCTATTTCTTTTTTAGTTTAGTTTCTCTATATCCCAAAATTGGCAGATGACACATTGCATCATCGAGGTTCCCAATGGGTGTACATCACAATATTCACCATTTGGGAACTTCAATCTGAGTCTGTGTCGCCTATAGCAGGTGAGGCCATGCATAATGAG
This sequence comes from Siphonodentalium dalli, assembly GCA_032622095.1. NCBI lineage: Eukaryota > Metazoa > Mollusca > Scaphopoda > Gadilida > Siphonodentaliidae > Siphonodentalium > Siphonodentalium dalli. The sequence goes on from CP136069.1 coordinate 193,101,268, forward strand.
GTCACCAGAGGGTGAATTTGCTATGTGGGATAGCATCACTAAATTCACCCTCTGGGGACCTCATTCTGTAAATGACAGTTACACTATACTCAGGCGTGATGTGAGGTAAGACATGTCATGTACGAAAGTGAAGCACTGGTATACTATTTGTTAAAGGTACTCAATCCGATTTAACGCTCCAAAATTTCTTTGGCTTCGGGGGTAAATAATATTTGATTCGAGTCGAGGAACCCACCCATCAAAGCTCAGAGTGATCAGATATAAATTTTTGAAGTTTGTTATTTCAATTATTTGTGGCCCAGAAACATGCCATCAAATGGATGGTCTCGGTCAAAACTGCAGATGAAGATGGATAACTCTAAAAACAAGTGGTAATACGGCCAAAGTTTGTGAATACTCAAGTGATAATACGGCCATATTTCATTGAACAAAATATTGATAAATACACGTTTTGGGAAATTTGATGCCATAGTTGATAGTGGTTAGCATTATTTTGTTGCTATTAATCGATTCTGATAACTAAAGCGTATTTTAAAGAAATGTTGTTGTTGTATCTCGATGATATGGGGACCATCTGATCGGATTGAGTACCTTTAATCTTTTCTCATTTTATAAATGAATAACATTGCCATTGTTTTAGTTATAATTATGCCAGCCCAAGAAAAAATAAAAAAAATACTGTGATTCTCTATTGTTAAGAAATAAGGAGACTTAGGAGGTGATCATTATCTTTGCATTTCGTAATGTATCCTCATTGTATATTGTAATCAAATATATTTAGCTGTGATTGATGGAATAAACTGAAAAACCATGTGACTATCATGGATTTTGTATTACAGTTCCATTCCCCATTATGCTTGTGAGCCACCATTCATATAAATCACATGTATAAAAAAGATGAATGTTCATTAAAACATGCACACAAGTAACCATCATGTCAAACAAATTTAATATCTGTGTTAAAAAGTGTTTCAAGAATTAATTTGTTTTAGAAAATTCCTATTCATTCATTCATTGCACAATTCTGTGGACACATTCTAGTTCGAAAATGACCTACTTTCAGGTGATGTTGTAAATATTCCCATTTTTGTCTCCAAAAAAAAGGTTTGAATAGTGATAAAATACAGTAATGCTCTAAATAATCGTCTCCTTAACCACAGCATAATTATGGGTAATTTTTCAGGTTTTAGTCGGAAATATGGCTTGTTGCCATTCATCGGAAGCTCTCACTGAGGGCTTTCCGATGAATGGCAACAAGCCATATTTCTGAATAAATCCTGAAAAGTTACCCATAATTCTGCTATGGTTAAGGAGTCGATTATTTAGGGCATTACTGTAATACTGCATGTAAAGCCGCCACGGCACATCAATGTTTTTTTCTTACGTTTGTTTGCTTTTAAAATTAATCCCTATTGTCATTTATACGTTAACATACATTTTTCTATTTCTGTGCATTTTTCTATTTCTGTGCTTTCTTTTTAGGTTCAGTTAGATGCATCACAACGTGAAAGCATTTCATCATCATACCCAGCTGAATACTACTTATCAAACTACTCTCGATCTCAGGAAATCATATCCCAGATCAGTAGCTTAGTGGACAGTATAACGGTACTCATACAGGGAGCTGGTGCTGTCTTCTCAGGTAACATTACAATGTTGCACTCTCAGAATTATCACATGGTTCCCACTTTTGTTTTTTAAAGTCCTTAAATATGGGGTCCTTCCTCGAGAGCACTTGAATTCATTTTATTCCTTGAAAGTTATTTGAATTTCACCTTTAATCTTTGAAAAGCGCTTGAATTTAGTCAAGTGAAACTTTATGAACAGTCATATGTTTCAAATATTGTAAAATTTTAGTCTGATGTTTAGTTTTAGTACCATTTTCTTAGCACACACCACTGCATACCCACAACATTACAAGTTATGAGAGAAAACCCATTTCATTTGGAGAGAATGTCTGCTATCCATTGTAGTTTGGATAAGAATTTATAACAGACCTTAAGTTTTATGTCTGTGGTCCTTGAAAAGCGTTTAAATATTGCTCAAAATTGGTTAGCAATAATAAGTGGAAATCCTGTATCAGCATTCTCAAGTCATTAACTCTAGTCACAGCTTTCAGCCTATCTTGATGAGGTTATCAGTGAGAACTGGCTACATCCTGGTGTCGGCCTGAGTTATTCTTATATGCAATAAATTGTACGTGCTTTGCTGGAGATGTTCTGGTAAAGATTGTTTGAGTTTCATATACAGTAATGCCCCAAATAATCGACTCCTTAACCACAACATAATTATGGGTAATTTTTCAGGATTTATTCGGAAATATGGCTTGTTGCCATTCATCAGAAAGCTCTCAGTGAGAGCTTTCCGATGAATGGCAACAAGCCATATTTCAGGCTAAATCCTGAAAAGTTACCCATAATTATGTTGTGGTTAAGGAGTCGTTTATTTAGTCCATTACTGTATGCCAATATTGCAATGCATCAAGCTCATCTCTGAGGATCATAACTCAACCAATATCAGAACACAATGTACAGTGAAACCTCTCTAAACCGAACACCCTTCAGACCGCCCCTTCCATCTGGTTTAGAGAGGTGTCCGGTTTTTAGAAAATCGCGTCACCGTCAGTGATATATTGCCGGCGTTTAATACCAAGAATGACCAAGATTGTATTATTGATTAATGAGAATTTATTGAATAATTATGAGAACGAAATACATGTAAAACAAAAACATAACAAATTATATAAAACATATAGAACATGATTTGTGCAACTAGTCCGACTTTAGAAAGAAACTGTCTCGATTCTTGCCGATGTCTCTGATCGTTGATTTGCCGATGCCATATTTAACACTTAGTTCTTTGCATGTCGGCTTAGGCGTTGAGCTGAGATCTTTAATAACTTTGACTTTCTGGTCTAGTGTTAACTCTGTTCGATGTCGTTTTCGTGAAGGCTCAGTCATTGTGAAAGATTCAAACTGTTATGCTGACTATACGTCAACATCGGGCAATTATAGCAATTTATTGTTTTGACAATGGTTGTAAAAACAGAGTCCAATTAACTGGACGCAATAACTGTTGCAAAAACAATATGTCAGTGCTCTAATTCTCGATCTGTGAGCGTAGATATCTAATCAGACTCCTGTTGTTACAATCCAGTTCAAAAGAACGCTAATTAAATGGTCCGCTTATCCTGGAGTACGTAATCGCTATACTCTCGGCTCGTCTCGGCCGATCTCGTATCGGCAGATACGAGATCTCATCCGATCTCGTCCGGTATTCAGCGCTATTAATCACAGTGTTCGCTTAATTATGGACTGACATACGCGTCCGATATCCGGAATTTGGAGGTTCCGGATTTTAGAGGTAATTTTTAGTGAGAATGCACGTGGGTGAATTTGGGACCGGACATTTCATTCGGATTGGCGAGGGATCCGGTATGTGGAGGTTTTACTGTACTCTATATATTTGGAGGTTTTACTGTACTCTATATATTTGGAGGTTTTACTGTACTCTATATATTTTTTTGGAGGTTTTACTGTACTCTATATATTTGGAGGTTTTACTGTACTCTATATATTTTTTTGGAGGTTTTACTGTACTCTATATATTTTTTTGGAGGTTTTACTGTACTCTATATATTTGGAGGTTTTACTGTACTCTATATATTTTTTTGGAGGTTTTACTGTACTCTATATATTTGGAGGTTTTACTGTACTCTATATATTTTTTTGGAGGTTTTACTGTACTCTATATATTTTTTTGGAGGTTTTACTGTACTCTATATATTTGGAGGTTTTACTGTACTCTATATATTTGGAGGTTTTACTGTACTCTATATATTTTTTTGGAGGTTTTACTGTACTCTATATATTTTTTTGGAGGTTTTACTGTACTCTATATATTTGGAGGTTTTACTGTACTCTATATATTTTTTTGGAGGTTTTACTGTACTCTATATATTTGGAGGTTTTACTGTACTCTATATATTTTTTTGGAGGTTTTACTGTACTCTATATATTTTTTTGGAGGTTTTACTGTACTCTATATATTTGGAGGTTTTACTGTACTCTATATATTTTTTTGGAGGTTTTACTGTACTCTATATATTTGGAGGTTTTACTGTACTCTATATATTTGGAGGTTTTACTGTACTCTATATATTTGGAGGTTTTACTGTACTCTATATATTTTTTTGGAGGTTTTACTGTACTCTATATATTTTTTTGTGTGTGTCCAGTTCATATCTTTTTTTATGTCCCCGTTTAAAAAACTGAACATATTATGTTATTGTTCTATCTGTCCGTCTGCCTGTTCGCTTTCTGGATGATAACTTTAGATAATCTCAACTGAATGGAATGAAATTTGGTATGTGAGTTACAAGCACAAAATTCAGGTCAAGTTTGAAATTTGGTTCCGCCTGCCAATTTTCACCAGCATTATGGCCCTTTTTGTTGGAATTTTCACTAAATTTTCGTTTCCGATTAATAACTAGTAACTCTGAATGCAATGAAATTTGGTTTGTGAGTTTACTGGCCCATAATAAATGTCATGTTCAAATTTGGGTTCCACCCACCAATTTTCACCAGAGTTATGGCCCTTGTTGGAATTACCACAAGCATATTTTGGGATGCCTTACCGATGCTCTTTAATTTAAATATTAAGTTCCTTTTATTCCAGGACAAGATAGTGCTCTTCACAAAATTAACCAGTGTGCTGAAAAAATACAGAAGTGTGCAATCAAACTGAAGGAGTCGACATTAGAGGGAAACCCGAGAGACAGCATGTGTGACTCGTTTAACAAATCATGTCGACTCTCAGACGGTCACTTAGACCAGCTTGATTTCGCTTCCAATGAAGTCAGTGATGCAGCTATTAATTTGGTGCTCCATATAAAAAAGTCACTCGAGAAAAGACTCACGCCAACAAAACCCAAAAGACTGCTACCATCATCACCATGTAAAACTCAGACTCTGTCATCACCGAATGTTAACGTTCGAAACAATTCTGTGCATCGGAAATTAATGGCACTCGATAGCAGTTCTTGAGGATTCTCTTTTATTTACAGCAATGAAATTGATATACTATTATTTTTCCAGAAATTGAATGAGAACTAATTGAGCATGCTAGTTCTCCCTTTCATGACGGGAGCTGCGCTGGTGCAGCATTATAGATCCTGTGCCAGTGCATTCTCTTATATTAACCCTTTGAGTGCCAGGGGCCGATCTCATCGGCCCTAAACCTACAAAATAAGTCTGTTAAAGAATATAAGAATAAATTATTAAAATTGTAAAAAATTGTAAAAAAAAAAGTTGTTAGGCCAATGCATTCTCTTATATATGCGAGGCGACCTATGGTCGAATCGCATATATAAGAGAATGCATTGGCACAGGGTATATGGGTTGATACAAAAATCGACCTGGCACTCAAAGGGTTAACGAGTCTCCCATAGGGAGCCTCGCACATATAAGAGAATGCACTGGCATACAAGATCAAGGTAAATATTGTTAGGCTAATGCATTCTCTTATATATCTGACACTCTCTATTGAAGACTCGCATATATAAGAGAATGCATTGGCACAGGGTTTTCGAAAACATTTCAGGTTATTGACCATATTGAGGATGAAGTACACCCAACAACTCAGATGTTAATCTTCACAAAAAATTGGGACATATTATATTTCTGTTTCTTTCAAAATTAAACCCTTATCTTCCAGGTTAACCCTTGTAAGCCAATGCATTATGTTATATATGCAAGGCTCCATATGGGAGACTCACATATATAAGAGAATGCACTGGCACATGATTTTTAATGCTGCACCAGTGCAACTCCCATCATGAAAGTGTTAACAAACTTGAACAGACGATCTTGCACAGAATATAGACTGAATGTGCTGGCAGCGGAAAATCTTCAATGATTAATTTAACATTTTAGTCTACTGTACAGTAATGCCCTAAATAATCGACTCCTCAACCACAGCAGAATTATGGGTAATTATTCAGGATTTAGTTGGAAATATGGCTTGTTGCCATTCATCGGAAACCCATATTTCCGACTAAATCCTGAAAAATGACCCATAATTCTGCTGTGGTTAAGGATTTGATTATTTAGGGCATTACTGTACCTTGGTGAAGGAATTCAGAACTCTTTTTGAGACTCGCTTCGTTCTTCTCTGCAATGTTTGTGTTGTTCAGACATTATATAGTTACCTGGTGAAATGTAATTGGAAATTCATTTGTTGCACCGAAGAAGGCCTCCGGTAAAAAGTTATGCACCATGCAATGAGCGTTAATATTCCCATTATTATATCCTTGTAATGAAGTTATAGGGGGATAAACAGGAATCAGTTCGGACGGACAGACGTCCAAGAACGCAATTTTGTCCAGGCTTGTATTCCTAATAATTTCCTATTTACAGAACCCTATTTTATACATTCTTTGGTCCACACAGATTTATGAAAGGTGCTATCACTACTCACTTCATATTACATCCATGTATACGCTTCCAGCTTCCACACATAGTTATTGCTGGTTACTTGCTTTCATATGGTATATTTTGGTAATGGGAGTATTACGGTAGTAGCAATGCATCTGTGGACCTCATTCTGCTTAGGCCTCATCTCTGGAAAGTTTCTTTATTAACAAATTTCTATAGAAACTTCTTCACATAGATTCTATTTCTTTTTTAGTTTGGTATCTCTATATCCCCAAATTAGCAGACGACACATTGCATAATCAAGGTTCCCAATGGGTGTACATCACAATATTCACCATTCTGTAAATGGCAGGCACACTAAACTCAGGCTTGCAACAAATATTGATCATTGGTGTTCAATAACATGAGTGTGTGCAGGAGATGAACTATATTGCACTCATTTCTTATGCCACAAGTTACAACTGGAGCCTGACGGCTCTCATGGCACTGCGACACAGCAAACTGTGTCCTATCGGAGGCCCCCACCCCCTCTTTTCGTACGCCGTATTCCATGCCCTGTTATGCGGTACGCCGTATTCCGGCCCTCTGTTAGGAGGTATTCGGTATTCCAAAAATACAGCTATTCGTACGCCGACCTTCCAAAAAATGGAATTTTCATATATTTTTATGTATTCCATATGGCTGTTAACTGGTATTCCGTATTCCACCATCTGTGTTAAGTGGTATTCCGTATTCCACGGGGGGTGGGGGTGGGGGCCTCCTATCGTTCACACACATGTGTGGTTCTGTGTATTTATTTCTCAAAGTATTCAGTAGCCGACAACTCGATTGGTACTTCCTCGTTGACTACACCTATCTCTGCAGTTCTCCCTGCTTTGTGAGAACAAAGAAAATTTGGTGGTCAGCTGCTAATTCAACCCAACCCTAATCTCAGTGCCAGGGGGGCGATTCCATTCATTGCGCTCGGCTACAAAAAGTAAGGAAATTACAATGGGCAATGAATTGAATGATCAGGCATAAATTTAGCGTAAATACTGCGAGTACACTGGCTGCACCTACGGCCGAGGTGGTGTAATTTTTAGTGTATTCTAATATGACATCACTTTCCGCGAAAAGATCGGTTGTCAACTGAGAAAGCACATGGAAAATATTTATGTAATGGATTAAATTAATTTAATTTTTAATAATCTGTCAGAAATATGTAATTCAATTGAATGACAGTTAAAATTATTTATCCAAAGTTTTAGATACTTAGTGTCAAGGTTGGTCTAAAATTAGGTATTTTGTTTGTTCGATAAAAGTCAAAATTCTCGTTAGTTTCATTGTGAATATCAGATATTGTTGCTCATTTACTTAAGTCTTCGTTTGTTTGACATGCCCAGTGTGAGTTTTGTCAAATTTACTGAATAAAAAGATATGTTTTATTTGCAGTTACATGTATAACTATGCTATTTTTAGATTACTCCGGTCACTAAAAATCATTCCATTCACTTTTGCCCAGGGTAATTTACCCATTGTAGCCGAGCGTAATGAATGAAATCACCCCCAGATCATCTCACAAATGCTCATTTCAATGTTTTGTCATAATTTGTTTTCTGTTACTCTTCACATTTTTGCATGTATTTATTCAAGCTAAAATTATGAAACAACATCTGTGTCCTCTTTTTCTGTTCCAGCCCATTAGGCCATCTATTATATATTTTGAAAGATCTGTGTGTGTGTGTGTATCTGTCTGTGTGTAATCGATGGACTCGAAAATGGCCCAGCCGATTTCGATGAAACTTGGTATGTGGGGGTATTTTCGGGTCAGGAGTAACATAGGCCTATTGATTTTCAGATCCGAGGTCAACTTTTCACGTGCCGAGGTCAAATCTGTTTTTACGCCGTTTTGCGCTAATATATTTCAGTTCGGTGCTCACAAATCGATTCGATATAGTGCGAATAATAAATTGCCAGTCATATAATTTGCACGGTTAGAATCTGTGGCGCTTCATCTTTCCAATGATGCATCACACGCCTGTGTACGTTTAAAGTTTCTACCTTAATTATCGGGAAGAACGCAGGACCTTGCTTCGCTCATCGAAAATCATTGCGGAAATATATTACGCCATCAACATATCGTGACGTGATCGCGTTAACTCTTATCCGGCCGATGTCGTGTTAACTCATCACCGGCCGAGGTATCCGCAAATGACATTGGGCTATATATCTCGGAAACGGGTGGAGCTATCGACTTGAAATTTGGTATGTGAATGTATCTTGCCCCGGATACGAATTTTATCGGGTCGCCGAGCCCGTGCGACGCCAGCTTCGCGCATGCGCAGACCAGATCTCGGAAACGGGTGGTGCAATTGACTTGAAATTTGGTTTTTGAATAGCCCGGACGAAGTCGGGTCACCTTCTAGTTATATATAAATTACTAGATTTACATCCAACTGTTTTTAGAAAAATGGGGCAGGAGGGCAAATATTATTTTTTATATTCTATTCGTCATAACATAAATGGTCATGACATGGAGTTCTAGATATTGAAGCGGTATCCTATCTACTATATATTTTGAGACTTCTGTATATATATATATGTGTGTGTATATCCTTTATAGACTCGAAAACGGCTTGACCGATTGAGCCCAAACTTGCTATCTAAGGGTAAAAACCCACGAGAAGTGCCATCGCACCGCTTCTGAGAACGTCCGAGCACTCCTTCACCCTTCGCCCTGCCACCGTCGTTGGAATTGATGGGTTAATGATTAAGGAGCGTTCGTATCTGCGGTGTTGTTGTTAAAGAGCGTTTATATACACGAGTATAAATACGGCTCAATCGACCATCTCGGAAACTGGGGATGTCAATTTCGTACTTCGGGCTTCCAAGGGACGTGGGAGATTTTCGTCGGGTCAGTTTGTCCGCCTGAGGTGACCTTGACCTTGAAACGGGTACCCACAAATGACCTTGGGCGATATCTCGGTCGTCAGCGGTGACATCGACGTGAAATTTGTTATGTATGGTCAACACGGGACAGGGAATATTTTTGTCGGGTTATTTTGTCGACCCAACATGACCTTGAAACGGGTACCCGCAAATGATAGCATGCTGTCGGCGTGCCTGTACAGGGTTACCTTGAAAAACAATAATTAATGGATCGACCAAAGCCATGGGACCAATCCCGCCAATGGCGGGCTAATCTGCTAGTCTTATTTAATACAAGGTGATTTATATTGTCCAATTTGATTAAAAAAAAAAAAAAAAACTGAATTGAAATGTAATTTGACCGTAAAGGCATGACAAAAAAGTTTACTTAAAAGATATGTAACTAAAATAACATTCAGGAGGGGACTAAAAACAGGGTCAGGAGGGGATGTAAATCTAGCAATTTTTTTTTTTATATTGGTCTTACCTAGGATAAGATATCCAATAAGATTTTTGTTCTTTCAGTTTCCCTTGGGCCTTCAAAACCTGGAAAAGCCTTGAATCTGACAAATGACAATACCATAAAATTCAAGGGCATACTAGTACATGTACCTGGACATACTGCCAAATATCAAGGCCCCTAATGGCCCCTTATGGTAATTCAAGCACTTTCTAGGCCTTGAATTGAATTTCAAGTTTAGAAAGTGCTTGAATTACCATAAGGGCCCTTGAATTTTAGGTTAGAAATCTTTGAACACCCTTGAAAATTGTCACAAAATGGCCTCCATTGCGCTTGAATTTGATTAGCTCTGACCTGTAGGATCCTGCACTACTGTTCTGCTAATTAATCTGAGTGGAGGATCAGTAAAATTTATTGTTGACTCAGGCCTCTTTCCGACGTATATTCTGTGACCTATTTAACTATCGAAACATAGCATGCCTTATTCTGATTACGTTAAATTCAAGAGTCATAATTCTGTCATTTTGAGATTCTTCAATGTTGTTTCACTTTGTTTAGGATGTGTTTGACCTACATTAATGCCCCAAGTAATCGACCCCTTAACCACAGTAGAATTATGGGTAACTTTTCAGGATTTAGTCGGAAATATGGCTTGTTGCCATTCATCGGAAAGCTCTCACTGAGAGCTTTCCGATGAATGCCAACAAGCCATATTTCCGACTAAATCCTGAAAGGTTACCCATAATTCTGCTGTGGTTAAGGGGTCGATTATTTAGGGCATTTCTGTATTGTGCATTAGTGACTTTCATAGATTTCATTGTTGAAATTGATTCATTCAATCAGGAATCAATCATCAATGCCGTGATTACTTCTTGGATATTGATTTCAGGAGTGGAACAATCTAAGAGAGAAATCTACTGGTTAAATAGGGTACCTCCGCTCCTATTATGTCCAGGGATTATACAATTCTATAGTGGTTTAGAATGCACTGGGTGGTCTGGTCCCCTGATATGGCGGTTCAGTCCGGACAACCCATTACCTTCCGGTAGACCACATCATCTCCCTCTCATGGATACTTTTCTCAGATATGTTCACTGTGACATTATAACCTGAATTGGTAATTAAAGATAACATCCAAAATTTAGGATGATATTTTTTTTGTGGACATTCTGGAGGAAGTGTGTGGTGAATGTAATGCACTATTATGGAGAATATTCTGTTTGGGGAAAGGGTGGGTAGATGTCCCCAATCGCCATCACCAGCTTAACAATCATATTTAAGCAGGTGGTGGTGATTCAGGGCATCTGCCCACCCCTTAGTAGGCCCTTACCCAAACAGTATATTCTCCATAAAAGCGCATTACATTCACCACGCACTTCCTTCACTCTTACAAAGCCTAACTAAATTGATGTTTTTTCCTTAAAGGGACCCAACGCAATCCCAGTGGGTAAATGAGCAAAAAATATAAGTCTGTAAAAACATGACTAAGAACATGGAGAACTAGATAAACTTTGTTGTTATATTCATTATTGATAGATTGATAGTTCTCCAGTAAAAAATATTTCACGTGTTTAACCCAGTGTTATATGAATAAAACTGTTCAAGTGATTTGTCAACAAACATCGCTAATCGTGTAGTAAGTTCAACTATATTCAGGGCATGCACATCCTCAATTCCACTATTGTGGTATTCCACTATTATAGTGGTATATGACTATAACATATTCATATTTCCTTTATTTGCGTCGGGAATAGAATACGGCGCATACCAGTGCACAGCCAAATGTCACTCTCAACAATATCGCAGCGAATGAACAGTCTTCTGACAAAATTCGTTGTGCGATCTTTTGCGCCAGCTTTGTTATTCAATAATATTATAATATTACTAATATATGCCTATCTAAATGACAATAATATGATGACTCAATCGCTCCTTCATAACAACAAATCAACTAATTGAATGCTAATTGAGTTGGTTATGGTGTGCCGTCATGATTAATCATTCTCCTGGACAAACAATATCTATGATATCGAACTAGTGCGACACTGATTTTGAATAATATTTGTGTGAAATATGATTTTGGATTATCCCTCTTTTATCAAATTAACAAAACGGTAATGACCGTAATGGTCATCATCATCATCATCATCAATGTTTGGGGAGTAAGTCGCCATGACTTTTACCCCTTTCACATAATAACATACATGTATAGAATAACGTAAATGAATGAATTCAGTTTTAAAGTTATCCTTGACGTTTAGTCATACAGATACCGCTCGTTATAACAGTTGTTATCGAATAGCTCCTTGAACTGTTGAACCGATTCGGTGGAAACAATATAATCCGATAAACTATTCCAGCTTGTAATCACTCTCTGGGAAAAGAAATATTTTCACACATCTTTGACAATTATGGTCTTTTGCATCTTATGCTTGTGTCCACGTGTTCCTTTGTGGAGTGTGTCTTCAAAAAACACACATCTGTCTATGTTATAGGATCCGTGTGTTAGCTTGTACACTTCTATCATATCTCCCCGAGTTCGCCTGTATCTGAGAGACATGAGGCCACATTTCACAAGGCGATTATGATCTGACAGATTCCAGAATTTAGCTATCATTTTGGTAGCTTGCCTTTGGACAGATTCTATTGCTCGCGAATGTTTATATAGATGTATAATGCAAACGACGTTTCCGTATTCCAAAATGGGCCTTATTAATGTTTTTATCAGCATTGTCATTATGTCTTTCTCTTTATAATCGAAAGTTCACTTGATTATGTATATCATTTGTTGATCGAAATTGAGGTTTTCGTCTATATATATCCCGAGGTCTTTCTCAAATGTTGATCTCAAAATCGCAGGCCTCGCTTCAGTATCAGTCATGTAGTACGCGTTTATCGGATTGTTATGCCCGAAGTGAATAATATGAATCTTTTCAGAATTAAACCTCACTTGCCAATCGTTCGACCATTTACAAACTTTGTCGACGGATGCTTGTAAATAAATTTTAAAGGGCGAACCATATATCAGCAAAAATTTTACTGTCACATTCAAGGTTGTCAGGTAGATCATTGATATATAGGAGAAAAAGTATTGGTCCGAGAACACTCCCTTGAGGAACACCACTTTTAACCTCCAAGAATGACGAAGCTTCGCCCTGAACGATCACCCGTTGATAACGCTCTACTAAGAAGTTGTGGATCCATTTTAGAAGTCCACCAGAAATTCCATAGCATCAAAGTTTATGTTCCAACCGGACGTGAGGCACCGAATCGAACACTTTACGAAAGTCCAAGTAAATTGAATCAACGGGTTCGTTAGAGTCCAGATTTTGAGTGACATCTTCAAGATATTCCAACATTTGTGTATGTCATATACCACTATAATAGTGGAATTCAGGATGTGCCTGACCTGATATTATTTTGAATATGATTTTCAGAATATTTTTGAATGCTTTGACCTTTCCCAATTATTACTGTCAAGTTTTGATTAAAATTTGGTTTCTTTGTGGAACAATTAAACTTTTATTGGTAATTCCACTAACATTAAGGAGGTGCCCCATTCGTGAATTTTCAAAAAAAATCTAAATTTCAAACAATCAATTTGAAGGGAAAAATCATTATCCTTTATAACCAATGTATGCTATAGTATTATAACAACACATGTTTACCCTCCCAATATGAGAGATATATGAAAAAAATAAAAACAACCATTTTTTCATGCAGATCAAATTTAAAAAATTGATATCTTATCACTCTGCGCTTTGATGGGTGGGTTCCTCGCAGTCTGAGTAAACTCATACCTAAATATTCATTACAACATTGAATATTAGGTCTGACGGATAACATCGCTATCTCATTTCCAAGTCCTCGGGATTCCGTAATCTGATTGATTGCGTAAATTATTTTCCGTCCAATGAAACCGTATGGGTTGATAAACAAGTGTTAATGGGCGGAGACTCCCATAATGTCACCTCTAAATATCATTCTGAACTCCTCGACCTGTGACCTCTGCGGCTGAACTCCTCGACCTGTGACCGCGACGAGGTTTGCCGAATGCTCTAAATATAGTAACACAGCGGAATTTCGAGGCTTGCAAATTCAACAGAGACAGAAAAAATTGCTTCGAAATTATATATTCGGTACGATTCCGATTAATTTGAAGGATGTGCTGGACCTGATAGATAGGCCTGCGTATGGTACCAACTTGGCCTCCCATAAATATAAATAGAACTTTACTCATGTCAGTGTATTTGATTTACTTTATTGTAACATGGTTTGCAAATCGACAAATTATTTGCCGTAAAAAAAAAGTCATCTGAAAGTCAAACACCGAGGAAATGACTTAATTTTATGCTTTTAAATAGTTCTAAAGCATCATTTTTGATGACGACCTAATTTTTTGCTCTCGGATGCAGCTTTCCCGTTGATGCAGCGAGTTCATCTCCCGAAAAATAATAGTCGCACACACGACAAATATTATCTTCTGTAAGTTTTAATGTCGCGACACAGGCCTTCTGTGGGTTGATGAGTCGGCGAAGCACAACAAATAACACGTGGGGACACCTGTCAATCATCGATGTATTTTTAAAAATCCGTGACGTCATTTTGGGGAAGCTCTTCGCTGAATAGAAATGGTTTTGGCTACATTAGCTCCAGACTCTATATTTCAAATATAGAGTCGACGTTCACCCAGACTGGGTTCCTCGACTCGAATCAAATATTTTTTTACCCCCGAAGCCAAAGAAATAGTAATTTGGGAGCATTAATTTGGATTATGCATCTTTAATATTTGTACTTGTTTTACAGACTCATATTATTTCACATGAACCCACTTCGAAGGCCTTGAGTCTTGTTAGAAAGAAAAAAACATGTTTCATGCTTTCAGTTGATGGGCTATCTTGAGATATTTGTCATAAGTAAGCTGCTGGGTGGGGGCGGGGTGAAATATCCAGGACTTGAGAGTGATTGTCCCTTTTCCTCAAACATGCAACAATGAAGACCGTTTGATTTCGCAATATTGTGGCAGCAATAAATATAAGATCTTTAATCTCTCTTCTGTTGGAAACAGTCAATGAATTTGAATGACTTCAAGCTCGTTCTGGAGCATTTTAGGGGACATGACAATCTGCGAGATGGGATGGAATATGGAATAGAATGACAATCTGTTTAGTGGCACCTTCGCATGGGTGGGTTAATCGGTCTCTAGATGTACATAAATCACCACTTCGCACGAATTAATAGATGATAAACATCATTTTAATACCAAGTTTGCTTGTGGGCATAGCGTTATCACTGTAAAAATACATTTCTACAGCTGTTCCATGGCCTTGGATTTCGACAATTTTATTTTAGGTCAGTCGTCGACCAAATAATGCAACTTCTGGTGTCTGGCCAGTGGCAGGGTTAATATGTGTGTGGCTGGGGCGAAATCAGCCTTTCGTTAGACACCAAAAGGAGCCCTCTACATGCTGTATTCCTCGAGATATCTTGAGCAGAAAGTTAAGGGAGTATGTATTTCAGGGACCAGCCAAGATGTTTCAAATTGGTAGACGTCACTTCTCCCTACTTGATTATCAGGGAGAAGTAACAATGGCTGAAATCAATACTAAAACTATATATCTTTTCAAACTCAGTTTCATTCGAAATGTATATAATAAGTATCTGCGTTGATAGTGTTACATGGGCCCCTGACTCGATATTTTTCTTAAAGTGACACATTTTGTTGTCAGTTGATTATTTAACATGCATAATAACCAAATGAGTCACAATTTGTTAACTTTTGGGAACAGCAGAGAATATTGCTCTGGATAGTATATAGTGAAAAATTAACTTTTTACCCAAGTTGGTTGCCATTTTGGAAACCATCTTGAGTAATTTGGTCTATAAACACCTTAGTGACACATTTAAATTAGATCAAAACAATAAACATATTACATACCAAAGTAGTTACAGTTTACTGTCCAAACCTGAAAAGTCATTTTTTGCCGATATTTGTGAGAGTAAAATACAATATTTCTGGTAATGTCAGTGGTTACAATACTTAAAATTAACCAAGGTGAATCAGACATGTTATTTTTAAATGGATATAACTCAGAATAGCCAATTTTATTCATCAACCACAACTTGAAAGCGATTGCAGTGCAACGCTGGGGCAATATTTACAATTTTCCAGATTTTGGCGGCCATTTTGAGCCAAAGTACCAATTTTGG
Source organism: Siphonodentalium dalli (assembly GCA_032622095.1). Lineage (NCBI taxonomy): Eukaryota > Metazoa > Mollusca > Scaphopoda > Gadilida > Siphonodentaliidae > Siphonodentalium > Siphonodentalium dalli. The sequence continues at coordinate 193,117,279 of CP136069.1, forward strand.
TTCCAATGATTTGGAATATTCACGGGTAATGGTATGCCTCACTTACATAACACAGTTCTGCTCATTCCTTGTTGAATTGTGACCACAATACCAATCCTGATTTTTTGTGAAAATTTTTGAGGGATCAGAATGGGCTAGAGCTTTCAGATGAATGGCAACAAGCCATATTTCCGACTAAATCCAGAAAAATTACCCATATTTCTGCTGTGGTTAAGGAGTCTAACAAGGCATATCGACTGCTTTCTATCTAATACTTACTTTTCAACAATTGTCGTGAGTTTTAAACCTTATATGTCAATGTTCATTATTTTTGAGAATGTTCTACTGCAACTTTAAAATCTATTTGTCATGCCACATACGGAACTGTGACAACCAGAATAGAACATGTAGTTGTCAGTCAATTATCTAACACGTATAATAACCAAGTGAGTCACAATTTGCTACTTTTTCGGAAAACGCAGAGAATAAATTTCGGGATATATGTAAAAAAAACAAACTTTTTACTAAATTTGGTTGCCATTTTGGAAGCCATCTTGAGCAATTTGGTCTATAAACACCGTAGTGTGACACATTTAAGATAGACCAAAACCATAAACACCATTCATACCAAAGATAGTTTCATTTTTCTTGAAACAAATGTCCAAACCTGAAAAGTAATTTTTTGCCGATATTTTTGTCAAGTTGTGAGAGAAAAATCCAATATTTCTGGTGATATCAGTGGTGACAATAGTAACAATTAACCATGGTGCATCAGACATGTTAGTATTCAATGTGTGTAGAAGGCAGAATAGCCAATTGTATACATCAACCATAACTTGTAAGCGATTGCAGGGCACGCTGGGGCAATATCTACCATTTTCCATATTTTGGCAGCCATTTTTAGCCACAGTCACAATTTTGGTTCCAATAAGTTGGAATATTCATAGGTAATGATATTCCTCACTTACATCACAAAGTTCTGTTCATTTCTTGTTGAAATATGACTAGAATCCCAATTGTGAAATTTTATACCAAATTCTGTGAAATCGAATTTTTGAGGGATCGGAAGCGCCTAGGACCCCAATAATTGCACATCTCATTGTTCCAATGATCAGTTAATATACAAAATAAAGTCAGATTTCTCAACCAGTTCCAAACAGAATAAACTTATGTAGAAGATATGTGAGAAAACGTCAAATTTTCAACTGTTGGCGGCCATTTTGGCGGCCATCTTGGATAAGGAGTTTTAATTTTGCCCTATAGAAGTGTCATTATGTCTTAGCTTCACGAAAATATATACATTTGTATACATTTTACTAGAGTTCCTGCTATAATTTGCATCAAACTGACTTAGGTCCTAGTCTAAAAAAAAAAACGGCGTCCATGATGGCCGCCATCTTGTCTGGAGTCTACACGGCCACTTTTTTTCTTTTTAACATTGCTTAAAAGTTGAAGGACATAATAAGGAACAAGATGAGTGTGGTAAGGTTAAGTCACAGGTGGGTGCAAAGGTAACCCTGTTAGCTCCAGGACTATAAAGTGCAGATTTACCTGGTCAGATATTCAATGTTGGCGGACATCTTGGATTCAAAGGCCGATAACTCTATAAAGCCCCCATAGCATATGTAATTTGCCAAGAATAGCCCAGTTCTGATTAAAACCATACCCAGACTCTAAAAGTACTTTTAGAGTCTGAGTATGGTTTTATAATCAGAACTGTACGCACGTTTGAGTGACAGATGACCCGTATGGGCGTTGGGTATTGTGCAGCGCGCGTATTCACGAGCTGTAGATAGGCCTGTAGACACGTTTGCGCGCTTGATAATTAATAGACACCATTACACAAACAGTGCATGGGCTAACAGTTCAGAGCTTCAAGTATGGTTGCTGCATGGGGGTGTACACCACACGTGGCCATGTAGTTCTCTGGCGTACTCCGGTTTGGGTTTGTTGTGTATCAGTTGATTGATTGATTTATTTTTGATATAAAGACATACACGTATATTGTTTTAACAGGTTACAAATATAATAAATTACAAGCAAATAAAAAGGAGTTTTTCAGCATAATTTCAGTTTTTAGGCTATATAAGAAATCGCAAATTTTGAAACAAAAATGAGGCTGTAAAGAAGTCAAAGTGAATACCAATGGTATGATGGCTGAAATTTAGAAAAAAATCGTAGAGTACATGTACGGCTAGATATCGGGGATGGCACAAAAAGCACTCGAAGGCTTAATTCCATTGTGGTCCCCTGATATGCTACCGGCCACGAGGCAGACAATATAGTTACCACAAAATTCTCCATTTTGATACTAAAAAATAATGGTAATGACATCATGCAATGTTAATATATTGATATTTTACATTGATAAAGCCATCATCAATGTGGATAAAATAATTTATCATCATAAGTGCTACATTTACAAGTAATCTTATGATTGTGAATATGTTTATTTTAAAAGAAATGATCTTTTCACCGACCAGGTGGATGAGACGCCTGGCAGATCCATTTAACATAACAAGTCTGACACTCGTCTCATTCACCGGGTCTATGAATACTGACCGATATAATATTATATTGGGATATGTGTCGGTTCGGTGACTTTGTAAATGATGGATACGCACCACTGCATATACTCACCACTGCCATGTATGGTTTATTCACTTTGAATGACCGATTGGACTTAACACTGGTGGAAAAGTCCAAACTAAATGCGGGAACATCTCTATCGTCACCGATATCGTGGACGGGCATAAGTTCGCTGTCAACTGGAGAACATCGGAGCCATATATATGCCATCATGATGATCCCGTCTTTTGTGGCATATATATGAAAGCAGCGGGAACGGGGCACTGAAAGGCGCATATATATATGCATGGTAACCGTATCTCACAGGTTAGCGCGCGTTACCAGGATTGATAACGCTTGGAAATATATGAATACAACACGTTTCGCGTCACGAAACCAGTTTCAATATAGTCATTCAGCTAATTTCGCCCAATTTGGGCGTTTCTCTGATGGCTGTTTTTCATCTGACGTGTGTGTCTGGATAAATGATGTGGAGGATTTATGTAAATGTTAGCCCAAACTACATTTCCAAGTAACGATGGTTTTGTTGTTTAATTTGAGGAATAATACCGCATCAGATGAATTCAGCCCAAATATGTTAACAGTTGTCGTGTAAAACATTTGCAGTAGGTTAGCGTTATTTAGTATTTGTGGATGTCCTTTAACATGGGGAAAAGAGACTACTGCGCTTGAACGAGCATGTGAATTTGTCGTTTTTAATGTATAGCAACTTGATAATCAATAACAGAGGCATTCTCTGTCAAATACAGTCGCTCTATCTACGGTATTAATTGCGGAACTTTCTAAAGTAAACTACGCGTAAACGGGTACATACTGTAAATTATAGAAGGTGACGGAATCGCCCCAGGGCAGACGTGTGCCAATTCGGTACACACTATAAAATGTATCCGAGGCTGAGTTCGGCTCGGAATAAAAGGTGTATACGGGGTGTTATATATAGCGTTTGGTCCGTTGTTTCTCAATGAATATTATTGAAATTTGGTGTATATGTCCGGGCTGGGACATGGAATACAACAACGTTTGAATTGTTTTTAAATTTACAAATTTGTTGATTTTATTCATTTTTTTTTCGTTCTGAAACACACTATAAAGTGTATGCGACCGGCTCCAAAATAAAAGATGTGAGCCGACTTGATGTCGCATTATCTTCTTTGTTTATAAATGGACAAAACTGAAATATAGTACATATATGTCCGGGTTATGACATGGACAACATTAACGTTTGAATTGTTCTTAAATTCACAAATTTGTTGATTTTATTCAACTTTTCGTTCTTTCATTCTATAAAGTGTAAACGGTCGGCCCCATTTAAAGGCACGTGAGGCCTTAATTGTCGAAAATATTCATATTTGTTCCAAACACCGTAAACAGAAAAACATTAAAACGCATACAGTTTCGTTCATATATACCATGACCATCGCGTAAACAGCATGTTATCCTAAATACCTACTATATTTTACCTAAGCAAGAGCCTGATTGGGTTACAGAGGACAGCACCATGCTACTGGCTAATCACACACAAATGGCGTAAACGCTCTTTATTAATTCCATATCAGGAATTCACCAACAAAGAACGCTATTTATGTTTACCATCATAATATAAACAAACACCAGAAAAGTAACTTTTTATGCTTTTGTTTACATAACAACGGTGAAACATATGAGAATAACATACTGTTTATGCGATATTTCTTATTTATATACGGACAAAGTTTGTCTACATTTTGATGTTCTTTCTGTTTGTGGCGGTTTTTGACCGGTGGAAATATTTTCACAGGATACCCACCGCCAAGGCCAACCGTACCTTTAAAAGGTTAAGCGCTTATGTGCTTAGTGTTATAGGTAATCGGATTAACTAATGTGTTTTTGGGGTATTTGAGCTTTTTTGTGAAATAATAATTGAGGACGTGAATACATTTATTTTAAATGAAAACTTTATTTAATGATAATAAACACATACAATATAATAACGAACACGAGACATACATAATTTATAAACTGTTAACAAAAGATATCAAATTCAATACATGACAAAGATGACTCAGTGAAGTTTATAAAGTGAACATAAAAACATTAAGGTAAGAATCTTTTTAAGGAATGCAACTTTATTTAATGATAATAAACACATAAATTAAAATAACAAACATGAGACATACATGATTTATAAACTGTTAACAAAAGATATAAAATTCAATACATGACAAAGATGACTCAGTGAAGTTTATAAAGTGAACATAAAAATATTAAGGTAAGAATCTTTTTAAGCATTACTAAACCGTTTAGCACAGACCACAGTCCACTTCACTCATCCGATCATCACCAAACTTCATATTTAACTTGATATTGATCAATCAGATGAGAGCTATCAAATATTTTTTGAATTTCATAGGAAAAAATGGTCGCCAGCGGCCATATTGCATTTACGTTATATGTTATCGCGTCATGTCGATATCTAGTATTACTTATAAATTTCACCTTTCCAGATTCATAATTGCTCCATTGACTGTAACAGATGAAATTATTCCCCTCTTCGGATAGAGTGTCACTGAAACTTTATTTTGTCAGACTGTCTGTATAGTCACTGATTATATGTGGCAATAATCTGTAATAAGATGTAGCACTATTTTATTTTATATTTACATGTAGTGCTGTTTTTATACAACAATTCTAATCCCCCTAGATCACCATGTGATCGACCATACATCGCGCGCGAGGACCTGGTTGAATTAAGGGGGTTTTATGGATCACTTCTGTCCTCAAGCTAGATTATACTTATGCCATTTAATGGCATGTTTCTAACGTGGAGGGATAGAAATGATATGCTTGAGACACCACCATTCTTCAATTCACACCAAGTTCTCAGCTGTCATGTTCGGATATTAGAACCCATAGCCATGATATATGCATGGTTTATTTTGTGTATACTACACTGTAGTAATATAGTTATTTTCAGTACCTTTATATACCAGTACTGTGTATAACAATGCATATAAATGAATCCATGTATACATGTATATTGATTCAACGGATTCAGTGGTTTTGTCCACCAGTCTATCAAATTTGCGGGGAAAACATGGCCACCAGCAGTACACCCTGCTAAATTTCAAATTTGAATCAATTGGCGCACCCTGCAGCCAGCTTTTATTGGAGAACTTTTTCTCATGTGGATATTTTGGGTCACCGCTAGATGTGAGCCATATTTTGTTCTCAAACTTTCCTTGTGAAAACATCACTGCCAGCGGTGATCTTGAATTTTACTATTTGTATGGCTAAATAATTTGGTTGATCCTACAGACGACACCCCTTGTCCGATCGTCACCAGATTCCACAATGATCTTCTGGATAACCAGGGTGAGAGTAATCTAATTTTTCTGAATTTCGTTAAAAAACATGGCCACAGGCAGCAATTTGGTATCTTACTCTTTTGCATGACTGAATTGTTTAGCAACTGTACAGACATATCCCTCATCTGATAGTCACCAAACTTCATATTGATCTTCGGGCTGACAACTAGATGGGAGCTATCGAATGCTTTGAATTTTTTTGGAAAAAATTGTCGCCAGCAGTCATCTTCTATTTTGATTTTGATATACATGTATATCTCTTCATGCGGATAGCCAGTATTACGTAGGTACTTTAACTTTCCGCATTCCTGTCATCATTTGAAATATAACAATTTACCTGATACATGCACCCTTCAAAATTTGTTTCGTACAATATACAGGTATTTATAGTTTGTAACTAAATCTAGAAATATATAATAGTAGCTGGTGGACCCGACTTCGTCCGGGATGTTCCCCTCTGATTTTCGGAGAATTGCGCGATTTAACCTTGAATTTACCATTTTAAAGGTGAAGGTCGTGTCGGGGCTCGATTTGACCCGTCCAAAACACTCCCCGGACAAAAGTTCCCGACAAAAGTACCCGTCGAAATCGGACCTCCTATTTACCGAGAACAACCGAGAACAACTCTAAAATTAATAATTAAGTCTTAATAATGTTCAATTATAGTGTACATGTCAATCTTAAGTTAATATTATACCATAGTTGACATTTTAAATGACATATATGTAGTTATTATTGGTATATACCGAGAAGTTGAAACATCGCGCAGCCGCTGTTCTTGTTCTCGGTTGGTGATCAACATGCATTGAGCTGTGTTTCTTCTTAAATTAGCAAGTGAAAGTGGATCGAACATTCGATGAGACAGTGCATATATATTTGACGCTCGAAAGCAAATAAAAACATACCAAAATGTTGGACAAAAACAGCATTTGCGAGTCCATGCATTAACAACATCATTAAATTATCGACGGACCAGAACATTTTAAAACTGCCAGATTAAACTGATAGACGTTTCGATATTGTATAAACGATCAGCTAAGAGATATCAAAAGTGCACCGCTCTCCATATGTGCGGTCAAATTTCCGAGAACAAGTCAATTTAGATATAATATTTGTAAAATATAACTACTTTGAGGAAGATTATTCACCATTTCTATTTGACAACGCTACTGGAGTGTTTAACATCACTTTAAATAACGTGTTATACTTAAAATATCAGTAGACATCGATATTTTCATTAAAATGTTTACTTTTATGCATTATAACTGAGATATTCTTAACCAATTGTAATGGTTAATATATCTAGCGGAAATATCGGTTCTCGGTAAATAGTATCACTCTATACGGGAGTGATTAATTAACTAAGCTTGTTCTCGGTTTGACAAGAGTCTGAACATGTTAATACATAATTACCAATTAATGCAGTAGAAACGCTGCGTAGTGCACTTCTGATATCTCAAGATTGTAGTTGATCGTCTACAATTTCGAAACATATTTTCTGTTAGATCTGTCAGTTTTAAATTTTTTTTTTAAGTTTTGCTTCTTAACTTCAATGGAAGTTTTGGTTCTTAACTTCTTATGGGACATGTTCTTAATATAATAAGCTACCACCATCAGTATGGTATTGGTTCCGAAAATAATAATAATGGTAAGCAATGTCATATATCTTCTGATTCAATTCTGTATATTGCTTGCGTGATTAACAGTTATCTGCACCAAATATAATTCAACTCAATGAAATTTGATCACCAATCAGACCCATCATGCAGCTAGTACTTAGTTAATTAACACCTCTAGAGGCACGGCTTATGCCTTTGTGTTACCGCCAACCGAGAACAAGCATCTTTCATCTTCTCGGTATATACCCATACTAACTACATATATGTCATTTAAAATGTCAAATATGGTATAATATTCACTTAAGATTGATATGTACACTATAATTGAACATTATTAAGACTTAATTATTAATTTTAGACTTGTTCTCGGTTGTTCTCGGTAAATAGGAGGTCCCGTCGAAATCCGCCCGGCTTTACCCGATTTTACCTTGAATTGACAATTTTGAATGTCAAGATCAGGTCGGGGTCATGATTTGACCCATCTGAAACACTCCTGGGACAAAAGTAACGGTAGGTATCAAATTTCGTTGAAATCGTTCCGTTTTACCAGATTTGACCTTGAATTGATCTTTTTGAATGTCAAAGTCAGGTCGGGATCAAGATTTGACCCGTCCAAAATACTCCCTGTAAACAATAACCCCTAGGTGTCAAATTTCGTCAAATCTGTCCGGCAGTTTTCCCGGCCATAGCTAACAGACAAACAGACAGACAAATGTCCTAAATATATATTAGACTAGCTGATGTACTCGACTTCGTTCGGGCTATTTAGGGATTTTTTTGTGATCGCCTCCATCTGGACAGTACCCAGTATATACAGCGTCTGGTCAAACTATTGGTCCAGAAACATGCCTAAATCAGCACGTTCGAGGACATATGGTCCCACGTGAAATTGGACCCGTCCATATTGCTCCCGGGATCGAAGTAGTCCTACACACAAATTTTTAGTCAGATCGGTCCAGTTCCAGAAACAGGCCTATGAACGAGGTCGACACGTTAAATACCAAATCCGAGTCGGATCGGTCGAGCAGTGTTAGAGTTTATGAGGCCCCCACCCCCCTTTTTCGTACGCCGTATTCCATGCCCTGTTATGAGGTACGCCGTATTCCGACCCTCTGTTAGGAGGTATTCGCGGTATTCCAAAAATACCGGTATTCGTACGCCGACCTTAAAAAAAATGAAGTTTTCATATATTTTTATGTATTCCATATGGCTGTTAACTGGTATTCCGCATTTCACCCTCTGTGTTAAGTGGTATTCCGTATTCCATGGGGGGCGGGGTGGGGGCCTCGTTTATAACACATACACACATGTATTCATACATACACACATACGTACAGACAGGTGTTCCAAAATGTATAATCGATAGCTACAACAATTCTATGGTAGATAGTTCACGGGCGACCTGATGCATGCATCTTAGTTTTCTTGTTATGTTACTGTCATTGGAATTATTGTTTCAAAATGAATAGAATAAAAGGCGGCGCATAAAGAGTTAAAAGATACAAACATCGATTACCGGCAGGTCAGGGGTCACTTCCACCTGGCGGAGTTTTGCTGAAAGAGAGTTATCTAACTTGTCAATTGTTGGAACGCCGTGCTCTTGATGAAAAAAAAATTGAATTGTTTTCCTCTCAAAATGGCTTCAATTAAATAGTATACAATGGTAAATGGGTAAAAGACGTTCATCGTCTGTTGATCTTGTATTGTCGTTTTTTTTCAGCTGTAAAATAAAATGAATCTGGGTAAAATTCTTCGTGATTTGTGAACAAAAAAAATCAGGTCACAATCGACATCAATTTGATCAAATGTCGTGAAATGATCAATCATCGATTACGTTCCAATTTTGATGTCAATGCATCATTCATAATATCAACGAAATTGTAAATAATGCATGTGTTGAGGATATGAGATATAGGTATTAGCAAGAGTTCGTCTACGTCTATGCATTTATATTACTCTGACGCCTTCAATTGCTAAAGATTATGCAGAGACTTGTCCAGCATGTGCTAGTACTAGTAGTACCAGTGTACTAATACTACTATGGCTGAGTAACTTTATAATAATATAACCCTGTGGAGAATCAAGTAGTGTTCTTTAACATCCACGTACCGAGGCGTGTATGTGGGTAAGCCATTAATGTCCAGGCCCGATTGGACAGCATACTGCACTGATAACAACATGCCTGGACAAATGATCTGATTTTTGTCAAAATACCCAGACCAGGTTTCGATCCCGGTCTGCTAGCAAGAGAGACCAGTACGGTTCCTCTCAGCTAGTCGGCTACCGACTTCCTGCTATTTATGCTATCCATATCCATTCAAATGATAATTTTTATGATGAGCCTTTCAATTTTGATGTGAGCTGTCAGCATTGTTTATGCGCCATCCATTCTATATGTCATGGTAGAATACAAGAGACCTGGGAATTATTTACCATCACTCGGAAAACTACCAAATTTGTGGGTATTTGGTGGTATTACAAGTAGATAAGTCAAGAGACTGGAGAACTTTGATCATGTACAACTCACTAACATCCTCATCCAAACCATCTCAGGCTGCACATTGCATCAAATGAGTCATATATTTAGGACTTCTCATCATCAGGGCGGCTTATAATAATCAGGGCAGTGATTCTAATGGACGCTTCGATCTAAACCTCCTTCAATCATTTGTCATACAGATGAGCAGATATCATTCACACTTGAAATCTGCCATCAATGGTGGTTCAGTTATTGAATGTACTGTTAATCTCAGTTCTTGCTATTAGTACTAGTATGTAACGACTATTTGCTTAAAACAAATATTGATATCTATCTAATTTCATGAGCAAAATTCTTTCATTCCTACATGTATATTGTGGACCAATAATAATTGTGAAAGTCTATATAATTACACTAGAAATTGACTGGAAATTTCTTCGACTGACAAGACTGGGAACGGGAAGATTCGGTCGAGGGAAGATTCGGCTCGGTATTTTTCGGTCGCGGGAAGATTCGGCTGAGAAGATTCGGCTGGGAAGATTCGGCCAGTCTATTGATCTGGTTAATTAGTGCAGGGATTGTGGCTTGTTGGCAGCTTGGTCGTTGTATTACCGGTATTGAAAGAACATTTAGTTGTAACAATAACAACTAATTGACGCGATTGTGGGATCATTTACAAAGGTCTTGATTAACTCAGTTGTAGTAATAACACACTTTATCGACGAATAATATAATACAAATTATGAAACATATTTACAGACGCTAATAGAAGGTGTAACGGACAATACAAACATAGCTATATTGACATTTTTAACTGAACGAAATTGACATTTATTCTTGATTTGATAACACATAATTAAGGACTTTGCTAACCCATTTTCAACCAAAATTTGATGGAGTCAAAATAATGGATTGTGCTCACTTTTATTAGTAATCACATTCCAACCAAACCCATGAAACATTAAAAATCATTTAAAATAATAACATTAATACAAAATTATTTTATTTATTTCTTTATTATAAAAAATCTCGGTTTCTTCTTGCTGTCCCGTTTCAATTTCTTTCCTTGTCGATTATGTGTATCTTGGTTACAACTTCTTGAAAGAATTCCGACATAATTGTCATTGTGAAGTTCCGTTTTTGTATAAATGTACAGTAGATATATATCTATTATTATTGCTTAATCAAATAAAACTAGGTTTGTTAAGTTGGAAGCAAAGATTGATTCAATGGTTGTTCCCAGAACATCCTGATGTGCCTATATTCCACCAATCTATCAAAAGGACCGGTGATAGTTCAATTCAAGATTGAACATAATACGATTATTATTATGTTCATTTTTAACTTGGCTTTTCAAGGGAGCAATAATTATCTGATGATAAAACTCAATACACAGAAAGGATTAAATAACACAGATCTACATGTATATCTACTGTATATTTATACCCCAATAAACACAGCATATCTACTGTACATTTATACCCCAATAAACAGCATATCTACTGTACATTTATACCCCAATAAACACAGCATATCTACTGTACATTTATACCCCAATAAACACAGCATATCTACTGTACATTTATAATACCCCAATAAACACAGCATATCTACTGTACATTTATACCCCAATAAACACAGTGACATACTTTAAACTTCAAACATTGTCGCTTTTGCGGAAATCGTGACATACATGATATTTCGATGGTGTCCAGTCCTGACCAATGTGCATAACAGGGATGGGGCGATTATATGCCTAAAGAATTTGATCAACATACAAATTCTTTCCTATTTGATGATTACAGATACAGATCCTTAACCACAGCCGAATTATGGGTAATTTTTCATGATTTAGTCGGAAATATTCATCGGAAAGCTCTCGAGTTTTCCGATGAATGGCAACAAACCATATATCCGACTAAATCCGACTCAGTGAGAGCTTTCCGATTAATGACAACAAGCCATATTTCTGACTAAATCCTGAAAAATTACCCATAATTCTGCTGTGGTTAAGGAGTCGATTATTTAGGGCATACTGTATTTGAGGCTTTATTATATAAGAGGGAGAGAGAAGCAAAGTAATGAATGCTTCATCCAGTGATCTTGTCAATCGTATCTCAAACAAACGGGATATTGCCTGCTTTCTATCTAATGCTTACTTTTCAACAATAGTCTGAGTTTTAAACTATATGTCAATGTTCATTATTTTTGAGAATGTTCTGCTGAGAAAGCTCTAAAATGATCGCTACCTAATTTTTACCTACCATCTTTTTCAGTTTCCAGGACAACAGCCAAGGATGTTTCCCGGCATGCAGCAACGGAACATGATGTTCCAGCAAAATATGAACAGACCGGGTAACCCAACAGCTAATATATTGGGTAAGTGTATTAGTGTAACATGAACGGACTGGGTAACCCAACAGCTAATATATTGGGTAAGTGTATTAGTGTAACATGAACAGGCCGGGTAACCCTGCAGCTAATATAAACATGAACAGGCCGGGTAACCCTGCAGCTAATATAAACATGAAGAGGCCGGGTAACCCTGCAGCTAATATAAACATGAACAGGCCGGGTAACCCTGCAGCTAATATAAACATGAACAGGCCGGGTAACCCTGCAGCTAATATAAACATGAACAGGCCGGATAACCCTGCAGCTAATATAAACATGAACAGGCCGGGTAACCCTGCAGCTAATATATCAGGTGAGTGTAACATGAACAGACTGGGTAATCCTGCAGCTAATATAACCATGAACAGGCCAGGTAACCCTGCAGCTAATATAAACATGAACAGGCCGGGTAACCCTGCAGCTAATATATTAGTTAAGTGTAACATGAACCTTAGAATGCATAGCCTACAGTTTATTAAATGAACATGGCTCATTTGAGCATACAAATTTTGTCTTCGTAATTTGGAAGGAGGTATTGATATACTGCCTTCATATGCTCGGAACAATACTGGCCATTGTCACATCCATCTTCCAGCTGTTTTCAATTTTTTGTTCCGAAGTGAAACAAACACTCTTTATTTCTACCATTTCTGGAATAGACTAACACAGAACCCTCTTTTCTGTTCCATGCCGTACACATGGCTGTTGTTTGTTTGGGACCCAAACACCATGTTAAAAGTTGTAATTGTTATGACTTCAAAGTGTCTTTCTGGGACATATAATGCACGTACATGTAGAAAGTAGTTCAGTAGTTATTGACCTATTTCGATACCTGGAAAAATTCAAAAGTGAATATTATTAGGCGTATTTTGGAGCGCAAGCCCCCATGTGGCTTTAACCCTTTACCCAACAAAACGGCCAAAACCGGCCAAATAAAGCTTCAACAGCCTAAAATATCTTCGGTCTGTCTCAATAGAACCATACAAATATGGATATCATTGGAACCGGCTCCTTGACCACATTGTGATAGTTACAGTTATGTCCTGTGCCAATGCATTCTCTTATATATGCGAGTCGACCATAGGTCGCCTCGCATATATAAGAGAATTCATTGGCCTAAATTTTTTTTTTTTTTACCATTTTTTCTTACATTCTTTAACAATTTTATAATTTTTAATGTGTTAAGCCAATGCATTCTCTTATATATATATGCGAGGCGACCTATGGTCGACTCGCATATATAAGAGAATACATTGGCACAGGGCCCTTCTGTTGGGTAAAGGGTTAAAGGGGAAGGAAACTATCGCATAACGAAATGGTATGTGAATTAAGCAAGCTGTTTGTGTGTAAATTATAGTCTCAAATTAACATTGTTTTAGTTACTTTATCCATTCTGTTCAGTTTCTATATCCCCTGATTTGCAGAATATAAAATGCATTATCGAGGTGACTAATGGGTGAACATCACTAATTTCAACTGGGGGACTTCAATCTGATCCTAGGTCTCACATATAGCAGTTGAGGCCTTAGCAGAATGATGTTCCAAGAGGGTGTATTTGGTGATTTATCCTGCTATGCGGGATAGTGTCACTAAATTAACCCTCTGGGGACCTCATTCTGCCAATTTCAGACACAGTATATCCAGGCTTGTGTCACATACATGGATGAGGTTACCCACCACTTTGTATCATCATGAATTTGCACTAAGCAGGAATTGAACCAACTGAACTATTGCTGAACAGCTTGTGTCCGACACATTAAATGCAGACTTGTTGTGGCAGGCTTAGCTATTTATAGATTGCAGGAGAGTCTCAACAGCTCACCCAAGCCTTGAAATAGTGTGTCTGTCATTTGCAGAATGAGGTCCCCAGAGGGTGAATTTAGTGATGCTACCCCGCATAGCGGGCTAGCATCACCAAATTCACCCTCTGGGAACCTCATTATGCTGAGGTGTAAGCAGAATGAGGTCCCCAGAGGGTGAATTTGGTGATGCTAGCCTGCTATGCGGGGTAGCATCACTAAATTCACCCTCTGGGGACCTCATTCTGCAAATGACAGACACCCTATTTCAAGACTTGCTCACCTTCAGTCACTTCAGGAGAGCCATAATGACTCTTCTTCCATAAATACCAGCAGATCCAGGCGCATCATGTTGAAATAAGGAGGGAAAAACTGTCCTCCTTATTTTGAATCAAGGAAGGGGAGGAGAGAGTGGAAGCAATCATTCTCTTTAAAGGGGTACTGTACACTATATCAGGCTATTTATGGGACCATCTCTTTTTATACTCAACAGAATATATGTAACAAATGAATGAATTTGAGCCATGGAATAGTGCAAAATACACTTATGTGCTCTATGAATGATGCGAACAACATGGTAAGGCCAAAAAAAAAAGATGTTATGTTTCCGTACATCGACCAACCCTAATTTTTTTTTTACTGTTTTGACCACTAATGCTCATAAATATTGATGATCATTAATGTGCAGCAAAACACATGGTTTCTAACATATGCCTATGAAAAGTGACCATGAAGTGACAGTTGTCTCAAAAGCCCCAAAAGCCCCATCACGGGTTGTGGATTGATAGGCATGAATTTTGCAATTTTAATTTCAAGAGAGTGGATCTCATGCCTGCTTTACCTGTATGCCTTGTTTGGGACTTATGGAACATATTCATGAGTTCCAAATAAACATGCATGCACATTTATTATTTTCTTGGGAAATCCCCCCCTGAACAGTGCTTATTTGAGTCTGCAAGTTTTTTAATTTTGAGGCTATGAAAATTGAGATTTATAGATGATTCTGATACCAAATTGAAATGAGCTTATAATTTTATGCATGTACATATTCAAGTATATGGCATACATGTGAACATTTAAATATTGAATAAAACACTACATGACACATACTATGTTGATTCCTATGCTTAACCTACATATACTATAAAATGTTTAACTGTAGTTGATGTTTTGCTCAGAGTTTCCCCTGTGCTATTATTTGGGTCTGCACTGTTATTAACTTTCAATGGAATTTTTCCCCTGCACTATTATTTGGGCCTGCAGTTTTATTTGGAGCCCGAGAGTACCGGTAGGAACACTATAAACAGACATGGTGTGTGTGTGTATCTGTATATATACCACATGTATAGAGGTTATCACCACATATGTTAGGGGTACAGCTACTGTTTCCAAAAACCAGGCATGCTAGGTTGGGTGTACTGGCTACGTCCAGACAATGGGATGCAGTTGTCACAATACAAGTACGGTATAATGGCAGTATTATGGGTAAAATTCTTATAAAAGTTAGTGACATCAACTTCGTACCAAGTTTATAGCCAAATTTATGAAAATGTGGTATGTGAATAATAAATAACATACTTAAGCATGAAGTAAGTTTGATCTTTCATCAATCTTAATGTATATTTCCACTGTGTTTATCAAGTAATACTTTCCACACAACACAAGTTGGCATTTTATGTCACTTCGGTTGAGGTAATTCAATATTTATGCAGCTGGATAAAAAATATCAAAATAAAATAAAAAATAAAAATTTCTCTACCTACCTACCCTAATTTTTTCACTCCATTACCGGAAACATACAATCTTTTTTTTGGCCTAATTATAATCAAAATTAATTTATGGCTGGATTCATAAATAATTTGTTTTTATAATTGCCATGTTGTTTGTATTGTTCATATGGTAAATGAGTGTATTTTACACTCATCCATGGCTCAAATTTATTATTTGTTGCATATATTCTTCTTCTTCTAAACAGGTGCATGTACCGCAATTTTGCATATTGTTGCACCGAGAATTCTGTTGAGTATAAAAGGAGATGGTCCCAATTTAGTGTACAGTACCCCTTTAAAATGCCAAGTCTGATCTGGGCTAGTTTGTCAGTTGATTACGAGTGGTGGATGGCTTTTATGTGCAGGGGAATGATTTTCTCGGCATTACCTTCCCCCCATTGGTCAATAAAAATGGGCGTGATATGATCTTATACCAGTCAAATGACAGAATATTTTCTTAAACCTAAGGCCAAAATAAAAAAGACCTGTGTTTCTGGTGACCCGCCCGCCCCTATTCCTGAGCCCCTGACCATTTTCATTTTATTGATTTTGCAAAATTAGTATGCATCCAATTTTATTTTCTGTGTAAACTGATTCATAAAATTTTATTTCCACTTAAAACGGACGCATCGCTTGTACTGTTAAACCGGAAATTATACCACACTTCAAGTAGGTCACAGCCAAATAAAACTTATGCCGAATCAAATAAAAAATTTCATGTTTTATTCAATAAAACAATAAATTACTCTATATTCTAATATTATGTACTTAGTTTTATTATTTAAAAGTACATTACAAACAAGGAGAAGAAGTCCGGGGGAAGTATTAAAATAAAATGAAAAAATAAAATAAAATGAAAAGTCACCCACCCGCCCCTATTTTTTCCTTGCATGTCACCAGAAGCACAGGTATATATTTTTTTGCCTAAACGAAACTGGATAAAAAAATGTATTTTTTGTATGAATTTAGGTAGTGCACTGGCAATGCAGTCTGCTCAAATGCAAAATGTGAGCATCATCCGACAGCAGAATGTCGGTGGTTGGGGAACTACTGTTGTTAACCGGTCTTCTGCCATGTCAACCAGACAGGCTGTCAATCCACTTCTACAACAACAACAAATGCAGGCACAGATTCGTCAGCAACAGCAGTTACAACAACTACAGCTGCAGCAACAGTTACAAAACCAGCAGAAAATACGTGCTCAGCAACAGTTACAAAATCTTGCGATGTCAGTAGCAGGACCGATAGGGATAATGCCTAATAGTGGGGGAGTGCAAATGGGACTTCAAGGCGCTAATGTTCGGTTAAATTCTCCTACTATGATGCAGCATGGCAGGAATGCGCACGTAACAAGGACAGACAACTATGAGGTTTGGAAGTCTCAAGGTCAAGGTGCATCGTCACATGACGGGAGTAGAGCTAGTAAAGATAAAAATAGAACACAAAATAATTCTGGGAACTCATCACGCAGACACAGTGATAATGATGGCAGGTGAGCATTGTGATTACTAATCAAGACTGAGTTTAGTGTGCTTTTTTAGGCCAATGCATTCTCTTATATATGCGAGGCGACCTATGGTCGACTCGCATATATAAGAGAATGCATTGGCACAGGGTATAACTGTAACTATCACAATGTGGTCAAGGAGCCGGTTCCAATGATATCCATATTTGTATGGTTCTATTGAGACAGACCGAAGATATTTTAGGCTGTTGAAGCTTTATTTGGCCGGTTTTGGCCGGTTTGTTGGGTAAAGGGTTATGGGGTCAATTACTGTAGTAATCAGAACAAGCCTGAGTTTAGTGTGCTTGTCATTTGTAGAATGAGGTCGCTAGAGGGTGAACTTAGTGACGCTAACCAGCCCTCATAATTGGCTATGGCAATCAGCAATACCGAAGCCATTTGCTGAAGCAAACTGGGCCATGGCAAAGGATTGCCGTAGCGGATTGCCGAAGCCAAACAATTTGAATTAAGAGGGTTGCGCTATCCCACATAGTGGGCTAGCATCACTAAATTCACCCTCTGGGGACATCATTCTGTTTAGGCCTCATCTACTATGGGAGACGTAGATTCAGATTGAAGTTCCCAAATGGTGAATATTGTGATGTACACCCATTGGGAACCTTGATTATGTGCAGGATAGCGTCACTAAATTCACCCCCTGTGGACCTCATTCTGCAAATGACAGGCACATAAACTCAGGCTTGTTCTGATTACTACAGTAATGCCCAAAGTAATTGACCCCTTAACCCTTTACCCAACAGAAGGGCCCTGTGCCAATGCATTCTCTTATATATGCGAGTCGACCATAGGTCGCCTCGCATATATAAGAGAATGCATTGGCTTAACACATTAAAAATTATAAAATTGTTAAAGAATGTAAGAAAAAATGTTAAAAAAAGATTTTTTTTAGGCCAATGCATTCTCTTATATATGCGAGGCGACCTATGGTCGACTCGCATATATAAGAGAATGCATTGGCACAGGGCATAACTGCAACCATCACAATGTGGTCAAGGAGCCGGTTCCAATGATATCCATATTTGTATGGTTCTATTGAGACAGACCGAAGATATTTTAGGCTGTTGAAGCTTTATTTGGCCGGTTTTGGCCGGTTTGTTGGGTAAAGGGTTAACCACAGCAGAATTATGAATAATTTTTCAGGATTTAGTCGGAAATATGGCTTGTTGCAACAAGCCATATTTCCGACTAAATCCTGAAAAATTACCCATAATTCTGCTGTGGTTAAGTGGTCAATTACTTTGGGCATTACTGTATTACTTTATAATGAGTATTAATACGTTCACTGCCAATGCCCATTAAATTACATGCAAAAGCTACGAGATAACTCATAGTCGGCAGTGAATGAGTTAACCCTCTATTGACTGGAGCAGCACCGGTGCAGCATTAAAGATCCTGTGCCAGTGCATTCTCATATATGCGAGTCTCCCATCGGGAACCTCGCATATATAAGAGAATGCACTGGCTTGCAAGGTCATGGTCAATATTGTTAGGCCAATGCATTCTCTTCTATATGTGAGGCTCCATATGTGAGACTCGCATATATAAGAGAATGCATTGGCACAGGGTTTTCGGAAAATTCAGGAATCGCTGGGACAGTCATAGAAGGGAAGCACAGTGATAGTGATGCCCATGAGGATTACCGTGATTCCCGATTACTATTGGTAGTGTCTTTTAGCAGGGTTTTTTTCCTAAATGAATACCCACTGGGTATTTTTGGTAATTGATTGTGAAACACTAAACCCAAGTATCTCTTCATTCGTAGTAGATACCGAGTATGGGCTTGAAAAGTTATAATTTTCTTGCACCTAAGATAAAAAAAATACAGTAATGCCCTAAATAATCAACTCCTTAACCACAGCAGAATTATGGGTAATTTTTCAGGATTTAGTCGGAAATATGGCTTGTTGCTATTCATGGGAAAGCTCTTACTGAGAGCTTTCCGATGAATGGCAACAAGCCATATTTCCGACTAAATCCTGAAAATTTACCCATTATTCTGCTGTGGTTAAGGAGTCGATTATTAAGGGCATTACTGTAAGCTACCACAAATAGATACTAGAAGCAACACAAAGTAGAAGCAGATTAATTGCAGCTGAACTGAAAATACATAAGAAATGAACGGCGGTTTCAATGTGGTCATGGGATTTTGACCGCGAGAAAAATTCAGCAAGTACTGAGTTTGCTGATTTTTTATCGCGGTCAAAACCCATGACCACGTTGAATCCGCCGTTTATTATTTATATTTATATACTTACGCTCTTAAAAACACTTCTCCAAATATGTCCGTTATTTCGTCAAAAACACTTTTTCAAATATCTCTGTTATTTCTTTTATAAAAATAATTTCCTATTATTATATTTCGCCCTATTTCGCTGTATTTTCCTATTTCGATTTTTCGTGCTATTTCGCTGTATTTTCATATTTCGCCTTTTCGTTGTATTTCGATAATTCGCTATATTTGACATATTATGGGATATGGGATTATATGATAACCAACATTCTGATAGTCAATCGAACATCTCGTGCCACCCTTGCTCGCGATTAGATGCCACTAGCCATCCAATCGTGAACCTCGATTACATATTGTTTGCTATCAAATCCTTGGCGTATTGGCTGACTAGATACTCAAGCAGTCGGTAATGTTCGACAATCCCCAGTGATTTCCGGGACCAATGTGTTCATAAACCTATGAACGACATTGAAAGTGATGTCACGTTACGTTCATTGGTTTATGAACGCATTGAATACGGGGGCGTGTCTACCGTAACGCTATGGGGAAATCGGAAGAGATATCAGGTTTATGTAAATATATATAAATGACTCACCAATAAAGAGACCAATTGAGAACTATTCCTATGGCACATTACATATGGTATCAGTAAGTTTATTTGATAAGCAATATTTGCATTGAAATTGTTGCAAAATTTGTTTTGCATTATTTTTACAGCAAATATGCCTTAAATATTTTTACGGAAACAGTGAATTCTGTATATAGAAGTCAACACAGATGTGCGTTTGGTTTTTGCTTTAGTATAATGACATCAAGTTATGTTATGCAGATATTCCTACTGGAGGATGAACAAGGACATAAGATATTGTCTCTTAACTTATCAGAATATATTCAATTTGAAATAATATCTTTCTTTGTAAATTCAGAGTGAGATTTCATGTACGTGTCATACCAGTATTATTTTATTGGTAAACTAAGACTGTTACTGTGAAATATTGTTTTTCCAGGGAGAGGCGGAAACGATATTTTCCATCAGAAAAGAATGCGAGCACAGATGATGAGAAGGACCAAAATGACTCAATCATTCAGAGAAAGAGAAGAAAGGAGTATATGAAGTAAGGCCAAACAAAAAAAGGGTTTGATTCTCGGCAATTTATTTTTTCAAATTGATGAGGGAGGGATGGTTTTATTTTTATTTTTTATTTTTTTCTGCACATAGTAAGCATGGACAAAGATACCTTCCTCTGTCTAGTAATAACCAGAAATGTAGAGGGAACTGTTATGCATATAAACTCATTTAATCTTATATAAAAATGACATTGTACTACCAGTATATGACTGGGATTACCTAACATTATATAATGCCCCTGACATTCACTTTTGTTATTGTTATTGAGTACGGTACTTTTGATCAATCAATTCTCTCAAATCTTTATCAAAGTTTTATCTGATAATTTTCTTTCAGTTGTATTTTCATAGAACGTACCTCTTGCACTATATCTTTCAATATTATAAGGAAAAAAATTGGGACATGGGAACAATGTCTGCAGACCATTTTAGTATAGTGCCAAAATACAATGATCAACTATAATTGTCATTGAAATTTATCAATGCGGTCCATGAAAAGTGCTTGAATAGTGCTTAAATTTGGATAGCAGAAATTAGTGGGAACTCTGAGTAATACTCGCTTTATTAGGGATCAAACTTTTGGGAAATATACTTTCTTGGAAATTTCTTATGCTTTAAAGTCATTCAATTTACCAATTTTATATTATTTTGTCAGGTTTCAGACAAAAGACACTCTTAACATGTATTTTAACATCTCGTGAATTTTATATTATCAATTTATCTTTGCAACTGTCCAGAAATCACTTTCGGTCTAACAAGTAACATTGCTCTCTAAAGTTAGATATATGTGACACATAATCGCATCCCTGGAGCTGGGCTGAAACAATGCTACAAGAAAGTAATGGGACGATTCTTGTCTAGAACAGGATCTTTTTCACAACCAATATGACAAGCTGTTTTAGACTGATGAAACTTGGTCGGGTGGTCTAGTTATTGTAGACTTACAGATTAGGCTCCTGCGACCATTCGAAATTCGATTCCATGTGCAATCACACAAAAGGTTTGATTTAATAGATAGTGTAGATTTGATAAATTTTCGAAACCCTCCCACATCAGGAGACTGTCTAATATACCAGTATGTAAGCGAAAAAAGACCTTAAAACGTTTGATTTAATTTAACAGAAGTGAGATAGCTACCTAGGTATCAATCATTGGGGTACAAATGTACCCTTTTCTAATCAGATTTCATTTATCCATTCAATTTTCCAGTCTGATAAGGTACAATCAGCTAAAATATAACATCGTAGGTCCATGATGAATTAATCAATTACCCATCATGTACATTTCTATAATCACCGACATCTAAAACAAATTGTTAATGTCGCTGAACTTTCGATTATATAGTTTTATTTGATGTGAAATCTTGCATGTTTCAATTCGATGAAAAAATTGTGATTCGCAGGAGCCTATTACATATAGAACTATTTGCTATTTCAGAGTTGATCTCACAGAGAAAGACTTCTCTGAAGATTCCGAGAGCTGTGAGTCGGGCAGCTCTGGCTCTGGTGAAGAAACCGATGGCAGTGAATCTGAATCTGCTGAAGAGGAAATCAAACTGGAACCTCTCAAAGAAAAAATCCTGGAAAAGAAGCCAGAGAAAATAGTTCCAAAAAAAGTCAGCAACACTCCGCCGTGGACACGCTGTTCACCTTCTGATCTGTTCCTTGAGAGGGATGATCAGGTAAGAAATTTAATCCTTTCTTTACCAAATGGATTGTCTATCAGATGTAAAAGTATAAATGAAGGTATACATTGGAGCGATCTATTATTCATCTGGAGGGATCTTGTATACGAAAATGCTCTGGTACAGGATATTTAATGTTGCACCAGCGCAGCTCCCGTCGTGAAAGGGTTGATGAGGAAAGAGTTTACACAGAATCATGGTCACAACGTTTCCATGTCCGGGAGTAAAATAACTCGTATAGCTTACCATGGTCACAATGTTTACATGTCAGGGAGTCAAATAATATAGCTTACCATGTTGCTAAGGCCAAATAAAAATAAACTTTTGGTTTGTGGTGCTAATCAAATATTGATTAATGCTCATGGATATATCCTGAGCTGTTTTGATAACTGTTACAGGTTTGAGCTCCCACACTCTGAAAGCCAAAATGTCTCGGCTTCAGAGATACTAACTCACAGAAACCAATTCAGAACAGTTTCAATAGTACAGTATCATTATGCTAATGTGTTTCTTATTTAACCCTTTACCCAACAGAAGGGCCCTGTGCCAATGCATTATCTTATATATGCGAGTCGACCATAGGTCGCCTCGCATATATAAGAGAATGCATTGGCTTAACACATTAAAAATTATAAAATTGTTAAAGAATGTAAGAAAATATGGTAAAAAGTGTTAGAAAAAGATTTTTTTTAGGCCAATGCATTCTCTTATATATGCGAGGCGACCTATGGTCGACTCGCATATATAAGAGAATGCATTGGCACAGGGCATAACTGTAACTATCACAATGTGGTCAAGGAGCCGGTTCCAATGATATCCATATTTGTATGGTTCTATTGATACAGACCGAAGATATGTTAGGCTGTTGAAGCTTTATTTGGCCGGTTTTGGCCGTTTTGTTGGGTAAAGGGTTAATAAAATGAAATAAAACTACTCTTCAAAACATTAACATGTCATGATATGTATCATATGTGGTTTGTGTATAAAGATATGGATAGTAACAAGGTTTGGTGTGTCACAATATGTATAATATCAACGTTTGGTGTATGCGATATGTATCATATCAATGACCATGTGTCATGATTTGTACTGTATCATGATTCATGACAGAGTGTATTGATTAACGAACTACGGACAGATGCCAGAGGCTCATGAATATTATACACATGTCTATCCACAAGCACGCCTAAAAATCTTGATGTGAATCAGAATCTTTATTCTCATAAAAAGCTCCTGATTCATGTAGAAACACCATATTTCGATTCTCGTAAATTTTTACTGATTTTAAGGCGTGCACAAGATCTACTCATGCAACACAAAGATGTATCATTGCTTGTGTATTGTGTATCATCGGTTGGCTGTGATCTCCTGGGGTATGATAGATCATCATTTTCTAACATCTTTTATATTTTCAATGAGATTAGCGCTTAATATTGTCGATTCAAAGTTATTGTTTGGTCGTCATTTTATGAGGATTGATCAACAGCTGTAATAGATGCTCGTGTCATTTTTATTTTGCACAACAAGAACACGAAGAAAATGCATGTCGTCATGTTCTAAGGGTCTTTAATGTCTTCTATACAATTTTTTTTTAGCCTCGTCCATTAAATTTGAATTGAGCCTCGCTAAAGCTCGGCTCAAATCAAATTTAGCACAGACAGTTAATAAATTTTGTATAGAATTGCGACTCATTAGAGATCCTCTGTATAATACATAAGCTTAAATCATCTTGCTGCTAATATAAATATAATGTTTATAACACATGTTTAACACTTCCATCACTGGAGCTGTGTTCGTGCAGCAATAAAGATCCTGTGCCAGTGCATTCTCTTGTATATGCGAGTCTCCCATATATGCTCCCATAGGGAGCTTCACATATATAAGAGAATGCACTGGCTGTCAAGGTAAATGTTATTTAGGCCACTGTATTCTCTTATATATAGTTTGCCTCGCATATATAAGAGAATGCACCGGCTTACAAGATCAAGGTAAATATTGTTAGGCCAATGTATTCTCTTATATATGTGAGGATTCCTATGGCAGACTCGCATAGAAAAGAGAATACATTGGCACCGAGTTTTCGCAAAATTTTATGAAGCTCCAGTCATGGAAGGGTTAATGAAGAGTTTGTATGGTTACAGACAGGAGAGATGGTGGCCACAGACCGACTTACAAAACTGGAGGATGAATTTGAGAGTGAGCTGGTCAACAGGGCAGATCAAGTGAGAGAATCCCGTCCACCTGTGGAACTGCCACCGCCACCCAAACGACACCTGCATTTGAAATGTGGAGGTTAGTCAATCATCTTATCTCAAATAGGCCATGCCACGATCCAGTATTCATTTACAGTAAAATAGGCCATGCCACAGATCCAGTATTCATTTACAGTAAGATTCAATATAACTGATTAACCCTTTACCCAACAGAAGGGCCCTGTACCAATGCATTCTCTTATATATGCGAGTCGACCGTAGGTCGCCTCGCATATATTAGAGAATGCATTGGCTTAACACATTAAAAATTATAAAATTGTTAAAAATGTAAGAAAAAATGGTAAAAAGTGTTTTTTTAGGCCAATGCATTCTCTTATATATGCGAGGCGACCTATGGTCGACTCGCATATATAAGAGAATGCATTGGCACAGGGCATAACTGTAACTATCACAATGTGTTAAGGAGCCGGTTCCAATGATATCCATATTTGTATGGTTCTATTGAGACAGACCGAAAATATTTTAGGCTGTTGAAGCTTTATTTGGGCGTTTTTGGCCGGTATGTTGGGTAAAGGGTTAACCCTAATTTACTAAATGAAATCAGTTATAAAAGTATACATTGAAATAGTCTATTATTCATCTTGAGTGATTTTAAAGAAATATAAGCAGACGACAGACCAAAACAAACATATAAAACAAGTGCTGTAGGATTCATATTCATTGGAGGGAAATGTGCAGATAATAAGTTCAACAACCGTTTGTTGAACTCACTATCTGAAAATTTCCTTAGGGAACTACTCGTCAATGAGCATTTAGTTAAGAAAGGGTTTAAAGTGCTAACCAAAGGGAGCCTCGCATATATAAGAGAATGCACTGGCTTACAAGGTCAAGGTAAATATTGTTAGGCCAATGTATTTTCTTATATATGCTAGGCTCCCTATGGGACAGGGTTTTCTTCATTATAGAAGGGTTAAATATCAATATATTGATTGTAACTAAATGTAGAAAATTTTCCATAAAATATTGACAGCAACATTTTGGATTTCACAGTAACAGCAGCTGCTGCAGTTTGGACATCACACTATCAGTTCTATTCAACAAGCAACTTTGTTTTTACACAGGCATCAAAATTTGGTGCCAGACATTTGCAGAAAGAGGTCCTCAGAGGGTGAAGATAGTGACGATACTCTACTCAGTGGCTAGCATCACTAAATTCACCCTCTGGGGACCCCATTCTGCTTAGGCCTCATCACCTCTGGAAAGTATCTTTATCATCAAATTAACAAGTGTTTTAGTTCCCTTAGGAACTTTTTTTTATAGAAAGTTTTTTTTTTTTTTTTTTATCTCTATATCCCCTAATTTGAAGATGATACAATGCATAATTGAGGTGTCCAATGGGTGCACATCACCATCTTCATCATCTGGCAACATAAATCTGAGTCTAGTCTCCCATAGCAGATGAGGCCATGCAGAATGAGGTCCCCAGAGGATGAATTTGGTGACAGTGGTGGTAGCGTCACTAAATTTACCCTCTGGGAACCTCAGTCTGTAAATGTCCAGCACCATAGTTTGAGGTCTGATACTACACTTGTCATGGGGCACAGTTTCAGACTGCATGCACGTTCTTGGGAAATATTTTCTCCACGTAATAAAAATTCTTACTGTCTAATGGGTTTAGTAAATGGATATATTATTACAATTCTCTGCGGGATGATTAGCTCAAGAAGTTACAGTTTGTCAAGATCTACTGATCTGGGTCATTACTACTTTTGTAAGTTGACATTTCACCATCTGGAGAAAACATCTTAAAAAGTTCATCAGCATCGATCACATGACAATTGTTTATGGAGGATTATCTGATTTGATAATCCTAGAGTAAGTGTTTCTTAATTCATACATAATAATTTCAACAGATGAAACCTTAGAAATAGGGGCACACAAAGAGAAGATTCTGTTTTTCAGAAACTACCCCCACTTAAAAGTATGGCTCCCTGGGTGCTTTTTACGGCTAGACACAATATCAAACTTACAGTAATGCCCTAAATAATCAACTCCTTAACCACAGCAGAATTATGGCTAATTTTTCAGGATTTCTCTCAGTGAGAGATTTCTGATGAATGGCAACAAGCCATATTTCCGACTAAATCCTGAAAAAATACCCATAATTCTGCTGTTGTTGAGGAGTTGATTATTTAGGGCATTACTGTACATTTGATATTTTCCTTTGTCAGGTCACGGTGGGGAATCACGTGGTTTTGAGGTTGGTGAGTACCACGCATTCAAAATGTTCAAAAAAACATATATATGAGGAACTGACACAAAACATAGCATTTTAACTGTTATGAGCATTTGCTAGTTTATTTTTATAACAAGTTGATACCTTATTTGTTCGGAAATACTCAGTTATTTTCTATAACATTCTGACCAATGTTGTGAGTCGGAGGTTTGTAGAATACCCCAAGTCCATACATCTAGGAGAATCCTTTGACTGACTGCATTGATCAGAATGCTAGAGCAAACAGCTGAGAGTTTGGACACAAATGGGGTATCAGCTTGTTTGAAAGATAGTATAGCATATGCTCGTAGCTGCCAAAATACTATGTAATATATCATTATCATATTTTATTACCCTATTCCTCGTTTCTTGTTACATTAGTGAACGCCTTGGCCATTTTGAATGCGTGGTACTCATCAACTCAAAACCACGTGATTCCCCACCATGTTTGTTATTTGCGATATTAAAGTTTTCTTTTTGGTTAGTTTGCGTTGTACAACAACATTAAAATAACGTTAACACTTTTAATCATGAAAAGGTAATTTTTCACACCAAACAATGGTTTTGATAGTTCTGGAGTGTATATATAAAAACCTGCCTGTTGGGAAAGTTTGATCGTAAAAAGTGGGAATAAAAAGTGATTTTGGGATTAAAAAATTAATATAAAAACTTGCCTTCCCATTTTGAAAAAAAAGTGTCTGAGAAACAGATAATGAACTTTGTGTAGCCTAATAAGACCGGAGGCATTAATCAGAATGTCTGGCTTGAATTCTATGAGAAGCTTCAGTTACACATGTATGTTACTAGCAGAACCTAACTATGATGATCCATGATTATCTAGTCGAAAACAGAACGTGTTTTCATCCTAAGGCGATGGCTCTAATAATCAATCTCTTCATCATATTTTTGTAGTTTCTTGATTGTTTTGGCTGTTTATTGAATTTTTTAACTGAACATTCTAAAAATTATTGTCTATGCACTGCTACAAATTAATGAAATAAAATTAACAGCTGTTCATACAAACTACAAGATGACGACTTGATTAGGCCGGAAATAATAAATGGTGTGGTTCGGGTTTCATGCCAGAAAAAAATAGGGTACATAAGTAGGTATTTAAATTTTAAAGTTATTTTTTTAAATATTCATGTAGTAATTAGAGTTTTTAAATATTCACAGAAAGTTTTGTTCGAAAAGACCCTCTGCATAATTACAGTAAAATGTGCCATTACTGAGCACCTGTTTAATACTTTCCCTTGATTTTGTCCAGAAAAGAAAAAGAAATATTACTTTAGTCGACATCTGAATATAATATGCTATTTTCAATAATTTTAGGGTTGCATGGTTAAAATTGGGTAGGTCAGGAAACCAGAACCGCACAACTTTTTTTCCATGGCCTTAAGCTGGTGATAACTTATTTAACTGGAGCTTCTTAATAGACAGGCTGAGAAAGAAATGTTATGTAACATGTAAGAAATGAAAGGATGAAACGGCCTTGTTTAATTTTATAAAGAGCCATAGGTTCCTGAAATTTTGCAAAAACCCTGTGCCAATGCATTATCTTACATATGAGGAGCCTCACATATTTAAGAGAATACATTGGCCTAACAATATTTACCTTGACCTTGTTAGCCAGTGCATTCTCTTATATATGCAAGGCTCCCTATTTTGAGACTCGCATATATAAGAGAATACACGGCTCAGGTTCTATAAAGCTGCATCAGCGCAGCTCCCGTCATGAAAGGGTTGTTTCAAGTTTCAAATGGAAGAGCTTTACAGGGAGTCCAAAGTAAACGAATGGTTTGTCATTCAATTTTATGCCTTATTGCACTTATCAAAGCAAATTGGCTTTAGCAAAATAGATGCATATTCAGATCAGATATATTTGCTCTTTCCAGAATATATTGATTTAAATACATGTTACATTAACATGAACGTTTTTCTCAGTCTTTTAATACATGTTATTCAGATGATGAACTAGTAGCTTAAAATATTTAAAATGTCAACATTTCTTACAGTATATCGATTAATCAGACTCAGGCTTAGAAAATACAGGAGTGCAAACAAAGAAAAAAAATCTGAGATCTAAAGATATTTTCTAGAAAGCAACCATCAGTTACTGATATGGTCCAGGTTTTCTCAGTATAAATGTATTCGGAATTAAATTAATGTACTCTTCTCAATCATTAACCTTTTTTAAATGTTGGAGAATTATTCCTCATACTTTAACTACTGTCAAATAAGATGATAAAGAGGAATAATACATACAATTTGTATTAACCCTTTCAGTGCCAAGTCCGATTTTTGTATCAACCCATATTTCCTTGATCATTTTTCAAATTTATTGATTATAACAATGTGATACATTGATGGAAAGAGCTCTAAGAGGAAATATGGGTTGATACAAAAATCGGACTTGGCACTGAAAGGGTTAATTTGAGCTTTCAATGCTAGTAACTTTGCAGGTTCTCCCGGGAGGTTGAAAGTGCTCTTGAATAACACAAGAGAAAGTTTAATTTGATCTATTCGATTCTGAGAAGCACAAAACTTTGCACTCCTCAAAAGTTTCTCGGTGAGCAATAGGATTGTAAAAGATTTCATTTCTGAAAAAAATCATAGGCCTGCAGTTTGATTCAGATACTGTATGTTATGTTACCCTCACACCATAGAGTATGCTGAAACCTATGAGTTGCGTGTAAAAAAATATTTGTATACGCACCAAACGCAACCGAAATCAACAATTTTGTCAATTTGTAACCTATTCGACCTATGGGTTGCGTGTGTGTTGCGAACTGAACTTATGACCAATATATGCGATCACTGGCGTACGAATTGCGTGCGAGTTGCGTGCAGAACTTACGAGTTGCGTTTGAGTTGCGTTCAAAACTTACAAGTTGCGTTTGACCTGCGTGCTAGTTGCGTGGTATTTGCGAATATCTGTCACGTGATAAAAACCTATAACAGCTGAGCCGATTCATTATTTTCTTCAGTACTGATTTGGTCATCGAAGAGTCAACATGTACGGTACCAAAACCTGGCCAGATACCTCAAATTTGGACCTGCGATCACCTGCGTTCATAACTTATGAGTTGCGTACCTGTTGCGATCGTGTTGCGTGCGTAGCGTACCTGTTGCGTCCCTGTTGCGTATAAATTGATCGCAGGCATTCGCAGAGAATTATTGAACATGTTCAAAATTTCCGAACTTACTCTGCGTGTGTCTGCGATCACCTGCGTGCTTGTTGTGTACTTCAAACCTATAAAACGTATTAGTTGCGTGTGAGTTGCGTTCGGAACTTATTGCCACTATTTTTTCATTCGCAACCATACGCAACTGGTGATCGCTATGGTGTGAGGGTAACATTAGCAAATTTAATAAAAATGGCTACAATTTCAACATCTTGTTTTAATCAGTGTATCATTCATTGATGGGTTAGCTGATTTATTTTGATGCTCACTGTAATGATTCCAGACTCTGGTAATTTATTTTGATGCTCACTGTAACGATTCCAGACTCTGGTAATTTATTTTGATGTTCACTCTAATGATTCCAGACTCGGGTAAAATTTTCCCGTAACAATCAGTTGTAGTAATTTATAAAATTAATTCAATAATTCATAAATAAATAGAATAATTTATTTGATTATTATGGTGACATCATGAAGTATACCATCTAAATACTTCAGTTAACTAGAGTAAAGTAATTATTATTTTGTTTCTTGTTGCCACCAGATGTCAGGAGAAATTGTTAATTTTTTTTCATTAAATCTATCTGAATGTATATTTCAACATTTATCAGATTGACATCACACAAACTTGCTTTTGAGCTTCAAAATGACAGTAAGGTCATGAAATACGAACTTCTGGGTTCTCAGGTTTCTCTCTCGTCATTTGACAAGGATCTCGTCATGTAATCTTAACCCTTTGATGACAGGAGCTGTGCTGGAGTAGCATTAAAGATCCTGTGCCAGTGCATTCTCATATATATGCAAGCCTCCCATACTCTCAGGCGCCAAATAAACGTGATGGCTGAATAAACGTGATGGGTTACATTTACCAGTAAAATTATTAATAGTGCTGGCATTTTCACTATATATATCATAACCAAATAATAGTGATGGCCAACATATTCTTCCAAAATTAATAAACGTGCCAGCACACTTATTTGGCCCCCAGGAGTAGGGAGCCTCACATTTATAAGAGAATGCAATGGCTTACAAGGTCAAGGTAATTATTGTTAGGCCTATGCATCTTCTAATATTTGCGAGGCTCCCTATGAGAGACTCGCATATATAAGAGAATACATTGGCACGGGGTTTTCTAAAATTTTCAGGAAGCTCCAGTCATGGAAGGGTTAAAATCTATGCTTCTGAACCACAAAATTCAGACACCATTTAACTTCTACAATGTTTATAGAAAAATAGAAATAGACAACTTCCCTCATAGTTTTGATTTATAATTAATTACCTGAGAAGACGGATATTTATTATTAATGGCCAAACCCAATTCCACTAGGTGTTACTGTTTTTCATCATCTATTTTTGTTCACATTCCCTCAAGAGAATATTTTCAAAGAGTCATCTGTCACTGGCAGGTGCTTAAAAAAATGTTGTGTGTGCTCACAGTGGAACCATTTGCAGTTGACACTGAACTTAACACTTATAGGAACTCTTACTATTTACTTGTTCTCACCCAAGCCTGAGTTTAGTGTGGCTGTCATACAAGCCTGAGTTTAGTGTGGCTGTCATACAAGCCTGAGTTTAGTGTGGCTGTCATACAAGCCTGAGTTTAGTGCAGGGAAATTTGGGCTGTTTTCATACCTGTTACAGGTATGGGCGCCCAAACTTGAGAAGCCCAAATGACCCCAAATTCCTAGTGGACAGTATTGAGTCAACCTGAATTTTCAAGGCAATTCAACAATATGCGATGTAAATACAAAATCTGCAGTTGCAATACAGCCTTCATTTGCATGTTGAATTTTTAAATCATAAATATTATGTCATATTTATAATATATGCGTCTGTATCTGTGTTGGTTTGGTGTATAAGCCGTATTTTAAAGTTATATTGGGATACCGGTACATATCCTCTGCTGGAAACAGGTGTCCCCAAATTATCTCTGGATTCTTCCCTGGTTTAGTGTGTCTGTCATTTGCAGAATGAAGTCTCCAGAGGGTGAATTTAGTGACGCTATTCAGCAAGTGGGCTAGCATCACCAAATTCACCCTTTGGGGACCTCATTCTGCTTGGCCTCTTATGATGGTGTTATTTATCACCTCAGACGGTGTTATTAATCCCTCAGTCCAGGTGATTAATAGAATGTTCTGCACCTCGGCAATTTCCCATTATTTAATGGGAAAACATTTTGACACACTGAAATATTGATGACGTAAGTCGCAAATTCTTAGAAATGACTGATCACATTGTCAACTATATACTAGTAGTTGAATTGCATGATAGCTTCACAAGCAACAAAAAATATATCTTTCAGTGATTTATGTTTAATTAGTTGATGAATGAATTGTAGAATCAATTGGTTATCTTCCTCTTGGTTCCTGAGATTGGTATTCGGAGCTCACTAGATGCATATTGGATTATCTCCCTGGATCTCTGATATAATTAGCGCCCATGGAATTGAGTCATCTATCTCCATTTGATTCACAAATGATCTATATATAGACTGTCCAATCTCTGTTAGTGTAATGTAAGTTGACCGGCAAAGTTCCATTCCGACTGTGTGGTTCTAGTTATTGCATGTCACATAGGAATTCCATACAAAATAGCAGATTTCAGTATATGATACATGTACGATCTTTTTGCACAGAAGATTCGATAATTTGGTTAGTTTATTTCACCATAATTATGTGATCAATTTACAGCGCACTGACACACTCAATTGATGAGACCATATTACTGTGACATTTTCAAATTGTTAATGGTGACAGATATAAGTCTTAAGTATTTTCCCAAACTTTTCCGTATCTTCACCCTTGATACAATGATTCAATTCGAGATTTAATGTGATTTGGAATCTTTTGCCCCCTTTGATTCAAGATTCAATTCAAAATTGAAACCCCGATAGGCAGGGTCCTAGATATACTACCTAGATAATGTAGCTCACCGTAATTAGGAGTCTCGGAAAGCCACAATGTGGAGATAATATCTATCTATCAATTGACCCATATCTTGGATGTTCTACCTAAAGATTATCGGCAAACAAAATCTTTTATTGGTCATAAAGATGCTTATAAATTTTCCTATGGTAATATTTTGAAGTGCAAAAAATGTAGCAACAGTCTGTTGGTCTCTAGTTAATAGGTTCCTTTTTATATAAATTATATTATGTAATTCGAAATTGTTTAACCCTTTACCCAACAGAACGGCCCTGTGCCAATGCATTCTCTTATATATGCGAGTCGACCATAGGTCACCTCGCATATATAAGAGAATGCATTGGCTTAACATATTAAAAATGATAAAATTGTCAAAGAATGTAGAAAAATATCATAAAAATTGTTAAAAAATATAAGAATATTTTTTAAATTGTTAAAGAATGTAAAAAAAAGTGTTAAAAAAAAGAATTTGTTTAGGTCAATGCATTCTCTTATATATGCGAGGCGACCTATGGTTGACTCGCATATATAAGAGAATGCATTGGCACAGGGCATAACTGTAACCATCATAATGTGGTCAATGAACCGGTTCCAATGATATCCATATTTGTATGGTGTTATTGAGACAGACTGAAGATATTTAAGGCTGTTGAAGCTTTATTTGGGCGTTTTTTGGCCGATTTGTTGGGTAAAGGGTTAAGGTCGACGATAACAAATTTCTAGATAGATTTTTGCCAATTACAGAATATAAAAGAGTATTTTCCATGAAGATCGTTACGACTTTTTGGTTATTCATATGTTCCCATGTTTACCGTATGCCAGTGGTCAAAGAGAAGAGCTTAAATTTTAGTGATTTATTGTAGATAAACTTCCTCTGTTGAGTTGGATATTAGTGGATTTTAGCATGAAGATATATTTGAATGAGATGGCTTGCTGCTCTATTATTGCAACTTCTGATGTTGTGATGATGTACATGTCGTTGACATGCATTGTCAATTGCGTCTTGCTACTTTCAAAATTTGTGCACCCATTAGCGTGCGATGTTGGTGAATGGAAACAAACTGAAGTTTGAAAAATTTTCAACCTGAATGACATTATGACCATAGGACTTCTTTGCAAGAGGACGTGAAATTATGTTCAAATATGTGACCCGCCATATCAAATCGAGTCGTAAGTCGGGATTTTTTTTACCCTGTGCCAATGCATTCTCCCTGCAGGGTAATGGATGTTTTTTATTTTATGTCCTAAAAATTGTAAGAAACATTTATTTAAAAAAAATGATAAAAAATTGTTAGGCCAATGCATTCTCTTATATATGCGAGGCGACCTATGGTCGACTCGCATATATAAGAGAATGCTTGGCACAGGGTAAAAAAATCCCGAATTACGACTGGATTTGATATGGCGGGTCACATATGTAGTACCACATCATCAAGCCTGCCAATAGTGTGTCTGTCATTTGCAGAATGAGGTCCCCAGAGGGTGAATTTAGTGATGCTATCCTGCACGGCAGGGTATCCACACCAAATTCACCCTCTGGGAACCTCATTCTTCTAAGGCCTCAACTGCTATGGCAGATTGAAGTTCCCCAGTTGATGTTGATGATGTTTGCCCATTGGTCGCCTCGATTATGCATTTTATCTTTTACAAATTAGGGGATATAGAAAGTTTCCAGAAGGGAAAAAGTAACTAAAACAATGTTAATTTTAAGACTATAGATACTTGCACGAATATGAGGCCTAAGCAGAATGAGGTCCCCAGAGGGTGAATTTGGTGATGCTAGCAAATGATTCTCGTAAAATGAAACATGAGTATCAACTATGATTCTCGCATACATATCTGCTTTGTTATACATGTATAAAGACATCACATCATAGCTATTGAGGCATGGTGTTTTTTTATTTTTTCAATTGGCTAACAGTAAATCTTTCAAAATTGAAAGCTCATTTGACTAAAGATACAGGGAGAGGGTAAACTTTTAAAGATTTGAAAGTAAGATATTACTGTTGAGAAATTGACTCAGTGCATTGAATTTTCAAAACTTTCTCGGGGATGCCCTTCAAACTACCCCTAATATGGAATGAGTGATACACTCAGTGCATTGAATTTTCAAAACTTTCCCAGGCGATGCCATTCAAACCAACCCTAATATGGAATGAGTGATACACCATAATCCCTTCCCACCCAACTTGTGGCATGATTTTGATTCTTGTACCCTCAAACTTGTGAATCGGCTTTGATTCTCGCAAAACGGATTTATTTTAAGGCCTGCTCTGGGGACCTCATTCCGCAAATGACAGACACACTATTTGCTGTCTTGCACATCGTCTCCCTCTGAATAGCTTTATCCTGGGTTAAGATATTCACGGGGACGATGAGTGGAACACTGGTATATTGTATAATTTTGCTAGTCATCCTTGTCTAACCTAACATTATATTGCATACTCTGCTCATTTAGTGACTTTGGTGTAAATTCATTGTTTTGTCAGCTCTCCTAGGTTAAATCTGTCATAAAAAAGTAGTGATGCACTCATTAAACTGGGTTATTTTTCGGAATTGCAGTGGGCTGTGGCAGGTGTTAAATAGTTACCACACCCAGGTGTTAAATAGTTACCACACTCAGGTGTTAAATAGTTACCACACCCAGGTGTTAAATAGTTACCACACCCAGGTGTTAAATAGTTACCACACCCAGGTGATAAATAGTTACCACACCCAGGTGTTAAATAGTTACCACACCCAGGTGTTAAATAATAGTTACCACACCCAGGTGTTAAATCGTTACCACACACAGGTGTTAAATAGTTACCACACACAGGTGTTAAATAGTTACCACACCCAGGTGTTAAATAGTTACCACACCCAGGTGTTAAATAGTTACCACACACAGGTGTTAAATAATAGTTACCACACCCAGGTGTTAAATAGTTACCACACACAGGTGTTAAATAGTTACCACACACAGGTGTTAAATAATAGTTGCCACACCCAGGTGTTAAATAGTTACCACACCCAGGTGTTAAATAGTTACCACACCCAGGTGTTAAATAGTTACCACACCCAGGTGTTAAATAGTTACCACACCCAGGTGTTAATTAGTTACCACACCCAGGTGTTAAATAGTTACCACACCCAGGTGTTAAATAATTACCACACCCAGGTGTTAAATAATAATTACCACACCCAGGTGTTAAATAGTTACCACACCCAGGTGTTAAATAGTTACCACACACAGGTGTTAAATAGTTACCACACACAGGTGTTAAATAATAGTTACCACACACAGGTGTTAAATAGTTACCACACCCAGGTGTTAAATAGTTACCACACCCAGGTGTTAAATAGTTACCACACCCAGGTGTTAAATAATTACCACACCCAGGTGTTAAATAATTACCACACCCAGGTGTTAAATAATAATTACCACACCCAGGTGTTAAATAGTTACCACACCCAGGTGTTAAATCGTTACCACACCCAGGTGTTAAATAGTTACCACACCCAGGTGTTAAATAGTTACCACACCCAGGTGTTAAATAGTCACCACACCCAGGTGTTAAATAGTTACCACACCCAGGTGTTAAATAGTTACCACACCCAGGTGTTAAATAGTTACCACACCCAGGTGTTAAATAGTTACCACGCCCAGGTGTTAAATAGTTATCACACCCAGGTGTTAAATAGTTACCACACCCAGGTGTTCAATAATTACCACACCCAGGTGTTCAATAGTTACCAGTCAGCTTGTCATACTGCTTAGTATCAGAACCAGTCTTGAACAAATCAGAGTAGCACGATTCAAAGGCTGCAGCCAGTTCATTTGTTGGCTGGAACTAATTACATGGATAATAGTGTAATTTTTAAAAGTGTATTGGAGCAAGTAATTAGTTAAGAAATATGTAAAAGTATTATTCAATATCATTAACCCTTTCATGACGGGAGCTGCGCTGGCACAACATTAAAAACCCTGTGCCAATGCATTCTCTTATATAGGTCATCTTGCATATATAAGAGAATGCATTGGCCTAACAATTTTTTTTATAAATTTTTCTTACATTTGTTAACAATTTTTATCATTTTTTTCGTACATTCTTTAACAATTTTTATCATTTTTTTTATTATCATTTTTTCTTACATTCTATAACAATTTTTATCATTATTTCTAATATTCTTTAACAATTTTATCATTTTTTCTTACTTTCTTTATAAATTTTATCATTTTTTCTTACATTCTTTAACAATTTTTGATAATTTAAAACACTTGACATTTTTTAACAATTATAACAAATAATATAAAATTTGTTAGGCCAATGCATTCTCTTATATATGCGAGGCGACCTATGGTCGACTCGCATTTATAAGAGAATGTATTGGCACAGGGCTTTCTAAAAAATTCAGGTAGCTCCAGTCATGAAAGGGTTAATAGTATACTAGTATGTTGCTGGGAATTTAATTTACAGGCTAAGCTGAGTAAAGGAAAGAGATAACCAGATATAAAACTCAAACAATACAAAAAACATTATATTCTTCCTAGAATTAGGAATTGTTTTCAGCTGGAATTGTATTTTACACATTCACATGATATGAGATATCAATTTGTATTGTAAATATTGGGCAATTTACAGGTGTATATTTTTCAGCAAAAAATTTAATTTCAGAAAAGGCAGTATGCCTTGATCAGGCTATTGTTGGTAGATAGAAGTCAATTAACAGTTAGTGTTGCAGGCCTTAAGTTTCGACGAGAATCACCGAATCGATTCTCGTAATGATTCTCGCGAAACCTTTCAATTTTCAGTGCTTTATGACTACACTTGATTCAGCATTTGATTCTCGCAAATTTAAATGTATTTTGAGACCTGGTGTTGATTGCGTTTGGAAAGGACAGGTCCGCAAAGCTACAGCAGCTCCAGTCGCTCATCCAAGTTCGTGTTTTCGGCCACCAGGGCCTGATCTCAATGTCTTCATTAAGTTAAAATTTTGCTTGATGCTGTTGATCTCTTATTTAATGACATTGGTTTTCGTTGGCGTTGATCATATGAGCAGATAAATGACTGCTTGTCACGGAGGTTCTGGTAGTCTACCAAACAGATTTGTCGTCAGAGTCTTTATACGACGTAATATGATAGAGGACCCAACTTTTCTTAAACCTTTCATGACAGGAGGTGTGCTGGTGCAGCATTAAAGATCATGTTCCAGTGAATTCCCTTATATATGCGAGTCTCCCATAGGGAGCCTCGCATTTTTAAGAGAATGCACTCGCTTACAAGGTCAAGGTAAATATTGTTAGGCCAATGTATTCTCTTATATATGCGAGGCTCCCTATGGGAGACTCGCATATTTAAAAGAATGCATTGGCACTGGGTTTTCGCAAAATTTCACAAAGCTTCAGTCATGGAAGGTTTAAATAGAATATTTATTTGCTCTGCTTAAATATAAATTTTTTGCTTTGAGTCATGGAAATATGTGACCCGCCATATCAAATCCAGTCGTAAGTCGGGATTTTTTAACCCTGTGCCAATGCATTCTCTTATATATACGAGTCGACCATAGGTCGCCTCGCATATATAAGAGAATGCATTGGCCTGACAATTTTTTATCATTTTTTTTAAATAAATGTTTCTTACAATTTTTAGGACATAAAATAAAAAAACATCCATTACCCTGCAGGGAGCCCCACACATATATAGATGCATATAGAAGAGTGTTGTCTTCTCATGTTGTCTGGGGCTCTGTATGGGTGAAATTATAAAATTGTTAAAGAATACAAGAAAAAATTATTAAAATTGTAAAAAAAAATTTAGGCCAATGCATTCTCTTATATATGCGAGGCGACCTATGGTCGACTCGCATATATAAGAGAATGCATTGGCACAGGGTAAAAAAAATCCCGACTTACGACTGGATTTGATATGGCGAGTCACATATATAAACTTGTATCCTATTCAGAGCATATTTAGTTCTTGTGCAGTTTTTTTTCTCCAATTTCAACAACTAAAATGGATTTGTACAGCATTGGTTAGTTTACGACAAACAGTCACAATTCTATTTGATAGAAGTTGAAGGAATTTTGCGCTCAATGATAACAAAGCAGTTGAAATTGAGAAGATCTTGCCATGTTGGATGAGAGACTGATTTAAACAAGTAAGTATTTCACAGTGATATCTCAATAACTCAATCGTCCATTTATAACAGTTTTTCATTGAAAATTAAAAGATTAAACTTGATAAAACTTTTACCCTTAACAATTATTTACCCACACTTTAATATTAATTGCAATTGGTCAATGGACTGACCAATTTGCGGATATTGACCGGCCACTATTTCTTGCACCAAATTAATTTGGTGTGAACTGCAGCTGTTTTAACATATAACTCAAGGCAGTTTTCAGAACTTCTATCACTGTAACAAATTACTCATGAACATTTAGTATGGAGATGGATTATAATTGAAATGGAATTATAGGGAATCAAATATTTTAGTTTCTTAGGACATAGAGAAATAACTGCAATGTTATGTGTTGCATGATAACTGGGTTTGTCGGTTGTGAGGCCAGTCAAGGATTAACCTGCGGTGAGGTGATTTTCTAGTGAATTTTTTAAGCCTCTGTACCATATTTTCTTCACCAAAAAATAACTGATGTTGTGAAAATATGGCCTGACAGAGGAGGTGAAACTATTATAAACCCAAATAAATCATACCAATCAAATAATGCGACCAATAAAATTATACTCTATATTTATTCATATTCGTTGGAATGTTTTATAGCAGGACAAATCTTGATATATGTTATAATAGTTGAAGTCAGTTTATATGTTCAAGCATGTGTAAGATAGTAAAATACACCCATTGTTCCGCATTAAGTAGTAGCTATGAGCGCACACCCTAATCCAATGCTTTAACTTTCCTTCTCAACCATTTTTAATGGAATACGTAATCTTTTTTCTGGTTTCGATGTCGGGATTTTCATCCGGACACTGAAGCTAATCTGTTTTCTGCATGCATTTAATCTTAGTTCTTTGTAGTTGATGTTTATTTCCACATGTTTTATCTAGTTATCTTTTTGTGATATTCTGTGTTCGTCTGGTGTAGATGTTCGGTGTTCATTATAATTACTAAAATTATATATCTGTGTTCATTTTACTAATAGTTTGCACGTTGTCCACTATATATCCACACCATTGTAGCTCATTTAGATGTTCATATATTTATACTTCGATCAGAACTAACTGTTTTTTGGTGTTCTTGCTTTAACTCTTTTTGTATTGTCTCATTTTTTCGTGAGGTGAACTGTCATTTTATACTCCCATAGTCATCACCACTCACTTATACTCTTAATCATTATATCACTACAAATCATCACCCATCATAAAACTAAATACATTCACACATAACACTAGCAACCCATAAAACATTATTCACATTACTCCGTAGTTATTATGCTTGGGATAGCATTCCTGGCTTTAGTGATTAGGTTATATATTAATATAAAGGTTCAATACAGTAAAGCCCTAAATAATCGACTCCTTAACCACAGCAGAATTATAGGTAATTTTTCAGGATTTAGTTGGAAATATGGCTTGTTGCCATTCTTCGGAAAGCTCTCATTGAGAGCTTTCCGATGAATGGCAACAAGCCATATTTCCGATTAAATCCTGAAAAGTTACCCATAATTATGCTGTGGTTAAGGAGTCGATTATTTACGGCTTTACTGTAAGTTCATATTGACTGATTTATAGATCACCCTGCATTCAATTCGCTTACAAATAAATTATAATGCCCATATATTTATGATTTTTTTTGTAAAAAATTACC
This sequence comes from Siphonodentalium dalli, assembly GCA_032622095.1. NCBI lineage: Eukaryota > Metazoa > Mollusca > Scaphopoda > Gadilida > Siphonodentaliidae > Siphonodentalium > Siphonodentalium dalli. The sequence continues at coordinate 193,158,226 of CP136069.1, forward strand.
TCATTTGCATGAAGTATACAGTACTTCTGACATTTTCATAGAAGTATTGGCAGAATAATAATTTGACTATCTCTGATGATCTTCTAGGGAGAAGACCCTTTACTCAGAATAATGTACATCTATCTGTCAAGGTCAAGAGATATGCAATTGATTAAAACTATGTTTAATAGAATAAAACAAATACTTAAAGCTTCTACTCCTTTGGATGTGACATGTTAAATTATTAATGTTGCACACAATTATTATTGGATTTTTTTGGAGTTAGTTTAAATTTCATCTTTTTGGCTTTTAATTCTCAATACACAGTTTTCGGAGCATAACATTCCAGCAATCTCCTTTCTTTCAAATTTGGTCTCTTTGAGCTATTTAGCCTATTATGAGTAATTTCAACACTGGTCCTGTACTCAATCCAACCTCTTCTCCAACTTGATACATCAAATATTAACAAATTAAGTAACATGCATTGTGGTACTGTGATAAATGCACACAATTTTCCCAAGAACCTTTTACAGCAGCACTAAATGGATAAGGATTGTAATAAGATAAACTCACAATGCCAAAAAATAAATGACAAAACAAAACAGAAACAATTGTGAAACCGACTCTCAAATTCAGGACACTTGCTGACAATAAATAAAAATATCACTTTGAGTAATCACTTGAAAGCGGTTCGGTTCCATATTTGGTTCTCAATAGTTATACGCCCGTTCTCCGTTTCTGGTTCTAAGTAGTTATACGCCCGTTCTTGGTTTGCATTTTTTCTTTGCTGCTGAATTGCAAAACAAAATGGGAGTGTAATTAAAAATAAATATTATTTCTTTCTTCCATCAGTAGAACACCGAGATCCGGACTTGCGAGCGTACCGTATTCAAGTGATTACTCAGTGAGAATATATAAATATCTCAAATTAGGTTCAAAAAGAATCTTCTTTTAGCTGGAAGGTTATGCTCTCTATCTTTTATATAAGTATTTCACTCGTTACATAATTGGACTTACTTCTTTTTATAGATGATGAAAATGAGCTAGATGATGCTACATCCGATTCGAAGCCGGAGCCTGAAAATGAAGTAAATTGGGACGAGAATGATGGAAATCATATTCCAAGTATACATGATATTGATGAGATATGGGGGCCTGATACAGTGGAAGAAGATGGCAAAACTCCTGATGAGAAACTCACAGGAGACTCGGCTGTCGGAACAGACTTGCTTGATGCCAATGATGCCAATTCAATTGATATGGAGGTTGAGGACAGTGAGAGTAGAGACAAAAATGTTGGAGATCATGCATATGCAGCGGAAGCACATGATGCAGACGAAGAGAAGAAGTGCGCAGATGAGGGCGATCCAGAAACAAAACTAGATAACTCCAACGACGCAGATGAAGCTGGTGTTATTGGCGATGGTCCATCAACGAGTAATACACACACTGGAGATATGGCAGCTGATGAAACAATTGAGTGAGTTATTTTTTATACGCCTGGGAGTATTTTGTTATTGGTCCATCTGTCCTATCTGTCAGTCCATTTGCTTTTGGTTTTCGGATAACTTTAGATACTCTCAACTAAATGGAATTGAATTTGTTATGTGGGTTTACTAGCATTAAATTCGAATTTTGGTTCCGTCTGCCAATTTTCAGCAGATTTATGGCCCTTATAGTAGTCTGAAATGAATGGCAGAAATTTGGTAAATGAATTTACTAGCCCAAAATACAGGTCAAGTTGAAATTTGAATTTGGGTTCTGCCCACCAAATGTCACCAGAGTTATGGAATTACCACGGTCATATTTTGCCATGCTCTAGCAATGCTCTTGTTCCTTTTGACTACTGATTGGCTTCTCCCATTCAGTCATAAAAGTATACATTGGAATGGTTCATTCTTTATAGAGAAAACTTAAGGTTTCCTTTGTTTAGTTAATAAGCTCAACAAACGACTAAAAATAATAGGGAACTAATTTGCAGAATATACATAGAAATGAATCAATGGGAATCAAGTAACTACTCATCAGTGAGTATTCAGTTATAAAAGGGCTGAAAAGACCAGTGGATTTCTATATAAAAATGTCAGCATAATTTAATTTCATCAGGGTTCACACCATGGCCAATTTATTTAGAAAATGGATAAAAACAATTTCATTTGGCCAAAAGGTTTCAGCAGTCACCTTTCAAATTATATATCATCATATCTGCATGAAACCCTTAATTCGTTAACAGGTAGTCAACAGTTGCTCTTCTGTATATGGATTACAATTTATCAAATTTAACAGATGGTCATGTATCACAACAATGATGAATTAGCTGCTCTTATGGTGATCTTTTTATACGCCTGTATGAAAAAAATGGTCATATTATGTAAATGGGTTGTCTGTCCGTCCGTCCGCTTTTGGTTTCCGGATGATAACTTTACATTGAATCGAGTGAACTGAACCAAATTTGGTATATTAGTTACCACTCCAAAATACAGATCAAGTTCGAATATGAGTTTCGTCCGCATGATTCTGACTGAGTTATGCCCCTTTTTCGACTTAGATTTTACCTGATATGCGGTTTCCAGATGATAACTTTTAGATTGAATCGAGTGAACTGAACCAAATTTGGTTACAGATCAAGTTCAAATATGGGTTCTGTCTACATGATTCTAATATTAATTTCAACTTAAAATGTTTATATTTTGAGGTTTCTGATTGATCAAAAAATTTGGTATGTGAATTTTTCAGTCAAAAATACCACACTTGAAGTTATTGTGTTTTATTTTTGTTATTATTTCGTCTTAAGTCAAAGGTTTCAAACAAATGAATTAAACCTTGCCCCACTCTACTCCAGAAATGGGCATATTATGCCATGCCCCGACGGCATGCTCTTGTTTAATCAAGTGACAATACTTCACTGCTTTGTGGTTTCAAAATCAGACAGTGTACACAAATCAGTGTGTTGATATACGATTATATTGATGTAAGTTACAAGCTTTAGACCTATTTCAGTTTGTGCAGTTCCCATCCGTGCATATTTCAATTGTCACTTTTGTCCAATTCAAAATTTATTAATTGTTTGTGTCGTTGACATCCATCGTACATTAGTCCGTGCTTAAATTTGAATACTTACCTGGCTATTAATAAGAAAAATGGATAGTTATGTGTCTATTTCCGCCACGGAACAGCATTGAGATGAACCCTCAAAAATGATATGTTTGGCCCAATCAGCAATTTTAATTTTGTAGTCACATAAAAAGTCCATAGATTTAGACATCCATGATCTGTCAATAACGATGTGTTCAGAGAGTTATGTGGCTAGTCACCTAATCACAGACCTGTTTATCCTATTCCACTGTCCTAGTTGCTGTATACAAGTTTTTGAGTTTCAATCAGCTACTTCTGCTTTAATTCCTACATGTTCGGATATCATAATTTGAAGTTTTATCACTATAAACTACTTGATGCCACATACATTTTGGAGACACCTAATTATTTTAGCCACATGGCTACCAGCAACTATAATGCATTTCACATTTGACAGGCACACCCTGGAGCCCATATTTATTGAAGAAACGTTTAATTAAATTCATCTACACAATACAATCCCTTGGATTCCCTTCACTCAAACTTTTTGACTTTCCTTCTTTATCATTCTATTTACTTCTCCGCATACAATTAACACATCTCTAAGTTGAGCTACTCGTTTTGTTTTTCTCTGTCCATTAATTGGGCATTCATCCATCGGGTCTATCTGGCAATCTGTCCATTAATATGGCATTCACCCATCGGGTCTATCTGGCAATCTATGTCCATTAATAGGGCATTCACCCATTGGGTCTAGCTGTCAATCTCTGTCCATAAATTGGGCATTCATTCATCAGGTATATCTGGCAATCACTGTCCATTAATAGGGCATTCATCCATTGGGTCTGTCTGGCAATCTCTGTCCATAAATTGGGCATTCATTCATCAGGTATATCTGGCAATCACTGTCCATTAATAGGGCATTCACCCATTGGGTCTAGCTGGCAATCTCTGTCCATAAATTGGGCATTCATTCATCAGGTATATCTGGCAATCACTGTCCATTAATAGGGCATTCACCCATTGGGTCTAGCTGGCAATCTCTGTCCATAAATTGGGCATTCATTCATCAGGTATATCTGGCAATCACTGTCCATTAATAGGGCATTCATCTGTCAGGTCTGCCTGTGAATCTGTCCATGAATAGGGCATTCATCCATCGGGTCTGTCTGGCAATCTCTGTCCGTTAATTGGGCATTCATCTGTCAGGTCTGCCTGTGAATCTGTCCATGAATAGGGCATTCATCCATCGGGTCTGTCTGGCAATCTCTGTCCGTTTATTGGGCATTCTTCCATCTGAAACATTTCTTGCGGTTCACTATAATAATATTTGACAGAGATTTATATGAAATTTGGTTTATGAAATTTGTGTACATGGTCTGCAAATGAGAAATTCCCTGTCAAGTTCAAATATGAGGCCGTTCTGTTCATTTCATGTTGAGTTATGATATTTATGATTTGGAATTTGCTGATTATTTTTCGGTTGATAACATTTGTTATAGTGATAAATTACTATTAATTTGTTATATACATGTATTATATGAAAGAACGGGTCAAAATATTGATTTGGGTCGATAAATTTTGCCCCTTTTTGACTTTGAATTTGGCAGCTGTCGGTATGAACCCCCAACATACTGATGATAGAAATTCTTTCCACCAAAAAAACTAAGAGAAATTTATTGTAGATATGTCTGACAGAATGTAGATTGAATGTTGACACTGTTCATTTCAGACCGAAAGATGCCACAGACATTTGTCCGATGGAATCAGATGTTCAGCTGCCTGTAATTGTAGATGAGAAAGGTGATGACGATAAACTAAAAATGAAATCATCTCATTCAAAAAAGAGAAAGAAGAAAAGCAAAAAGAAGAGAAAGGACGGGGTGGACAAGGAATCTAAATCTAATGAGATGAATGATGTGATGTCGAGTCCGTTACAGACTCAGTTTACATCTGCACTCGGGTCGAATGTTGCATTGGCTAATAATGCTTATATACCTCCTGTGCAAGTTCTCCCACTGCAGGATGCGACTGGACATTTTTACGGAGAATTGCTAGTTCAACAACCTCCGTCATTTGCACCGCACCAGTCAGTACGACCAAGTGAAAATCTGCTAATTAGAACGAGGAATGAATCGGTCACGCAGACTGAGGAGTCGTTCCTTCAGCGATCAGATGAAATTGATGAACTAACGGTTCACAAACTCAATCTTGAGATTGACGTTTTGAAAATACAGAAGGAGAATCTGGTCATTCAGCGAAGAATTCTGAATGAGAAAATGAATCGTTTGTGTTCCGACGCAGGAAATATGATTATGTCTGAGTCGACAGAGCGCAAAGGAGAGCAACTCCTATCTGCTCCTCCCAGTATTTGTAGTATAACTTCATCATTAAATTCACATTTGATATAATTATGTCATTTCAAAAAGAAATTTTCCCCCACTAATATATTTAAGGAATAATGCTGATGTGATTACACCATATAAACACAATTGTGCCGATTCGTATAAGAAATAATTACCGGTTTCAGTGTTTCATGGGATTTTGACCGCGAGACATTCAAGCAGAGTTTATTGTATTTATTCATGATTAAAATCCATAACTGGATAAGATCGAGGTTGGCGCAGTTTCGAACCTCAACATGGCTGAAAAACGGGACTGAGCTCGGTGGTCCGGTGGTTAGCGTGTCGGACTTGTATTCGCTGTAAACACATCGATACGGGTTCGCAGCGCATCACCGGTCATTGAGTCTCCACATAGCAATGGCTTGGCCGCTTTGAGCGACGTGCAATTGTCGGATTGCTCGCTGATTCAAAACCCGCGCCAAGTTGTGACCCTTGAGCAAGGTCGCTCGTACTGTGGCGGCTTCGCATCACTCATCAGAGCACGTTCTGATCAAACTAGAGCAGCGCCTGCAATGGCTGCAGCCTGTTCATTGGTTGGCTTGTACAAATGACTGGGGTAATATTGTACCAAGCGTGTTAGAGCAAGTAATTGGTTAATCGCTATATAAAACTGGTCATTATTATTATTATTATTATTATTTATATTATAAGCTTGATCTGAGTTGAGGGACATTTCGATTGATACAATGGACCATTTTGATAAGAAATGAGAATTTGTTCACCCTCACTGAAGGAAGCAGATTTTCAGGCAATGAACACTTATACTGAGTCGGTGCATTCATAAATCTCATAACCAAGCCTGCAAATAGTGTGTCTGTCATTTGCAGAATGAGGTCCCCAGGTCATTCTGCTTAGGCATCAACTGCTGTGGGAGACCTTGGATCAGATTAAAGTTCCCCAGTTGAAGTTGGTGATTTTTACCCATTAGTCACTACAATTATGCATTTTATCTTCTGCAAATTAAGGGATAAAGGAACATTCCAGAAGGGAAAAAGTTACTTAAAACAATGTTAATTTGAGACTGTAGATACTTACCAGAAGATGTGGCCTAAGCAGAATGAGGTCCCCAGAGGGTGACTTTGGTCATTCTAGCCCGCTGTTCGTGATAGCATCACAAAATTCACCCTCTGGGAACCTCATTCTGCAAATGACACACTATTTGCAGGCTTGGGCTAATCTCTAGATTCATCCACTCTTAATACAAATTAGACCAAAACAGTTATTCTTCTGACGCATAAACATATCATTCATATTCATGTAAGTTTTTAATTATGTTTACACTGTGTAAACATATCATGAAGTGAAGTTTATTCCTTATAATTACTTCGAGGCGAAAATATCAACCCAAAAACGCATTTGGGGCTGGAAATTGGTTCTGGAAGCTTTTATATACATGTATGTAGTGGCATTTCTATGATGTCGTTTGGTGCAGTTACCCAATTACTACATTCAATGTTTAGTTCCATCATGCAATTATCCTATTTAAAGGGGTACTGTACACTAAATTCAGCCATTTATGGAACCATCGACAGAATATATGCAACAAATGAATGTATTTGAGCCATGGATGAGTGCTTATACGCTAATATGCTTAATATGAACGATGCAAACATCATGGCAATTATAATGAAAGTGAATTTATGGCTGGAGTCATAAATTCATTTTCATTATAATTACCATTACTAATCCATGGCTCAAATTAATTCATTTGTTGCATATATTCTGTTGAGTATAACAGGAGATGGTTCCATAAATAGCCGAATTTAGTGTACAGTACATATTCAGATGCATTAGGTAACCTATATACATATATATACATATAATATACATATATCCAGATTTTCTTTTACATAACTGTTCACAATGAAACATACAAGAACGTTCCATTACAGTAATTAAAATGTTATTAATTACATTGGCTAAGTAATTGTAATTGTAATTAATATGTATTTATAAAATATATGTAAATGTATTTGTAATTGAGAGTTTTGAATTTAATTGTAATTGATTACTTTGGGTAAGTATTTGACCCATCCCTGAGTTGGTTTTTGGCAAAATAAGGGCCAATTTACTATAAAACAAATGAAATTGATGTAATTATTGGTCATATTTTGTTTGATAGTGGATTGGATTTTTATGAATTTTTTTATGATGAATGATTAGTGGTACCAGACACAACCTTCCTAAGCACTTGCTGCGTTGTGATGTTGTCATGGCTGACATATTAAAGTGATGTGAAACACTCCTGTAGGGTGATCAAATAAAAATGAAGAATCATCTTGCTCAAAGTAGTTATTTTGACAAATATTAATCCAAATTGACAGCATATTCTTGTATATTAATTAAATTTGTTGGCAAAATCATTTGCATTAGTTTATCGCCGATAGTAGCACCCCGATCATGATTTTTGGCAAGGTTAGTAGAATGCTATATTATCCAGGTTGGCATAGCACCTAGTAGGTGCCTGAAGTTCCTGTGTATAAAGTTTACTAGTTTCTGTGGAGGACAATTGTACCATGATCATGACAACATGTACCTTCAGTCTGGATATAATTTTGCAGAATGAGGTCCCCAGAGGGTGAATTTAGTGATGCTACCCTGCACAGTGGGCTAGCATCACCAAATTCATCCTCTGGGACCTCATTCTGCTTTGGCCTCATCTGATCTGTGGATTTTTTTTATCAAATTCCATTTAATATCAAATAATAACCAGTATATTAGGGTGGAGAGTTTTTATGGGTTTAGTTTGTAGATATTTAGTGCTATGAAACATTGTTTCAAGGGAAGTTATTGGTTGAAAAAAAGGTACATATATGCTTAGAAGTTACTGTTCTTGAACTGTTGAATCATTTGGTGCCATATTTGATTGTTCTATAAATGCATGCACATTCTGAATCATTGTTGCAGTAATTCACTCATTGTCCTTTTACGATTAACTATCTGCACAAGTTGGTTATCCCACATCCAAAGCGGACCTAGCATGTTAAAGGCACAGAGGGCCTTGGGTTGTAGGTTATAATTTTTAAATAAAAGTTACCAAGAAAATTTCCTCAAGAATATACTAATAGTATATAATGTTAGTATAAATGTTGTATTATCCGCATGTGTGAGGGAATATGCAGTTCCATTATGTTATGTTTTCACAAAAAACACATTGTTTATCATCCATAGATTTCCAGAAATTGTCTAGTATTGTCACACAGCTTAAACCTCCGTTAATCTTATTCGGGGTCAAAATTCACCTGAAAAGTTACCCATAATTCTTCTGTGGTGAAGGAGTCGATTATTTAGGGCATTATTGTAGCAACAAATATGAATAATAAACATGAATAAATAAGAAAAAAATGACAAACACGCTATCTGTTCTGGGTGTGCTATTGAAATGACATACTATTGAGTCAGCTTATTTAGTCATGAGCATGTGTTTTGCTACTACTTAGTTAATATTCCTTATTTTGTGTGTGGCGTAATTATATATGTTACTAGCGGATGCATACCTGGCGTTGCTTTGGGAAATGTTGCTAACTTCATGATTTAAATAAGAAAGGGCAAATAAAAATAGTCCGACAGCACCCATATTCGAAGGGGATGTCGGGCGGGGTCGTGAACCAGCCCATGTTACACAGCCCGAAATACACGACCACACCAAATTTCAATGAGATCCACCCAGTAGTTACTGAAAACCACAATGCCCGTGCTGATACGAGGCTGTAACGTCAAAACGCAATGTTGTGGGGGTCATGACCCAGCCAAAGTGACAATACTATCATGGTAAATTTTTTATTTGGTGTCTGACATAATTATAATATGTTAGGAGAAAATACGATCTGGATTAACCCTTTGAGTGCCAGGTCGATTTTTGTATCAACCCATATACCCTGTGCCAATGCATTCTCTTATATATGCGAGTCGACCATAGGTCGCCTCGCATATATAAGAGAATGCATTGGCCTAACAAATTGTTTTTTTTTGTTTTTTGTTTTTTAAATTTTTTACAATTTTAATTATTTATTCTTATATTCTTTCACAGACTTATTTTGTAGGTTTAGGGCCGATGAGATCGGCCCCTGGCACTCAAAGGGTTAATACATTTGATCTCTTTGCAAAAACGATTTTTTTTGTTTCCGGATGATAACTTTACTTTAGTTAGTCTGAACTGAATGGAATGAAATTTGTTAAGTGGGTTTACTAGCACAAAATACAGGTCAAGTTAGAATTTTTCACCCTTATTGTTGGAATTTGCACTAAATTTTTGTTTCTGGACGTTTATGGAACTTATTATCTGAACATTTCCCCATCAATTATTTTTCCTGAATTGAAAACCTCTTCAGTACTTGTTTCAAATCAAGCCTGAGTTTAGTGTGCCTGTCATTTGCAGAATGAGGTCCCCAGAGAGTGAATTTTGTGATGACTAAATTCACCCTCTGGGGACCTCATTCTGCTTAGGCCTCATCTTCTCTGGAAAGTTTCTTTATTATAAAATTTCTATAGAAATTTCTTCACATAGATTCATTTTCTTTTTTAGTTTAGTTTCTCTATATCTCCAAATTGGCAGACGACACATTGCATAATCGAGGTTCCCAATGGGTGTACATCACAATATTCACCATTTGGGAACTTCAATCTGAGTCTATGTCTCCCATAGATGAGGCCATTCAGAATGAGATCCCCAGAGGGTGAATTTGGTGATGCTAGCCCGCTATGCGGGATAGCGTCACTAAATTCACACTCTGGGGACCTCATTCTGCAAGTGACAGACACATTAAACTCAGCAATTGTTTAAAATGTTTGTTTTATGTCTGTTGTCTGCTTATATTTCCTGAACATCCCTCCAGATGAATAATAGACCATTCTGATGTAAACTTTCATAACTAAGTGGGAGAATCCATTTAGTTTAGAAAGGGTTAACACATGACGTTTTTGTGTTATCTAACGTTACCTGGATGCTTCCTTGAAATGGAGGCTCAGTTTGGATGTCTTATATTTTTGTAAATTAGAATTATATGTTATTCTTGAACATACAAGATAATATACCATGATCACAAAACTGATGCTATTGGACCAAGAATTTGCGTCAGTTGTATGTTGGTTATCCAACAAAATATTTATATATGGTTTTGAGGTTGAAAAGCTTCTATCAATCAATTAAACATTCGGTTCATAGCAAGAAGGATAACTCTATCTTATCACTATGTTGTTAGCACCCTCCATTAAGGCTAATTGTCATTTCGATATTTCGTCTGGCTGCATCAGAAGTAAACAACTTTATTATGCTTTTAGGGACTAATAATATACAGTAATGCCCTAAATAATCGACTCCTTAACCACAGCAGAATTATGGGTAATTTTTCAGGATTTAGTCGGAAATATGGCTTGTTGCCATTCATCGGAAAGCTCTCAGTGAGAGTATTTGTATTCTTGAAAGCGGGTTTATAAAAAACTGATCTTCAGCATAATATGGACAAAATCAGTTAAAATTTGTGAACATACATGTACATGTATGAATGTTTTGATTTCCACTTTCCTCCAAGCTTTGGATATATTTTGTCTGACATTGCAGAATGAGGTAGCCAGCTAGTGTATCTAGTGATGCTATCCCACACGTCTGGCTAGCATCATCAAATTCACCCTCTGCGAACCTCATTCTGTTTAGGCCTCAATTGATATGGGTGACCTAGGATCAAATTGTTTCCCAATTGAAGTTGGTGATGTTCACCCATTAGTCACCTTGATTATCTATTCTGCAAATTAGGGAATATAGAAAGTTCCCAGAAGGGAATTAACTAAAAAAAAATTAACGTGAGACTATATATACTTCCCAGAAGATGAGGCCTAAGCAGAATGAGGTCCACATATGGTGAATTTGGTGATACTAGCACAGTGTGGGGTAAAATCACTAAATTCACCCTCTGGGGACCTCATTCTGCAAAAGACAGACACCCTATTTCAAGGCTTGCTTTCCTCAATTATAGTTATGCCCTAAATATTCGACTCCTTAACCACAGCAGAATTATGGGTAATTTTTCAGAATTTTGTCGGAAATATGGCTTGTTGCCATTCATCGGAAAGCTCTGACTGAGAAAATTAACTATTATTCTGCTGTGTTAAGGAGTCGATTATTTAGGGCATTACAGTACATACCTTTTCTATAAAGCTTCAAATGAGCCTTGATTGCATTAGAACTGTTCTGCCAACTCAGCTTTAATCCTTCACGGCGGGAGGGGTGTTGGTGCAGCTTTGAAGATCCTGTGCCAGTGCATTCTCTTATATATGCGAGTCTCCCATAGGGAGCCTTGCATAGATAAGATAATACACTGGCTTACAAGAAGGTAAATACATGTTAGGCCAATGTTAGGTCCTATGGGAGACTCGCATATATAAGAGAATGCATTGGCACATGATTTTCTCAAAATTTCAAGAAGCTCCAGTGATGGAAGATTTAAAATTGCTATGATTGTATCAGAACTGTTCTGTTAGAGGCCAGCTCAGCTTTCACATTGACGCTTGTGAGCTTTTCAAATCATCATAATTGTTTTGATGTGCTTTGTTGTCATTAAACGTTTTGTTGTGTTGGTGTATGCATGGCTTTGATTCACTTTAATGTTTGAGGAGATGAATGCTACAAAATTGTTTTTGTTGCAGTTATGATTTCTGTCTTTGAGAATTATAAAAAATACAACAAAAATGTTGTTGGTTTTTCTTTAACCCTTTACCCAACAAAGCTGCCAAAACCGGCCAAATAAAGCTTCAACAGCCTAAAATATCTTCGGTCTGTCTCAATAGAACCATACAAATATGGATATCATTGGAATCGGCTCATTGACCACATTGTGATGGTTACAGTTATGCCCTGTGCCAATGCATTCTCTTATATATGCGAGTCGACCATAGGTCGCCTCGCATATATAAGAGAATGCATTGGCCTAACATTCTTTAACAATTTTATAATTTTTAATGTGTTAAGCCAATGTATTCTCTTATATATGCGAGGCGACCTATGGTCGACTCGCATATATAAGAGAATGCATTGGCAGAGGGCCCTTCTGTTGGGTAAAGGGTTAACCCTCATGTGAGTGGTGGGTAGTTCAGTTTCTCCTTTTCATTCATGTGTATAAAGCTTCAGTTAATGAGTTCAACCCCAGGACCCTGGGGAAAATATACCAATATTTCCTATACCAGTGACAAGGCTCACAAGACAGATTTTTGGCAGGAACACACCAATTGCCATATCCCTGCTAAATTCATGAAGTTGGTCATCTCACCCATGATATTACCTAATATACAGTAATGCCCAAAATAATCGACTCCTTAACCACAGCAGAATTATGGGTAATTTTTCAGGATTTAGTCGGAAATATGGCTTGTTGCCATTCATCGGAAAGCTCTCTGTAGCTTATTGTCAATGAAACTCCCTATCTTTCTCCCTATATTTCTCCCTATATTTCTCCCTATCTTTCTCCCTATCTTTCTCCCTAATTTTCTCCCTATCTTTCTCCCTGTCTTTCTCTCTATCTTTATCCCTATTTTTCTCCCTATATTTCTCCATATCTTTCTCCCTATCTTTCTCCCTACATTTCTCCCTATCTTTCTCCCTATCTTTTGACATATAACTCAACAAAATCAAAGGAAGCTAAATTGAGATATTGTACAGAAAACTTGCAAACTCTACTGTTAATTTGGGGGTAAAACGGGTCGTCAAACGGGTGTCCGCCTGATATCCTCAATAATGCTAAAGATTTGTCAACTCAGCCAAAATACAAGCCTTGAAATAGGGTGTCTGTCATTTGCAGAATGAGGTCCCCAGAGTGTGAATTTAGTGATGCTACCCCGCATAGCGGGCTAGCATAACCAAATTCACCCTCTGGGAACCTCATTCTGCTCATTGTTTTTGTCTGCAGAATTTGCTAGTTTTCGATACGATATCTCAAGTTCCCTTCATTTGAAACTATCAAATTATACACCAAAAGAAATGAAATTTCGTATCCAATATACAAGTTGAAATATATTGTGACTGAGATGAACGATTTTGAGAATCTGAGGAATATGATAGATTGTGTGTTTTTCCAAAAATCGGACTTGTGAACATTGTCACTGGTATAGTATATACTATATATTTGTTCATCTGGCATTATTAGCCAGGGGCCTGTGAGTGGAAACTGAGTTCAGCATTTGTAAAACATATTATCTGGACATCTCTACAAATGAATGAAGGCAATCAATTGGATGTCTCTTAGTTGGAATGTTGAAACAGTAGCCTGCAGTCTGGGAAGTTACCCTTCATCAACTTTAAATATTGGACGGCTTGATTTCAACCAATACCTACCAAACAAATACATGTAGATTACTCCCAGGCCGTTGGTAGATATCTTGTTTGTCTATCAGAAGTTCATGAAAATTCTCTGAAGCAAGATCCCTTCCTTTTGTGTCTTTGCCGAAGGAAAATTTGAGAATTTCAATTGTAATTGAAGTTGTGATATACATTAACTGGTATCCTCAGATAAACACAGATTTGGACATTTTGTACACAGTACATAATACATGTGTTATCCCTTTCTCTTCTAAATGGATTCTCCCACCCAGTTATCAAATGAAATATTGGAATTGTCTATTTGTCATTTGGAGGAGTTTTCAGGAAAAATGAGCAGACGACAGAATGATGAAAAGATAATACAAGTGCAGAAGTATTCATATATCTTTGGTGGGAAATGTTCAGATAATAAGTTCAACAAACGGTTTGGGGTTTTCAACAGATGGAAATTTTCATACCTGACATAACATTAGTCGGAAATTTTGCACCACATATAGGTTTAAATTGTTCTCGTTGTTTGATTTTCCAACCATTAATTAGTGGAGAATTGAATTTGTTATTTTTTGACCAACAGTAGCATATTGATCTACTTTTGGTCAATATTTTGGTTTAAAATGGTCGCTGGAAATTTTCAGGTTAGAAATTTCCAACATTTGGAAAGTACCAACCGAACTGTTGGGGGGGGGGGGGGGGATTGTAAATATGATTCAAGTTCAAAGGGGGGGGGGGGGGGGGGTTCAGTGCAGTGTGCACAGTCTGCCAATTAATCAAAAGAGCAACACAATTCTGTGTCAACGGAAGAGGTGGTGTGAAAACGGTGACATTGACTAATTTCCACCAAGAAGGACGAAATTTGGAATAGTTTTTTGGATATATGAACATTTTTTTTCTCATTTGGTAGGTCAAGTGATCAATTTTGAATGGGGATTTCCATGCAAATCTCCAGAGCAAAAGTTATATTTGAAATATTTGTCGAGGAACTAAATCAGACATATCATTAAAGGCACTGATATAGGTTATAATATAGAAACAACAGTTATCATATTATGATAATTTCCTCAAGAATATACTAATAGTATAGTATAATGATAGTATGAATGCAATCTTTTTCACAAAGCACTCTTTGTGTGAGCCTAGCGTTTGTTTATATACAGCACATAAATAGTGATTGATAAGCAAAACACTCTTCACTGTGGCAATGTTTTTTGGAAAGTGATTCACAGTGACCCATTCAACACTGAAATCTTGGGAGCCGAGGATTAGCGAGCGCTATACGGATATGTTGTAAACAGCTTGGTTTCATTTCTGACCAAAGTTAATTTCGTGGAGTCTCTCCGGTTTTCAGTGTTTTGCTTATCGCATACTCTGTTCGTACTGATTGTTTACATAACATGGCGTTTGTTTACATAACACAGAATACCACCATGACAATGGCATGCAATTTGCGTGATATTTATGATTGGTATAAGAACAAAGTTTGTCTATAATATAATATTCTTTCTGTTTATAGTGGTTTTAACGAATGTGACAATTTTTAACAGTAATACTCACCGCCAACGCTTATCGTATCTTAAATGACAGGTGGGCTTAGTATGCTCTAGGTTTTTCTTCTAAATTAATTTTTGAGAATTTTGTTTTGGAATTACAACACTTTAAAAAAAATGTATTTATATAATTCAAAATTAAATACAGGTACATTCTAACAGAAGAAGTTAGATAAATAACCCTTTACCCAACAAACCGGCCAAAACCGGCCAAATAAAGCTTCAACAGCCTAAAATATCTTCGGTCTGTCTCAATAGAACCATACAAATATGGATATCATTGGAACGGCTCCTTGGCCACATTGTGATAGTTACAGTTATGCCCTGTGCCAATGTATTCTCTTATATATGCGAGTCGACCTCGCATATATAAGAGAATGCATTGGCCTAAAAAAAAAAAATTCTTACATTCTTTAACAATTTTATAATTTTTAATGTGTTAAGCCAATGCATTCTCTTATATATGCGAGGCGACCTATGGTCGACTCGCATATATAAGAGAATGCATTGGCACAGGGCCCTCCTGTTGGGTAAAGGGTTAATTCCAATTTAACATCCAGTAGCACCTAGAAACATTTGTAACTTGGTAACTTTTGCTCTGGAGATTTGCATGGAAATCCACATTCAAAATTGGATACAAGCACGATGGCCTCAATAGAATTCAGATATTGAGATGCTATTTTGACTAATCAGTGAATTATCCATTTGAAACAACTCGACTGGTCCATGCTTGAGGACTGATCGATTCACTTTTCGGTAGAGTATCTGTGTAAAAAATTTATGATTGTACCTGTACTATTGAATCAACCAAAACTGCACATGTTCGCTTCTTAAAAAATGGCATCCACTGCCACAGCGAAATCAACTTCTTTGTTTTACAAGTAAATTTTGCCAAATTAGACCAATGCAATGCAATGTGTTAATGCACTGAATGTATTATATTTTAATATTCAAAATATTACTAGTAATAATGAATAAAATAAACAAACTTGGTTCAATTTTAATTATGACTCAAAATTACATCATCTTTTTCTCTATAGTATTCACAGTAGTTACAAATGTACCTCCATCTAGTCCGATTTCATTTATCAATTCAATTTTCCTGTAAAATGAGCCAAAATATTAGTGTAGGGCCATGATGAATTGATAGATTATTTGTCATGTTTTCTATATAATTGAAATGATGAAAACATATTGTTACTGTCGCTGTACTTTTGATTATGGTGATTTGATTCGATGTGAAATCTTCGCCTGATTAGAAACGAGGTTCGATTTGACAAATAAATATTATGTATTGGAGGCGACTAATTAAAGTGCTTCTTGTTAGTGCCTACTAGTGGTAGGGTGTGCAGAGAGTGAAGATCCGCGCTATCTCTCTCTTTATTTGCGCGCTGACGTGCTGTGCTGAGGTTTATTGTTCCAGATGCGTGTACGTTTTGTTTCCCTTTGCAAGTTGTCTTCATGGAATACTATAGTGAGGGACACGTTGGGTGTGGGGAAGTTGACGTCAACGTGTGTGACACTGATGAGAGAGATGCTCGTGGACATATTGCCTGTGATTGAGTTGTGAGTAAATAAATTCAAAAATGCGAGGATGATCCTCCAGGGAGGTATACTCAATCACTTGAATATCCTAAAAATATATTCAAGTGATTGAGTATACCTCCCTGGAGGATCATCCTCGCATTTTTGAATTTAACCCTTTGAGTGCCAGGGGCCGATCTCATCGGCCCTAAACCTACAAAATAAGTCTGTTAAAGAATATAAGAATAAATTATTAAAATTGTAAAAAATTGTAAAAAAAATAAAATTGTTAGGCCATGCATTCTTATATATGCGAGGCGACCTATGGTCGACTCGCATATATAAGATAATGCATTGGCACAGGGTATATGGGTTGATACAAAAATCAACCTGGCACTCAAAGGGTTAAATAAATATTATGATTCGCAGAAGCCTAGTGTAGGGATCGGATGATTTATATGCTTTATCTCTCCGATTACAGAAAGCAGTGGTGGTGGGTCGTCTTGACTCGCGAGTCTGAGGATTATATGATGCACAGACTCAGAATAATTACATTTAATATTTTATTTAGCATAGAATGACCTTTAAACTTAGCCTTCCTCTTATTTCAGAAAGCAGTGGTGGTGCGTCATCTGACTCCGAGTCGGAGGATGATAACTGGGAGGCGGAGTTGAATTGGAAGAAGAATCATCCTTATCGTCTGCACGAGGAACTCTGGTTTAATGATCCCGGGCAGGTGAGGCTGAATGATTAGTGTTCATTTATTCACACTAGTTGCTTCTTTTCTCTTAAAAATTATACAGTAACAACATGTGGGAACTCATCCAATAAATACGAAATGGAATATTTTTACCCAGAAAAACATCTTGTGTCAAGTGTTGTGATGCCCCGAAAATGAGTAAAATAGAAAACAAAAAATAGCTGTTTAGCAAACTCTGCAGTTTTAAAATTCTTATGCTTATAATTATATTCTCTGGAACTACTGTAATGCCCTAAATAATCGACTCCTTAACCACAGCAGAATTATGGACAACTTTTCAGGATTTAGTCGGATATATGGCTTTTTGCCATTCATCGGAAAGATCTCACTGAGAGCTTTCCGATGAATGGCAACAAGCCATATTTCCAACTAAATCCTGAAAAATACCCATAATTATGCTGTGGTTAAGGAGTCGATTATTTAGGGCATTACTGTACTCATTGATGAGTGGTTCTCCTAGGAAATGGTCGTTTGTTGAACTTATTATCTGAACATTACCCACCAATGAATTATGAATTATTATGCTCTTGTTTTATTTTATGTCTGTCTGTCGTCTTTTATTATCTGAACACCTCCCTCCAAATGAGTAATGGACCATTCCAATCTATATTTCTATAACTGAATGGGAGAATCCATTTAGTATAGAAAGGGTTAAAAACTATCTTCAATTCTTGACTATCCACTCATCAAGCCTGAGTTTAGTGGCCTGTCATTTACAGAATGAGGTCCCCAGACGTTGAAATTAGTGAAGCTATCCCACATGGCGGGTTATTATCACTAAATTCACTCTCTGGGGACCTCATTCTGCATGGCCTCATCTACTATGGGAGACATAGATCCAGATTGAAGTTCCCAAATGGTGAATATTGTGATGCACACACACTGGGAACCTTGATAATGCAATGTGTCGTCTGCCAATTTCGGGATATAGAGAAACTAAACTAAAAGAGAAATATAATCTTTGTGAAGAAGTTTCTATAGACATTTGATAATAAAGAAACTTTCCAGAGAAGATGAGACCTAAGCAGAATGAGATCCCCAGTCGGTGAATTTAATGATGCTAGCCCACTATGCGGGATAGCGTCACTAAATTCACCCCTGGGGATCTCATTCTGTAAATGACAGGCACACTAAACTCAGGCTTGCCACTCATATAAGAAATGTGAAATGGATGGAAAATCCTATTTTCATCACACACACACACACATTATTGTCTTTATTTAATACAGATGAATCATGGGCCGTTATGTGGATGCAGTTTGAAAGCTCGGAGGAGTGGCATCAGACATAGTATATTTCCCGGAGAACAGGTAAGCATGTATTATATATTCTTCTATACAATTTATGTGTAACAACTATTTATTTGGCGATTATATTTCCTGAATAAAGGAATAAATGTTTACAATTAAGTTATTTTGCATTGTTCAGAAGTTATGTTTTCTGAAATGATTCAACTGATGTGGTTGGATTTTCGGTGATAGTTAATGGTGATATATAGTTCAAGCAGGCATCCATTTAGACCGGCCCCCAGATGAGGGTGGTGTCACACGAAAGGGTAGAAATTTTGACGCTATCTCCAATTATCC
Organism: Siphonodentalium dalli; assembly: GCA_032622095.1. NCBI lineage: Eukaryota > Metazoa > Mollusca > Scaphopoda > Gadilida > Siphonodentaliidae > Siphonodentalium > Siphonodentalium dalli. Next base: position 193,177,407 of record CP136069.1, read on the forward strand.
TTGTTCCATGGGGGTTCCAAAACACTGAGGTATCCAGGGCGGAACATATGGAAAATATATTTTTTTGACCTTTTTGGTGTTTTTGACCTGCAAATTTCAGTATAATCAGGAAAACCAATAAAATAAGACAAATATTGAATAAAATATACTTGAATATCAGATATTTATTCTATCTGGGTTGCTTAACATTTATGATGTGCAAAAAGTTATATTATCCAACCAATTTTTTGAAAAATTCACGAAAATTCCAAAAATAGCATAAATTGCAGTGCTTTTTCAAAAAAGTTTTCCAGAAGATTTCCTATAAAATTTTCATTTTTCGGTATAAAGCTCTCAGTGGTGCATCAAAAATTTCAGCATTATATACCTGATTTAATGATATCAACATCACAAGCAATGATTTCCAAAAAGCTGAGATATTTCCAAAAACTTAACCCACCCCCCTAAAACTGATTTTCTATCTGAAAATACCTGTCAAGTCAGAATAGCCCGTTTTCGTTCCATTTTGTTAACCAATTCAGAGTCTTATTATATATATAGAGGATCTCACATGAGTTTCTATTTTATACGGAATTTATCAACCGAGTTCACTAAATTCGATTTGAGCCGAGGTTTACCGAGGCTCAAATAGAATTTAGAGGACGAGGTTGATAAATTACGTATAAAATAGGACGAGTGTGAGATACCTTTTATCACATGATCAAATAAACTCGAAGCAACGCGAAATATTCATCGAAAACAACAATCATAAACTACAGCGATCGCAAGTTATTTGAAGAACGCCGTGACGTCATCGCACGCGCTGATATTAAACGTGTCTATTACCGATAATTATGAAACTGCTTTTATGGCCAAATTATGTGATAACATGGAATTAGCTAGTCCAAGTCTTCTCGTACTAAAACCAGCTAAGATATTGGGATGGAGATGCTGGTGTTTAGTCTGAGATCCTCCCGTATGGTCTCTTATGACACGAGTTAAGCGTTAATGACCCGCTCAAATAAAACCACAATTATATGAAATAAAATATCACAATTGCGACAATAAACGGTTATTTTCCACAGAAGACATGCTATTTGATCTGAAACCCACATCAGTTGTGAATTGAAAGCGGTAATTTAATGCGAAAAGAGACATTTACCGCAATGTTTACAATTTTTTTAAAGTATGCGAACTCAGTTGACCTCGCGAACTGTGTTCGGCATTTTCCGTTGAAAATATTCCGTAGATTTTCGACAAACAATGCAAATTACGATGAATTCTCCATTGTAATCGTAATTATGTGTGTCAATAAATAAAAAATAAATAGATTAATTAAACATTGAAGATATAAATGTAATACATTAAATAAATTACGGGAATTCAACCCTCTCAAAGTTTAAAACAGTGTAAACACAACGAGCATTAGAATAAATAATATGGTGCTACATTTCACCCACATTTGGTGGACTTCCGCGAAATTAAGATATATACTTAGCGAACAGAGCAATATACTGCTCTTGTTAAGCACACAAAAAATCAAACAAAATTTGTATAAATTTTGAACCTTAAGTTTGAAAAGTCCCACTAAAACGGAAGAACTATATTTCGAAACTGTGTGATTCGGTTCTCCGATTATTTTATCAACACAAAAGTCAAAATGCACATGGATGAAAATCACACGCATGGCAAGTCAGACACAAGAGTTCTAATTTGCTCCAATTTTGACAAGTTGCTTGCGAAAATTGTCAACAAAACTACCGTTCTGATCCTCCATTATGTCATTAAGTTTTTAGTGCGGGAATTGTTCTCAAAGCACATAGGAAAAACAAACAGAGAAAAAAAGCAATGTTTGTGGCAATCAACCGGAATATTCTATGATTAATTTAACATTAAAGTTAGATTATTATACACCATTATGACCATAAGATGTCACTCTTTCCGATGTATATAGCATCACGTATTGATTTGCTAGGTAAATCGAGTAAAATACACCACAGATTCCCGCCACAGATCCTGGGCGTAACTCGTGTCATAAGAGACCATACGGGAGGATCTCGGACTAAACACCAGCATCTCCATCCCAATATCTTAGCTGGTTTTAGTACGAGAAGACTTGGACTAGGAATTAGCATGTATCTGGGGAGGTTTCTGTTATGGTAGAGTCTATTTTTGTTTAAATTTTGATTTTTTGGGGGTAAATTATCTAAATTTTGATTATTTTTCAGTGAAAAATTTCGGAAAAATTCCCATGACTTTGTCAGTTTTATGGATACAGCTGCACAACATGCACCACAATAAGCATGAATTCTTCCCCAATATCAGACATGAAATGCTATAATCATGTACCAGACCAGAATTGAGAAATAAAGTAAAACTTAACCCTACCCCAAGATAGTGTTCTCAATGCTTTCAATTTTATGCTATACTAAACTCGAAAGGTCGCTCATATTAGTTGATATAATTCATATCATAAATTGCAATAGTTCTGCCCACGGATTATGTAATCTCATCTTCCCTGTCACTGTCAATTTCATCAAATGTGATTGTATCAGTCAATAGAATTTCTGTGCAACATCTTATGAGAAGATTGGTTCTAACAACTGAGGCTGCCTATCAGCCGTCCATCCATGAAGTGCTGCACCGGAAGTGGTTGATTTGACAACGGTTGTTAGTATCCACTGTTTTGCTATCATGTTGGCTCATTTTGAGTGTAGAATTAAAGATTCCTCACATGGTGGAATTGCAGAAAGATCAACTACCTGTTGCTGATTCTCGAACTTCATCTGGAACTTTACCCACCTAGCTTAATTCACTTTTCTCGAATGTGGACCATACATGTATAAGGCACATGTTAACTCCTTGATTGTATTAAGCGTGTCACTGTCCAAAACCCAATTCATTCCTAAATAAGCCATGACATCCATATATCTTGATGGTCTTTCCAGCAACTTCCAGTGGTGTTTTTTTTCCTTTTTGGAACAACGATGAAAGGTAATTATTACTTGTGATACAGACTGGAGGTCAATATGGCACTCAGGGAGTTACTGTGTGGTCATAGGTGAGGTGAATATGTATAAAGGGAGTTATTTTATGGTCATGAATGATGTGAATACTAGTAGGTGTACATGATTAGCTATATGGTCATGAATGGCGTGGCTATGGTGAGATGTATATGTATGCAAGGAGTGAGAGTATGGTCATGTGTGAGGTGAATATATATATACAGGGAGTGACTGTATGGTTGTATGGTTATGATTACCCAGTACATGTGTACACAATGTGGCTCAATGGGCATTGCTGTGGTTTACATGTATGTAAATAACGAGAGTACATACATGGTCATATGTGTGTTTATGTATATATGGAGTGACTGTATGTTCATGGGTGAGATGTACATATGTACCTTGTGTGGCTGTATTGTCATAGATAGGTGTATACTTATGTATACATGTGTTGTCTGTATGATCATTGGTGGGTTGAATGGATAAATAGATGTGCAGCTATGTGTAATGCGTATAGGTGTACATGGAATGGCAGTAGTCATAATGTGTATATGTGTACCTGATGTATGCTGAATTGTCATTGACGAGTGTGTGTGTCACTGTCCAAAACCCAATTCGTTCCTAAATATGCCATGACTTCCATATATTTTGATCGTCTTACCAGCAACTTCCAGACAATTTTTTCCCCTTTTTGGAAGGTATCATTACCCGTGAAGGAATGGAACCCAATAAGTGCATTCTTCTGTACATTTGACTTGAATCACCTACCCATTAGCATCAAAATTGATTAACTATTATCAGGGGGAAATCATTTAACGTTTTCTCCAACGTGCATAAATGGCATAAAGATGGAGAACTCTCTGACATGACCTCTCTATCGATTAATATGTTGTTGAGTTATTGTGGAAAGCAATATCAACCCAAGGTACACATGTATAACCAACCCAGTAACATACAGTCACTCCATATATACACATAAACACCACACAAATGACAAGATAGTCACTCACTCTGTACACATACACCTGACCCATGACCATATAGTCACTCCCTGTATACCTATTCACCACTTTCATGACCATAAGTCAATCCTTGTATACCTATTCATCTCACCATTGGCATACGGTCAATCCCCGTATACCTATTCGCCATATACACCCCATCCATGACCATAGAGTCACTCCATGTATACATATGCAATGTATCTCACCATTGGCCATATAGCCACTCGCTTGATATACATGTACGTACCCCTCACCCATGACCATATATATCCACACTTGTGTATACATGTACACGTACACCCCACACATGCCCATACAGCCATGAGTCATCATGCAGGCACACTAGGTATACTCATATACTTGACCCATGACCATATAGTCACCCCCTGTGTACCTATATTCAACACATTCATCATCATACATTCATTCATTGTATACAAATTCATCTCACCATTGGTCATACGTCACTCACTGTATACATGTTCACCAAACTCATGGCAAAATAGCCATGCAAGATATACATATACATGTACCCCCAACCATGACCATATAATCACTCCAGGTAAACATATGCACCTCACTAATGGCGATTTAGCCACTCGCTTTATACACATATCTCTCCATAACCATACAGCCACTCTTGTACACCCTACACATGACCATACAACCATGCAGGCACACCAGGTATACTCCTAAACCTTACCCATGACCATATAGTCACTCCCTGTATACCTATTCACCACATTCATGATCATACAGTCACTCCTTGTATACCTGTTCACCTCACTATTGGCCATACAGTCACTCCCTGAAAACATATTCACCTCACTATTGGCCATAGAGTCACTCACTGTATATATATTTGCCATGTCAATAGTGATATAACCACTTGATATATGCATATATATCCACACATGACCATCCACACACTCGTCAATGACAATTCAGCATACATCAGGTACACATATACACATTATGACTACTGCCATTCCATGTACACCTATACGCATTACACATAGCTGCACATCTATTTATCCATTCAACCCACCAATGATCATACAGACAACACATGTATACATAAGTATACACCTATCTATGACAATACAGCCACACAAGGTACATATGTACATCTCACCCATGAACATACAGTCACTCCATATATACATAAACACACATATGACCATGTATGTACTCTCGTTATTTACATACATGTAAACCACAGCAATGCCCATTGAGCCACATTGTGTACACATGTACTGGGTAATCATAACCATACAACCATACAGTCACTCCCTGTATATATATATTCACCTCACACATGACCATACTCTCACTCCTTGCATACATATACATCTCACCATAGCCACGCCATTCATGACCATATAGCTAATCATGTACACCTACTAGTATTCACATCATTCATGACCATAAAATAACTCCCTTTATACATATTCACCTCACCTATGACCACACGGTAACTCCCTGGGTGCCATATTGACCTCCAGTCTGTATCACAAGTAATAATTACCTTTCATCGTTGTTCCAAAAAGGAAAAAAAAACACCACTGGAAGTTGCTGGAAAGACCATCAAGATATATGGATGTCATGGCTTATTTAGGAATGAATTGGGTTTTGGACAGTGACACGCTTAATACAATCAAGGAGTTAACATGTGCCTTATACATGTATGGTCCACATTCGAGAAAAGTGAATTAAGCTAGGTGGGTAAAGTTCCAGATGAAGTTCTAGAATCAGCAACAGGTAGTTGATCATTCTGCAATTCCACCATGTGAGGAATCTTTAATTCTACACTCAAAATGAGCCAACATGATAGCAAAACAGTGGATACTAGCAACCGTTGTCAAATCAACCAATCCCGGTGCAGCACTTCATGGATGGGCAGCCGATAGGCAGCCTGAGTGGTTAGAACCAATCTTCTCGTAAGATGTTGCACAGAAATTCTATTGACTGATACAATCACATTTGATGAAATTGACAGTGACAGGGAAGATGAGATTACATAATCCGTGGGCAGAACTATTGCAATTTATGATATGAATTATATCAACTAATATGAGCGATCTTTCGAGTTTAGTATAGCATAAAATTGAGAACACTATCTTGGGGTAGGGTTAAGTTTTACTTTATTTCTCAATTCTGGTCTGGTACATGATTATAGCATTTCATGTCTGATATTGGGGAAGAATTCATGCTTATTGTGGTGCATGTTGTGCAGCTGTATCCATAAAACTGACAAAGTCATGGGAATTTTTCCGAAATGTTTCACTGAAAAATAATCAAAATTTAGATAATTTACCCCCAAAAAATCAAAATTTAAACAAAAATAGACTCTACCATAACAGAAACCTCCTCAGATACATGCTAATTCCATGATATATAATAAGACTCTGAATTGGTTAACAAAACAGAACGAAAACGGGCTATTCTGACTTGACAGGTATTTTCAGTTAGAAAATCAGTTTTAGGGGGGTGGGTTAAGTTTTTGGAAATATCTCAGCTTTTTGGAAATCATTGCTTGTGATGTTGATATCATTAAATCAGGTATATAATGCTGAAAATTTTGATGCACCACTGAGAGCTTTATACCGAAAAATGAATTTTATTTAGGAAATCTTCTGGAAAACTTTTTTGAAAAAGCACTGCAATTTATGCTTTTTTTTGAATTTTCGTGAATTTTTCACAAAATTTGTTGGATAATATAACTTTTTGCACATCATAAATGTTAAGCAAGCCAGATAGAATAAATATCTGATATTCAAGTATATTTTATTCAATATTTGTCTTATTTTATTGGTTTTCCTGATTATACTGAAATTTGCAGGTCAAAAACACCAAAAAGGTCCAAAAAATATATTTTCCACATGTTCCGCCCTGGATACCTCAGTGTTTTGGAACCCCCATGGGACAAGGATAATTGGAGATAGCGTCAAAATTTCTACCCTTTCGTGTGACACCACCCTCATCTGGGGGCCGGTCTAATTCCGAGTAAATATGTGTCATTTTCTTCAATCAATGGAACATTAATAAGTGCACAGTTTGCGCTCCAATATACACTTTATAAATTCAATTGTGAATATTTCCTGGCATCAAAATAAGTCAATAAATACCTGAGCTACCTTTCTATGAGTATTATATGTCCCAGAAAGATGAATTGAAGTCATACAAAATACACCTGCCAACAAGATGATTGGGTCCCGATAAAATATTGCGACATTTGTATTCATTGCAATTCTGGAATCGGAAATTAAAAACTTTGCGCGCTGCATTCTCTGTTTTAGTCATTAAAATTATGTAATACCATAAACATTTCAGAGTGAAGACAGATGTAGATGTTATTCCCATGGTCTGTATGTGGAATTTTTACGTGACGGCTGATTACAAAATTTCAAACGACACAAACGAAACAATCTCAAACTTATCGAAAAATACAAGAAAGATTTTTAGCGTTTTTCAACAATTTTGTTTGAAAATTTTATGCATATGTATGTTTTGAGATACCTCTCACCAAATTATGTATATAGAATTTATGGGGCTCTCAGAGCCATGTCCATTTAAGAAATAAATACACGGTGTAGAGGTGTGTATGGTCAAGTTGTACCACAAAAAAATGATTGTAGGACGACGCGTAGCGGAGTCCTACAATCCGTTTTTTGTGGTACAACTTGACCATACACACCGATACACCGTGTATTTATTTCTTTTGTAATACGACTGAAAGTTTATGGTCACAATTCGACTGAATAGTCAACGAAATACTGCGCTTTTTCGGTCTCAGGTGAGAAAACATTTCGTGGTGTAATTCGTATTGGGCGTACTCGATTTATTTCCATGGAGTACTCTGGTAAATTGTTTGCGTAAATAGTCGTTGTGATTGGCTAAAAAACGATGTGTTTTCAGCGGCGCCCGTGCCTTTCATTTAAATTGTACAGGAAATACGATTGCGGTCATTTCTGTGTTCAACGTTGTTGGGACAACATGTATATGATCATCGACTATGGACCATTTTCCTTACACAAAGCGATCTAAAGGATCTAGCTTACTAAACTAATCTTATTCCCCTTCTGTACTGGTGAACAAACGCTTTCATTTTCAACTTGATTCCGAAATATCGAAGATGATCGAGATTCGAATCGACAAATGCACAGCCCGGCCCCATGGATTTATTTTGTCATTTAATATACTTATTAAGTAACTTTCTTTGGTCCTAACATATATCAATATACCATAACATCATTTGGACCATATTCATTGGCAACCAAACTGGTTTCAAGCGACAAATCGCTAGAAAATTCGCAAGATTGTCAAGATGCAAAATTCAAAGGGTTGCGGGTGTACTCCGTTGATGCCCCGTTTGCGCGGAGTTAGAAAAGACGGGAAAAGTCGCGTGCGGCGATCTGAATAAACCAATTTTTTTCGTGGTACAATTGGAAAAAGTAGAATTGTACCACAAAACTGGAACGAGATAGCCATGGTAACTCGAGCCACTGGCTAATCAGGACATGGCTTTTAAGCATAGTTAGGCAGGGTCGTATTACAATTAAAGATAAAAAATTAGATATCCAAGTCTGCAAACAGCGTGTCTGTCATTTGCAGAATGAGGTCCCCAGTTGGGATGGTGAATTTAGTTAGGCTATTTCGCATAGCGGGCTAGCATCACCAAATTCACCCTCTGGGAACCTCATTCTGCTTAAGCCTCAACTTTCAATATAGAAAGTGACAAAAGGACAAAGTGACTAAAAACAATGTTAATTTGAGACTATAGATGGGCCTAAGCAGAATGAGGTCCCCAGGCCGTGAATTTGGTGATGCTAGCCTGTTTTGCAGGATATGGTCACTAAATTCACCCTCTGGGGACCTCATTCTGCAACTGGCATACACACTATTTGCAAGCTTGGAAACATTGGATTTTTTAGAAATAGTAGTTGAATGCTCCTAATACTAATTAATAGTGAGAAATCAGTTTGCGACACCAGATTAACTACATGATTTGATTTTACTATCTATCTTCTTGCAGCCTATATTGACCTGTGATCAAGCTCGAAACAATAAAAACAAACTGTACCACTACAAGCTGAACATGTCTCCTGCTACTAACTTCCTCGTAAGTCAGGCTATTTATCACTTACTAAAAGTTTATAATGATGATGTATATGTATAGCCTTATGAGTCTTGATAAAGTTATAAGATGACAGAAATTGAATAATAACACCTTTATAGCCTCATTAGTGTATAATGCGCACAATCTTTCAGCATTCTGTGAAGCCTTTTGATTTCACTTGATAAAGGCTTCACAGAAGGCCAAAAGCTTGCATGTATTATATAAGAAATGAACGGCGGTTTCATTGTGTTCATGGGATTTTGACTGCGAGAAAAATTAAGCAAACTGCATGAACCCCAAAGGGGTTCATGCGGAGTTTGTTGATTTTTTATCGCAGTCAAAACCCACGACCACGTTGAATCCGCCGTTTATTATTTATATTTATATACTTACGCTCTTTAAAACACATATTGTCCGTTATTTCGTCAAAAACACTTTTTCAAATATCTCCGTTATTTCGTTTATAAAAATAATTTCTATTTCTATATTTCGCTCTATATTTCGCTCTATTTTCCTATTTCGATTTTCCGTGCTATTTCGCTCTATTTTCATATTTCGCTTTTTCGTTGTATTTCATATTTCGATAATTCGCTATATTTGACATATTATCGGATATGGGATTATATGATAACCAACATTCTGATAGACAATCGAACATCTCGTGCCACCCGTGCTCGCGATTAGATGCCACTAGCCATCCAATCGTAAACCTCGATTACATATTGTTTGCTATCAAATCATTGGCGTATTGACTGACTAGATACTCAATCAGTCGGTAAAGTCCGACAATCCCCGGTGATTTCCGGGACCAATGTGTTCATAAACCTATGAACGACATTGAAAGTGACGTCACGTTACGTTCATAGGTTTATGAACGCATTGAATAAGGGGGCGTGTCTACCGTAACGCTATGGGGAAATCGGAAGAGATATCAGGTGTATGTAAATATACAATAATGAGTCTATAAAGATTTTATCATTCATTCCTGTCATCTTATAAAATTATATACCACAGATATATGAATGTAAAAGTTAATTGTAAATAAAGTGAATTAATAATAATACACTAAGCAATAGTGATTCTTAGGCCTAAACAAAAATTTCAATGTTTCAGGTAACCCACCCGCATCTGATCGAGATCTCTACCCCTACTAATTTTATGGACCCTGTGAAAAAAATGGTTTTATCGATCTCCAATCGTAGTAAAACTGATGATAAGTTGCCCATTATTTACACTGAAATCCAGTGTTTTAAAAGTGCCCATGTGTATACGGGCCAGTTCAACCATCAGTTGATGTCGGGACAATTTTTTACAACCAAGGCTGCATTATATCTTACAATACCTACTTAATGTGCTCATTATGTCCTGTTATATCACTTTTGGTGCCAGGGACATAACTTCAGAATGGATATATTCCATATATTGATGATTATGAAAAAGACATAAATAGAGGATCTCACATGAGTTTCTATTTTATACGGAATTTATCAACCGAGATCACTAAATTCGATTTGAGCCGAGGTTTACCGAGGCTCAAATAGAATTTAGTGGACGAGGTTGATAAATTACGTATAAAATAGGACGAGTGTGAGATACTTTTTATCACATGATCAAATAAACGCGAAGCAATGCGAAATATCCATCGAAAATAACGATAAAAACCGCAGCGATCGCAAGTCATTTGAAGAACGATGTGACGTAATCGCACGCGCTGATATTAAACGTGTCTCTTATCGATAATTATGAAACTGCTTTTATGGGCAAATTATGTGATAAATAATAATAATAATAAAAAATATTCAGCCTACATGCACCTACTATCCCATGATACTCACATTGTCCGTGAGACTCACGGATTGCCACAGCAATTCCGCAAACACGGAATTCGTGCATTTGCGGGAATTCCCCAAATGACAGTGACTTCCTTATTTCCGGTACCGTAAATACCCACACATTGATGACATTCACAGAATGTACCGTCGATAACTTTGATGTTCCCTCTGATTGAAGACTGATATTAATTGATGTTCACACTCTGGTGAAGCCACACCTTTAAAGGTGTGTTGTTATAGTATACAATACGTATCACAAGTTTGCAGCTGTATTGTAAGGCCCCATTGATGCATATTTCTTAGTAACAGATTAGTCACACTGGTATGCATTACGATCGGAATGTGTCCATTTCGTTTGCGGGTAAAAGACAGGTTATTTTGTACTTTCGGTTTCACGCATACATCTCCGGTTGTAACCTGTGTAACTCGGGTTCGTTTTTACTTATTTTAAACAAAGTTTCTGCTTCTTAAAATTAGTTAATAAATGGTGGAATGTGTGCCTTTCTTTGGGGGGGGGGGTTAAACCATAAGACGAGTCCATTTTGTAGTTTATTACGATTTTGTACTTTCGGTTTCGCGCATATCCGACTGTAACCGGTGGAATTCTGAGTATTTTCACAAAGTGTTTGCTTCTTGCTCTTCAATAAATGGTGGTATCTCCCACTCACAGCAGCTCTATTACAACTACCAACAGGACATTCATTACCATTTTATTTAGGTCTATATATTTATAAAATAAACACAAATAGAAACTCATAAAAACTATAAATATTCATCATATAAATTATTTTTAGAACATGAACATATTTGGGCATACCTACTGCAAAAATCTCCCGGATTGACATTTTCAAAACTTAACAGGTCTGGTCTAGGTCTCCCATAGCAGATGAGGCCATGCAGAATGAGTTCCCCAGAGGATGAATTCGGTGATGATATCCCACTGTGGGGGGGGGGGGGGGGGGGGGGGGGGGGTAACGTCATTAAATTCACCCTCTGGGGACATCATTCTACAAATGTCAGCATGTTATTTTGAGGCCTGAGTACCGTCCTGCCAACTTAGTTTGATAGGTTAAAGGGGGGGGGGGGGCTGTACTATAAATCCAGAGGTGGTCCCATTTTTGGCCAGATTTAGGGTACAGTACCCTTTAAAAACTACATAGCATAACTTACAATTGATCTTTGAAATTCCATTTCAGACTAAACATCCCACAGTAATAGAGTATGATGACCATGAGTTTATATTTGAGGGATGTTCTCTGTTTTCTCATTACAGACTAAACATCCCACAGTAATAGAGTATGATGACCATGAGTTTATATTTGATCCATTTCAGACTAAACATCCCACAGTAATAGAGTATGATGACCATGAGTTTATATTTGATCCATTTCAGACTAAACATCCCACAGTAATAGAGTATGATGACCATGAGTTTATATTTGATCCATTTCAGACTAAACATCCCACAGTAATAGAGTATGATGACCATGAGTTTATATTTGATCCATTTCAGACTAAACATCCCACAGTAATAGAGTATGATGACCATGAGTTTATATTTGATCCATTTCAGAGTAAACATCCTACAGTAATAGAGTATGATGACCATGAGTTTATATTTGATCCATTTCAGACTAAACATCCCACAGTAATAGAGTATGATGACCATGAGTTTATATTTGATCCATTTCAGACTAAACATCCCACAGTAATAGAGTATGATGACCATGAGTTTATATTTGATCCATTTCAGACTAAACATCCCACAGTAATAGAGTATGATGACCATGAGTTTATATTTGATCCATTTCAGACTAAACATCCCACAGTAATAGAGTATGATGACCATGAGTTTATATTTGATCGATTTCAGACTAAACATCCTACAGTAATAGAGTATGATGACCATGAGTTTATATTTGATCGATTTCAGACTAAACATCCCACAGTAATAGAGTATGATGACCATGAGTTTATATTTGATCCATTTCAGAGTAAACATCCCACAGTAATAGAGTATGATGACCATGAGTTTATATTTGATCGATTTCAGACTAAACATCCCACAGTAATAGAGTATGATGACCATGAGTTTATATTTGATCGATTTCAGACTAAACATCCCACAGTAATAGAGTATGATGACCATGAGTTTATATTTGATCGATTTCAGACTAAACATCCCACAGTAATAGAGTATGATGACCATGAGTTTATATTTGATCCATTTCAGACTAAACATCCCACAGTAATAGAGTATGATGACCATGAGTTTATATTTGATCGATTTCAGACTAAACATCCTACAGTAATAGAGTATGATGACCATGAGTTTATATTTGATCGATTTCAGACTAAACATCCCACAGTAATAGAGTATGATGACCATGAGTTTATATTTGATCCATTTCAGAGTAAACATCCCACAGTAATAGAGTATGATGACCATGAGTTTATATTTGATCGATTTCAGACTAAACATCCCACAGTAATAGAGTATGATGACCATGAGTTTATATTTGATCGATTTCAGACTAAACATCCCACAGTAATAGAGTATGATGACCATGAGTTTATATTTGATCGATTTCAGACTAAACATCCCACAGTAATAGAGTATGATGACCATGAGTTTATATTTGATCGATTTCAGACTAAACATCCCACAGTAATAGAGTATGATGACCATGAGTTTATATTTGATCGATTTCAGACTAAACATCCCACAGTAATAGAGTATGATGACCATGAGTTTATATTTGATCGATTTCAGACTAAACATCCCACAGTAATAGAGTATGATGACCATGAGTTTATATTTGATCGATTTCAGACTAAACATCCCACAGTAATAGAGTATGATGACCATGAGTTTATATTTGATCGATTTCAGACTAAACATCCCACAGTAATAGAGTATGATGACCATGAGTTTATATTTGATCGATTTCAGACTAAACATCCCACAGTAATAGAGTATGATGACCATGAGTTTATATTTGATCGATTTCAGACTAAACATCCCACAGTAATAGAGTATGATGACCATGAGTTTATATTTGATCGATTTCAGACTAAACATCCCACAGTAATAGAGTATGATGACCATGAGTTTATATTTGATCCATTTCAGACTAAACATCCCACAGTAATAGAGTATGATGACCATGAGTTTATATTTGATCGATTTCAGACTAAACATCCCACAGTAATAGAGTATGATGACCATGAGTTTATATTTGATCGATTTCAGACTAAACATCCCACAGTAATAGAGTATGATGACCATGAGTTTATATTTGATCCATTTCAGACTAAACATCCCACAGTAATAGAGTATGATGACCATGAGTTTATATTTGATCGATTTCAGACTAAACATCCCACAGTAATAGAGTATGATGACCATGAGTTTATATTTGATCCATTTCAGAGTAAACATCCCACAGTAATAGAGTATGATGACCATGAGTTTATATTTGATCGATTTCAGACTAAACATCCCACAGTAATAGAGTATGATGACCATGAGTTTATATTTGATCGATTTCAGACTAAACATCCCACAGTAATAGAGTATGATGACCATGAGTTTATATTTGATCCATTTCAGACTAAACATCCCACAGTAATAGAGTATGATGACCATGAGTTTATATTTGATCCATTTCAGAGTAAACATCCCACAGTAATAGAGTATGATGACCATGAGTTTATATTTGATCCATTTCAGACTAAACATCCCACAGTAATAGAGTATGATGACCATGAGTTTATATTTGATCCATTTCAGAGTAAACATCCTACAGTAATAGAGTATGATGACCATGAGTTTATATTTGATCGATTTCAGACTAAACATCCCACAGTAATAGAGTATGATGACCATGAGTTTATATTTGATCCATTTCAGAGTAAACATCCCACAGTAATAGAGTATGATGACCATGAGTTTATATTTGATCGATTTCAGACTAAACATCCCACAGTAATAGAGTATGATGACCATGAGTTTATATTTGATCCATTTCAGACTAAACATCCCACAGTAATAGAGTATGATGACCATGAGTTTATACTTGTAGTGTGGTCGTCAGAGGGTTCGACCCGGAAGAAATTGGTATAGAAGCGGTTTTGGTGTCATTCGACGCGGGAGAATCTCGTGTATAACATATCCAAAATCCGCTAAATTCCACTTTGGGCAAAATTCAGGATCCAACATGGCGTCCAACATGGCTGCCGTTAGTCAAAAAATACTCTGACTGAGATTAATTCGATAACAGTGAGAACAAATGTTGTCATATGTATACAAATGTATACATTTTTGCAAAGGTAAAATGTTGTGCCACCTGTTTATGGCAAAAATGGAACCCATCGTCCCAGATGGCCGCCAAAATGGCGGCCTAAACTAGAACATTTGAAGTTTTTGCCTAATATCTTAAAGATCAATTCCTGTTGTTTGATAATGGTTCAGACTGGCGACATTGATTAGTCATATTCATGTTAATTCATCATTGGAGCAATGAAAGATACCATAAATGGGGTCCCAGACTCATCTACACCCTCAAAAATTCGATTTTACAGAACGCGGTATAAAATTCCACAAAACTCTCCATTGTGGTTACAGTCATATATCAACAAGAAATGGACAGAACTGTACAATGTAAGTTGGGCATACCAATATCTATAAATACTCCAATTCAATGAAACCCAAATTGGCGCTTTGTCTCAAAATGGCTGCCAAAATGGCGGTCAAAATATGGAAAATGGCGGATATTGATCACAGTGTCATTCAATCCATTATAAGTAGTGGTTGATGAATAAAATTGACTAAATAAATACGAATGTATACCTCTTTATGATGCCATTATGCTAGCTCTATGTAAAAACTTAAAAATCAGTACCAAAAATGGCTGCCAAAATGGCCACCCGATGTGAAAAATACTATTTTCTATCACTTCTGTTTATCACTTGTTGCTCTCTGAACTGGGAAACAATGGGTATATTCTTCCAATGATCGTGTCAACTGATCATTACAGCAATGACATTTATAATAGATTAGATCATAGTTTACTCTGGTCCTTCACTAATAAGTTATAACGAATGTGGTATGAAATTTAACCAAAATCGACTTTGGGGTTCTGGTCACATTTGATATTTAGGGATGAACAGATCTTGTCTACAAAATAATTGATCAAATAGACCAAATAGACAAAAAGAAACAATAAATTTTATCTAATATGGTTCCAAAACGAAAATGGTAGACTCTGCCCAGCTTATCACATAATGGAAGTTGTGAGTGGTGGATGCAGTTGATAGTTGGCTCATATACATGTATGTGGCTCATATACATCAACACTATTTATTTTCAATCTTTTGGTGGCTTCCCGCGGGTTGACAAAATCTCGACTCATCAGTGCTATAATGTCGTATATCCATTTTGGCGGGAAATGAGTATTTGATACCATTCGAATCGTGAGAAAAAATCCAATCCGATGGGCCAAACTGTCCTTGCATTGGATGACAAATATTCGCACAAACCAGTGAAGCAAATGTCGTATCTCCAGCGATCTTTACAATTATTCGTGCTATGAGGTCGTATGTCCAACAGCAGCCAATCGGACGCTTCAGGTTGTCCACGTGACTTCTGTTTTGTGTTTGTGAATTCTAAAATGTGTGCTATATGGCAGTATCTCCATGTTAGTCACGTGATCATTTGGTGATTTAAATTTTGTGATTGTTTCACACATTTCTGTATGATGATGCACATGGGTGAATTTTCATAGTGTAGAATATGCACTTTTTAGTTCATAGACACATGCGATTGCCACCATATTTAGCTTAATCTGCATTTATTAGCACAACTTCATTATAGCACGGAAACGAATCGTCGCTGGCATGTCATATCTCCAAACAAGCTATTGCTTTTTAAAAGAAAACGAGGGAATAAACAGAAAATAATATGTGGTTCAATGAACAGCTAATGTCAGTTTTCATTGGGATAAATACAACAATACGTCATGCTTTGTCAACATTAGGAGAAATGTTGTCTAAAAACTTCAACCTTCATTTTCTGGGAAAGTTGAAAATGTGGGTTACATTATAGCACTGATGCGACGAAATATTAACTATTCGGGCTCGGCCATCATTTTCAAGTTTCAAGCTGGAACTAAATGTAGCCCATGGATTCCCCATTCGACATGTAAGAAAAGTAGTTTTACTCTGATCTCTTCCCAGATATCAACTCTCCGGTAAATGGTGATCTCTTATGTTCTAGAAAATACGTGTGCCAAATACATATATGTATGAAGAAACTATCCCCATACATTGTTTACACATCGACTCCGTAAGTATGTGGAGGTTTTCTTGGACAAGCGGGATTTTCAAACCTTGAAACCGTCCGTCCAAACAATAAAAGTTAATAGGAAATGACGTTGGATGTAGGTCTAGAGTACGTCGTCCGCATGAAATAGTTTTCGTGTCATTAATTTGCACATATTTCGTGCTCTGATGAGCATGGATGAACGCCTTATGTGGCAGTTTGATTGTCTAACATCCGGAAAATAACTTGTTCATTGTTCACATTTCTTAGACAAACATGTTGTTAATCACCATGTTCATGTGGCATTTCTATCCAATGACAACCTTGAAATGCCAGTTAATTAAGCTAAATGGTTGATACCTTTACGCCGTGACGCACATTGTGTCTACATATCATTGATGAAATTCACTAAATGTGTAGAAGATATAGGTGCGTCTATATATGTACTAGAATGTTTCTATCCACATGTATATACCCACAATCGCATGACACGGAATTGTCACATAAAGTGTGAAGGGTTTACAATGTACGTGCGAATTTTCATTTTTCCTCTTGATATTGAAGAAAATAATTTTACTTTGAAACTCCCCAGCTCCGATAACCAACTTGCCCACCAATTAAATAAACCCCAGATTATTCGCTTTTCCCTCCTGTCCTTTTCACTTTCGCCAGCACTGGAAAACCTATTATAGTCTGATGCTTCCGGACTACCACCGATGCCCATATATTTGATGTTCCGAATAGTCGTTATAAGTAGAAATGTTGACACTGTGTTTTCAAATAATCCAGATTCGTAGCAATTTAATTTCTTTTTAATTAATTCTCAGATAGTCCCTCGTAATAAGTGGACATCGTGTTGGATCCTGCAGTAGATACTGCTTAGTTGGAACATTTCGGGCTGAACTGATTGTGGTAGTAGATTATTGGCAACATGTTTAATAGGTCTGTCATCGTTAGCTCACACCGAAGTGTTGTTTCGGCTTTCCTCTGAGCAGAACTTAAATTTCGACAATTTTCGGTGGCCATTTTGGTAGCCATCTTAGCATTTTGAATCGTGATTGGCTACTCATACCCAAAAAAAACATTGATTTGAATCAATGATGTGTATTGGTGCCGAATTGGCGTTTTGTCGAATGGGTTTTCGTGAATAACTACATATTTGCCATTTTCATTATTATTGGCGACCATGTTGGACGCCATCTTGAATTCTGTATTTTCCCCAAAGCTGATTTTAGCGGATTTTGGATATGTTATACACGAGATTCTCCCGCGTCGAATGACAACAAAACCGTTTCTTTACCAATTTCTTCTGGGTCTAACCCTCTGACGACCATTCTAAATATCTGCCATTTTCCATATTTTGACCGCCATTTTGGCAGCCATTTTAAGACAAAGCGCCAATTTGGGTTTCATTGAATTGGAGTAATTATAGATAATGGTATGCCCAACTTACATTGTACAGTTCTGTCCATTTCTTGTTGATATACGACTGGAATCCCAATGGCGATTTTTGTGGAATTTTATACCGCGTTCTGTAAAATCAAATTTTTGAGGGTGTATATGAGACTGGGACCCCATTTATGGTATCTTTCATTGCTCCGATGATGAATTAACATGAATATGACTAATCAATGTCGCCAGTCTGAACCATTATCAAACAACAGGAATTGATCTTTAAGATATTAGGCAAAAATTTCAAATTTTCGAGTTTAGGCCACCATTTTGGCAGCCATCTGGGGCGAGGGGTTCAATTTTTTCTATAGATATGTGGCATAATACTTTACCTTCGCAAAAATGTATACATTTGTATTAATATGGCAACATTTGTTCTCATTATGTCGAATTAATCTCAGTCAGAATCTCTTTTGACTAAAGGCGGCCATGTTGGACGCCATCTTGGATCCTGGATTTTGCCCAAAGCGGATTTTAGCGGATTTTGGATATGTTGTAGCAGAGATTCTCCCGCGTTGAATGACACCGAGATCGCTTGTATACCAATTTCTTCTGGGTTGACCCCTTTTTTTTTGCGTACCACGACCACACTATTGAGGGATATTCTCTGTTTTCTCATTTCAGACTAAACATCCCACAGTAATAGAGTATGATGACCATGAGTTTATATTTGAAGGATTTTCTCTGTTTTCTCATTACGAAATTGGAAAGGTGAGTATTAAATGGAAGCTTGTTTCGACTTTGTTCGATCTGCATGTTAAAAAGTGCTTACACTTAAACCTTATGATTGTAAACCAATAACAGACAACTACTCTTACCATGCATAAATTATATCGACAGATTCCCCCATCTCTCATTGTCATATTACTTGACAGATTCCCCCATCTCTCATTGTCATATTACTTGACAGATTCCCCCATCTCTCATTGTCATATTACTTGACAGATTCCCCCATCTCTCATTGTCATATTACTTGACAGATTCCCCCATCTCTCATTGTCATATTACTTGACAGATTCCCCCATCTCTCATTGTCATATTACTTGACAGATTCCCCCATCTCTCATTGTCATATTACTTGACAGATTCCCCCATCTCTCATTGTCATATTACTTGACAGATTTCCCCATCTCTCATTGTCATATTACTTGACAGATTTCCCCATCTCTCATTGTCCCCCGGAATTTTCGGAGGACTATTGTAATCAGCCGCGTCTGTCCGTCTGTGCATCCGTCCGTCCAGAGTCCAGTAATGATCATCCGATTTGATTGAAACTTGGTATGTTGTTGTCTCAACCAAGAACACAGGTGCTCTGCAATTCTGGGTTTGATCCGATGTTCTTTTATGGAGTTATTTCCCTTTTTTAAACTTTTGTTTTACTTAGAAAATTTCTCACTTTTTCGGTTTCCGGATATCTCAAGTTTGGATCCTTTAATTGCAAATACCTTTTTGATGTGGATCAGTCATATCAAGATACAGGTTGAGTTCGAATTTGAGTTTGATCTGATGATTTTTCATAGAGTTATGGACTTTTTTCGACTTAGAAAATTCAATTTTCTTCTTTTTCTTTGGTTTCCGGATGATAACTCAAATTTGGACTGCTCAATTGAAAAAAATTATGTGGGTCATTGGTATCAAAATACGGGTCAAGTTTGAATTTGAGTTTGATCCAATGATTTTTCTCAGAGTTATGGGCTTTTCGACTTAGAAAATTCAATTTTCTTGTTTTTTCTTTGGTTTCCGGATGATAACTCAAGTTTGGATTGTTTAATTGGAAATTATGTTTTTTTTTTGGTCGTTCATATCAAAATACAGGTCAAGGTCCAATTTGAGTTTGATCCAATGATTTTTCCCAGAGTTATGGGCCTTTCGACTTTGAAAAACATTTTGTATAATTTTCTGTATGAGGGTACCTTCATGGTGTAATCAACTCCTCCAACAGTTTTGATCGTAGATATTTGAAACTTCAGAGTATTGTTACCCACATATTGGAGATGTGCAACATGTATATAGATGACGGAAAAATTAGTTCTTGACGGAATTATTAACCCTTTCGACCTAGAACATTTCAACATTTATTTTAATTTCTTTAACAAAGCGGCGTCGACTTGCCATGTTTTCAGAGGACACTGTGGTTGGCTGACCATTTATTGTCATATTACTTGACAGATTCCCCCATCTCTCATTGTCATATTACTTGATAGTCCCAAACTACAAGTACACACCTTAGGTTAATATAAACCATATCATTTGTATCATCAGTATGTACCTATTGTCCAAACTAACCCTTTCTATACTATATACTCATTGACGGGTAGTTCCTTTAGGAAATGTTCAGATAATTAGTTAAACAAATGACCATAGATCGTTTATTGAACTTATTATCTCAACATTTCCCACCAAAGAATATGAATCATTCTGCTCTTAAATTATCTGTTTTTCTATCTGTTTTTTTTTCACCTGAACACCCCTCTAAATGAATAACCGACTGTTCCAATGAATACTTTTATAGGGTAATGAGAGAATCCATTTAGTATAGAAAGGGTTAATTGATTTAATGCACCTTCCAGCAGAATGATCGCCAGTCTGTCTATTGATCTATACATTGGACATCTTTCTGTTCGTCTGTATGTTAACAATTGGTTTTTGACTGACAATCATTTACGTTGACACATGTTGACTTGAGTTGTGACATTTAATAATTGCACAACTATCATTTTCTGAATAATATAAAGATATTTTATCATATCAAGTATATAAGTTTAAGTGAAGTGAACCCCCACCCATATTGGTTGTTGTGCATGGTTCTTGGTTCATGTGAGTGTTTAGTCTTGACCATGACTCTAATTAACACTTTTGTTGCATACTTACCATTCAGGGTAGTGGGAGGTCAGATTTAGATATCGTCTCCCTCTAAATGGTTTGGTTATTGTTATAAATTCAGTGAATGTTTTGTTGACATTTCAGATTCCTGAGTGCAAAGTTATCAGATTCAATATAGATTACACGATACTCTATCACCAAGAAACATTTCCTGAGGTAAGCCTTAACCCTTCCATGACTGCAGCTTCCTGAAAATTTGCGAAAAACACTGAATTATGTTATATATGCGAGTCTCCCATAGGAAAGTTAATATACGTACAATCTGCAAAGCTTTGTGACTGCATTTTATCTGATATAATCCTATTAAATTTGCTCTGGAAAGATAGTCAAACATTTATACACATTTATATCAACATTCTACATTACAGTATCAACATTTATACACAAATCAACATTCTACATTACAGTATCAACATTTGGCTAGCAGTCACAGTGTAAAACAGTAAAAATTAAACTTAAGATCTTTACACGGCAACTGTGATGCTTCGAGATTTGATTCGATTCAAATATATATTCAGAATATTTTCGAATCATCCAGAAAATGAACATGAGGTTGAAGATATCTTTCCTAAATATCAAATTTAACTATAGATTGGAATATCTCCAAACCAGGTCCTCTATAAATCGGATCCCTCTCTACACCGAACATCTTTACTCTGAACACCGGACAACGTTTTTAGTATTCACCGAACACATGCAATATTATTCGTACATGCATATCGGTGACATGTTTCCGTACACATGTCTTTCGTACAAATCTTATTAGTGATCTTTTGTTTATGAATGCTTTGAACCAGATAGTAAAAGTAGGTGTCTGGTTAGATATCCCAGTGTTTTTTTCACATATTGAGTCTTCACAGGAGATTTAATTATTGGCAGTTTGTTTGGTACCAGTTTAGCCACTGAGTTGAACTATCATGTCTTCATGACCAATGTACAAAACATGCACTTCAGTTTTCCATAAATATACGACAATACAAATATGTTAATATGTCTACCCTTAGCCCAATTGCAATGCGGGGGAATCCTTATTCCCACTGGGACATTCACACAAGTGAATAATTACAGCTTGTATGTTCCATACTCATCTACGATCAATAGAAGTGACACATATTGCTGCACGTATTTAGCATGCCTTTATTTAATGTGTCTGACATTTACAGAATGAGACGCCCAGGGTGAATTTAGTGATGCTACCCTGCACAGTGGGCAAGCATCACCAAACTCACTGTCTGTGGACCTCATTCTGTTTAGGCCTAATCTTCCGGGAAGTATCTATAGACTCAAATTAACATTGTTTTTAGTTAGTTTTTCCCTTTCAGTTTCTATATCCCCTAATTTTCAGAAGATAAAATGCATTATCGAGGTGACTAATGAGTGAACATTTCCAACTGGGGAACTTCAATCTGATCCTAGGTCTCCCATAGCAGTTGAGTCCTAAGCAGAATGAGGTTCCCAGTCCGTGAATTGGTGATGCTAGCCCGCTATGCACGATAGCGTCACTAAATACATCCTCTGGAGGACATCATTCTGCAAATGTCAGACACATTCAATTGAGGCTTGGTATTTAGGACTTTTTTTCCCCCAACAACTTAGTGATTTTTGTACATCACTGGACTGCATATATAAGTAAACTATGCCAGGGAGAGGAATTTGCCAAAATAATCACCTATTCCAGACCATAATGTGATGAATTTTTTCTCTTCAGAATTTTACAGTCCGAAGCTTAGACCTTCTATCTAAATATTTATTTGACGAGCTTTTAGAGCTGGCTGACATTGATTGGAGGGGACCTCCATCAGAAGATGCTAAAACCAGCTGCAATCGCTACCATCTCATGCCAAGATTCTGTCGCGCCGTCAGAGGTAAGAATAAAGAGTGGATTGTCTCCAGCTGCTATATTTTCTGAACAGAAGTTTATGAAAGTTTATTAATTTAAAGATTGAACCCGATTTTGTCACAATATTATATTAATCTTGGTATTAACCCTTTACCTAACAAACCGGCCAAAACCGGCCAAATAAAGCTTCAACAGCCTAAAATATCTTCGGTCTGTCTCAATAGAACCATACAAATATGGATATCATTGGAACCGGCTCCTTGACCACATTGTGATAGTTACAGTTATGCCCTGTGCCAATGCATTCTCTTATATATGCGAGTCGACCATAGGTCGCCTCGCATATATAAGAGAATGCATTGGCCTAAAAAAAAACTTTTTTAAACACTTTTTACCATTTTTTCTTACATTCTTTAACAATTTTATAATTTTTAATGTGTTAAGCCAATGCATTCTCTTATATATGCGAGGCGACCTATGGTCGACTCGCATATATAAGAGAATGCATTGGCACAGGGCCGTTCTGTTGGATAAAGGGTTAATCAAAACAGAAAGAAACAACACAAATTTATACATGCATAGTTCTAATGTTTATAAAATATGTACCAAGTGTTAGATGAATTTTAATGTTACTACTATTTTAGATGTGTGTATATAGTGTATACAAAGTGATAGAGATGCATTTGAATGTATCTACAAGTTCAAGATATGGACCCATTCCTTATATTTTTGTATTTCCTGGATACTTTTCTGATAAGGCAAAACAAAAAATAAGAAAATGGGACCAGAATGTTCACTGTTCTTAATTTTGCACAAACGATCACCAGTTAATAAATTGGAAAGCAACTGAAGATTCACTGATAGTACAAAGTGACTTGGATGTTCGCTGTATATTTTATGGTTTATGCCAAATGGCAAAGGTGATGTCAAGGCCTAGTAATCTACAAACTGGGTGGACTGCACCACACCGACCTCACGGACTAGCAGGAAAAAACTAGTATGGAAGATCGACTGGTAACCGAGGGCTAACCCTCGGCTATCTATAAGTCAACAAAGGATATAGAATAGTAAAATGACTGATAATTCTGTCGCTATAAATATAATTTTTCACGTGATACGTGCATAAAACGGGTGTGTGTATATCATGATGGAAAAGGAACGTAGCTGTAAAGCATATTAAAGATATGGGGGTGGTTTAAGGTTCTGTTGCCCAATTTGTACAGATACAGGTTTCCCCGTCCATCATGATATAAGATTTGTGAGGCATGATCCAGGAGCGGTTTACAGAAATTTGGAAAAAATTTGGAACGTACATACCAAAGTAAAGTTGAATAGCCAAAATAGATAATTTTGAACTTTAACAAAGAGCTCCCACATTTTGGAAAGATAGAATTGACACCGGAAGCGTCATCAGTTGCTAGCGCTTGATTCATGACTTCCTAAACGGTTGCCATGTTTATCCTTTTCGGCACCAGAATGTTCACTGTTCTTAATATTGCACCAGTTAATAAATTGGAAAGCAACTGAAGATTCACTGATAGTACAAAGTGACTTGGATGTTCGCTGTATAATTTAGTATGGAGAGCGACACGAAGCTTCACAGAATTAACCAGGCTCCATTGGATGCTTCAGTCTGTTGGTTCATGTTACCAATATAAAGTTCTGAATCACACTGAAACATCATTTGGTGCCATATTTGAGCTGCTACGATTTGACAAAGGTGTTCAGCTGTTATTGATGAAGAAAACTTAAAATCACTATTATATACTTTTCTCCATGAAATGGCTGCATTTCTTTGAACATCTCATTTGTATTTAATAACTCATAAATCATCATCCTCAAAATTGTTTAGCACACAATCATTTTGAACCATTAATCATCATTTGCATGTGATCTTTTTCTACCTGTAAGCTCATAGACATTAACATCTTGGAAACATGATTTATAAGTGACTTTCTTCAGAGAACCCTGGGACATCATTGACCATCATCTCATAAATAGTTCTCTATTTGTGGAGTTAGTGTGATGTAAAAGTTTCTCATTCAGTTGATATTGTGATTTTCATCATTTCATGTGAAGTTTTAGCTTCTAGGAAACATTTGAACTGTGTGATTTCTATTACCCAATTAATGCCTTCTAAGTCTCTGTTGAGTAATTCTGAAACTTTTGCTTCTTTATTACAAAACTAGTGATACCAGTCCGCTAAATTCACCCTTTGTGGACCTCATTCTGCAAATGTCCAGCACCATATTTTGAGACCAAATGACTGGTAATTTGTGTCATACTGTGATCTTAAATTCAGTAACCAACTCATCACTTCATATCAATCATCTCAAGTTTATTATTGTTTTGAGTTTCTTGCTGTATTTTCTTACACCGAGTAAGGAAATTCTCTGACAGCCCGCTTTATTCAGATTTTTGGCTTTGGCAATTCGCTACGGCAACCCTTTGCAGTGGCCCAGTTTGCTGACAGCCATAGCCAGTTATGAGGGCTGCTTTGAATCCTTTGATGAGGCGGTCATGCTCATATTTTGACTTGACAACTAAGAGATATGTGCTCTTCATGAAGTTTTTGTATTCTGTTCTGTGTTGGGTTGATTTTTCCTAAGCAAGGGTTCTGATTTGATGGGCTTGTTCTTATAAGAAGTTTTGAGATTTTGTGATCTTTGTAACACCTTCTATTCAGTAACCCTTTTTGTTCCACACCGCATGCATTCAATGAAATACCAGCCATTGAATACATATTGTTATATACCACAAGTGGAATACAAGCAAGCCTTGAAATAGCGTGTCTGTCATTTGCAGAATGAGGTCCCCAGAGGGAGAATTTAGTTATGCTACCCCGCATAGCGGGCTAGCATCACCAAATTCACCCTCTGGGAACCTCATTCTGCTGAGGTGTAAGTAGAATGAGGTCCCCAGAGAGTGAATTTGGTGATGCTAGCTTGCTATGCGGGGTAGCATCACTAAATTCACCCTCTGGGGACCTCATTCTGCAAATGACAGACACGCTATTTCAAGGCTTGAATACAAGCCGGAACTACTTTGAGTTGACGTTGCTGCTTTGAGTGAAGGCGTACATAACGTCAACGATCCACTTCAGGTCATGCACAGATAAATACTGGTTTTTCATCAGACTTTTCCTTCAATAAAGGTAGTTATAATAGTCCGCTTCGTAATTTTCTGATTTTCGCAACAGCCTGAATTGATTAACAAACTGATCATTTCACATAATTCAACTCAAATGTATTATATGTTGAGTTTTGTGCGTTACCTTCAGTTAAAGGGCATCCAAGTAAGGTCATTCTCCGTGATGAAATAGTAAGGTCATTCTCCGTGATGAAATAGTAAGGTCATTCTCCGTGATGAAATAGTAAGGTCGTTCTCCGTGATGAAATAGTAAGGGCATTCTCCGTGATGAAATAGTAAGGTCATTCTCCGTGATGAAATAGTAAGGTCGTTCTCCGTGATGAAATAGTAAGGGCATTCTCTGTGATGAAATAGTAAGGTCATTCTCCATGATGAAATAGTAAGGGCATTCTCCGTGATGAAATAGTAAGGTCATTCTCCGTGATGAAATAGTAAGGGCATTCTCCGTGATGAAATAGTAAGGTCATTCTCCATGATGAAATAGTAAGGTCATTCTCCGTGATGAAATAGTAAGGTCATTCTCCGTGATGAAATAGTAAGGTCATTCTCCGTGATGAAATAGGAAGAAAAATTTACTGATAGCCATGAGATATTGTTGTCATCATGAAGTTTTTATATTGAGTTCAGTGTTGAATGTTTGTTACCCCATAAAAGAGCATAAACTCCATTGGTTCATACAGTAATGCCCTAAATAATCGACTCCTTAACCACAGCAGAATTATGGGTAATCTTTCAGGATTTAGTCGGAAATATGGCTTCTTGCCATTCATCGGAAAGCTCTCAGTGACAGCTTTCCGATGAATGACAACAAGCCATATTTCCGACTAAATCCTGAAAAGTTACCCATAATTCTGCAGTGAGAGCTTTCCGATGAATGACAACAAGCCATATTTCCGACTAAATCCTGAAAGTTACGCACAATTCTGCTGTGGTTAAGGAGTCGATTATTTAGGGCATTACTGTAAGTTAAGGCGTTTTGTTCTTGTTTTATATGACTGATCATCTTTGAGATGACTTTATCATATGGTTCGTGTGTTTGAGATTTGATTATCTTTCTTACATCCTCAATTTAATTACTGCTAATTTCACATTTGATTTTATGTGTTGAGTTGTATAAGAGAGACAGACTGTTCTGCACGAGGAGTGGTTCATGTTCTCATATAATATCAGCTATGAGATATTTTGAACTTCATGAAGTTTGTTTCAAATTCAACAGTGTTTTATGTTTCCTGTTTAAGTTTCTGTGATCCTTGTAATGTGTTTTGTCCTTGTAATAATTTACTCAACATCATCAATAATACCTTGTATTCAGTTTAGTGAAGTATCTTAGTCAACTGGCATGTTACAAATGTTAGGTGTTTTCTTCTTGCATAGCGTTTAGTAAAGTATCTTCTGAAGTTTCAGTCTTTTTTCATTTATAAAATATAACTTTCAGTCAGATCATCATTGTTATCATAGATATAGTTTTTGGCTGTTTTACAGTAATGACCTAAATAATCAACTCCTTAACTACGGCAGAATTATGGGTAACTTTTCAGGATTTAGTCGGAAATATGGCTTGTTGCCATTCATCGGAAAGCTCTCACCAAGCCATATTTCCGACTAAATCCTGAAAAGTTACCCGTAATTCTGCTGTGGTTAAGGAGTTGATTATTTAGGGCATTGCTGTATATTAGTTGCATTTCTATTTAGTCTCATGTGTTCACATATTCTTGAACATACAGTTGGTATATTTCTCCAAAATGGGTATTTCTTACACCTCACATACAGTGCACTTCTTAACAATTCAAGAGACGTAACTTGTTGCCTTGGTTACACCAGATTGATTAGTAATCTTGTGTGGAGATATTTGAAACATGAGATGAAAAAATTACGCTTAATTGCCACAGGTAAGTTAGCTTAGAATGTCAGTGGTAATGTATCTTGTTTACATGGATCTTTTCATCCATATAGTTTCTTTGACTATTTGTTGCTTTGTTTTACTTTATTTTTTAAGAAAAAGATGATTCTCTTGTATTTGTTTTAGTTAATCTTTATTAACCTTTCCATGACGGGAGCTGCGCTGGTGCAGCATTAAAGATCCTGTGCCAGTGCATTCTCACAATATATATGCGAGTCTCCCACAGGGAGCCTCGCATATATAAGAAAATGAACTGGCTTACAAGGTCAAGCTAAATATTGTTAGGCCAATGTATTCTCTTATATATTTATAAGAGTATAGGAGAATATTTATAAGAGAGTTTTTTTCCCCAAAATTTCAGTACTCACCTGTCATGGAAGGGTCAAGTCTGACAGCCATTAATGAGCTGACAGCAAGACAACCTTTAATGAGCTGACAGCCTGACAACCATTAATGAGCTGACAGCCAGTGTTGTCTGGCAGCTGAGCTTCATTTTCCTCTTTGTAGTTACACAGTTCCTCAAGTTTTACTGTCCAATTCCTGTCCTGTCCAATTTAATACCCCCAAATTACTATTTCTTCGGCTTAGGGGGTGAAAAATATTCACCCACCCTTCAAATCTCAGAGCTATACATTTAAATTTTTGAAATCTTTTTTTTTTCTACGCTTCAAATTCCATATATGGTGATGCCTGGTTCGAACTGGAATTGACCAGCAGATGTCATCACAAATGTAAACAAACATCTTCTTTCACGTGCGATCAACATGGAATTATGACTTGTCTATGTTCATTTATAAATCATGACCACTGAATCAGGAATAAGTATACCTATGTATCCGCATGACAATTATCACAAGATACTGTCAATTTTGTTGTCTTTTATTCCGAAAATAATTTTTGATCACTGCTGAATGTGACCTTCCAACTCTCTCATTATGACATCCATATATATTTCCGGTGGAATTTTTGCTAGGCTGACAACAATTTGAGGTATAGAAAATACATAGATTTCAAAAATCTAAATCTAATAGCTCAGATCTTTGAAGGGTAGGTTCCTCGACTCAAATCAAATATTTTTCAGAAGCAGAAGAAGTAATTTAGGAGTGTTAAATCAGACAGGGTATCTTTAATTTAGGAGTGTTAAATCAGGCAGGGTATCTTTAATTTAGGAGTGTTAATTCAGGCAGGGTATCTTTAATTTAGGGGTGTTAAATCAGGCAGGGTATCTTTAATTTAGGGTGTTAAATCAGATAGGATATCTTTAATTTAGGGGTGTTAAATCAGATAGAATATCTTTAATTTAGGGGTGTTAAATCAGGCAGGGTATCTTTATTTTAGGAGTGTTAAATCAGACAGGGTATCTTTAATCTAGGGGTGTTAAATCAGGCAGGGTATCTTTAATTTAGGGTGTTAAATCAGGCAGGGTATCTTTAATTTAGGGGTGTTAAATCAGGCAGGGTATTTTTAATTTATGGGTGTTAAATCAGGCAGGGTATCTTTAATTTATGGGTGTTAAATCAGACACTCTTTTGCTTGTATGAAGCCTGCAAATATAAGTTTGTCTGTCATTTGCAGCATGAGGTCCCCAGAGAGTGAATTTAGTTACGCTATCCCACACGGCGGGCTTATCATCATGCCATGAATCTCTACTCTGGCTAACGCCCATAGAGATCATATTCCACCAGTTGCCAAACTGGTATTTCATATATTTATATAAAAAGGATTTATAATTTATTAGCATCACCAAATTCACCCTCTGGGAACCTCATTCTGCTTAGGCCTCAACTGCTATGGGAGACCTAGGATCAGATTGAAGTTACCCAGTTGAAGATGGTAATGTTCACCTATCAGTCACCTCGATTATGAATTTTATCTTCTGAAAATTAGGGGATATAGAAACTTCCCAGAAGGGAAATAGTAACTAAATACAATGTCAATTTGAGATAGTCCGCTGTGTGGGATAACATCACTAAATTCACTCTCTGTGGACCTCATTCTGCAAATGACACACACTATTTGCAGGCTTGGCATGTGTTATCAAAAGATTCCTACAATTGAGGAATCAACCATTTCAATCTATACTTTTAGAAATGGAACAGGGAATCAATCCATTGAGGTCTTAAAAGGGTGAAATATCTTACATATTTTTAGCCCAAGAGTATAGAAATATCACAACCAATCGTCTGATCGTTAAATAATTGCATAATGTCATCTCAAAATCTAAATTCCCAAATAATTATCCTTTCCATGACTGGAGCTTCCTGAAATTTTGCGAAGACTCTGTGCCAATGCATTCTCTTATATATGCATGTCTCCCTTTGAGAGCCTCGCATATATAAGAGAATACATTGGCCTAACTATATTTACCTTGACCTAGTAAGCCAGTGCATTCTCTTATGAGCATTCTCTTATGGGAGACTTGCATATATAAGAGAATGCATTGCTGGTTTCACGCTGTCATTGGGCAATTTTTTTTGTAAATGGCCACAAATTTTTTTTTTTTACCTCAAAATCACGACATGAGAATAGGGAGCTCCCTATGGGAGCCTCGCATATTTATGTGATCACTCAGATCCAAGAGACACTACCCCCACCAGTGACAGCCCTGCCACTACTGCACGGAATATTTAAACGACAACACATGAGTGGGGTATGATCTCAGCTTTAATGCAACATTATAAGCTTGTCCTGCAGATAGCCCATACGCATGGAAAACCAATTAAGCAGAGCCTTCGCTCTGACGAGAAGCCGAAGCAGAGAACGCTGAAGAAATACTGCTGTACAGCGCAGGCATGAGCATGGCCCGACGAGCTAAGGTACGATTCGGAGCCGGCGCCCAAGAATTGCTATGAGGCGCCCTAAGCAATAAGCACACACGGCCAACAGGGAGAAGCCCAACGAGTGCGACGCAGGAATGGCAGTAGAGACCACTGGACAGCCCAACTCCCTATGGCTAAGCAACGGCCTGGAATATTACACTCAGGCTACAGTTCGAGAGCACTCTCGAATAAGCATAAGATGACTGCGCAGTCATAAACATATTAAGCTACTATTGATAAGCCACCCATCAAAGTTACCAGACAGGTTATAACGCTATGGCGACACTACCACCACCACCATCTGCAGGACCGCCATAGAGTGCGCAGCACTCCCCCAAACCAGGAGCTCCATGCCCAATTACAGCAATGAAACAGTTAAACCACCGGGAAAACCATAGTGTCAGATGCCAGGAAGGTCTCCAGGGCGCCCCGGAGACTATTCAGATAGATATTGTTGCCGACGGGGGAGAGATGGATCCCATCTGAACGAAGCGCAAATGGCTGGGTGCTTGATGCCACGACCCCCGTGATGTAAGACAAAGCCCAACATGCGTTGGATAAAGTCCCGGCGCTGGCGAGCACCAATACTCGGGCGATGGGCGTTGTGCCAATAGCGGCGCGGGAATACTTGTGACCAAATAAGGGTGCAGTCAGGCAACGATTCATGCCCATATGAAAGTTCCCGCTTAACATTGGCATGTAATTCACGGTACCCACCGGCTGTGAGGTCGTTCGAGCCAAGCTGGATGATGTGGGTAGGATGCCGAGACGGCGGACAAGCGGCGAGCTCCCGGGCGAACGGGCGTGGAAATCGCCCCACAGCATCCCACGAGTGCAGATCCATCGAACAGAAGCGCCGCGGCTGGACAGCTGGAGATGTTGGCCAACAGGACGCCGCACAGCACGCTGGTGAGCCCAGTAGACGTGGGACGAACCCAAGACCCAGATACTGGCTACTGAAACGAGACTAAGCAGATGTTGAGTGGATGAATCGACGACAAACATCAGACCGCCAACGACCCCGGTGTAGGAAGGCATGGTAAGGGGTGCCCAGATCCGCCAGATAGGTAGCACTACCCGAACGAAATGGTGGAAAAGGTTGAAGCAGAATGCCGGGAGCGATGAAGCCCCGCGATAAACCCGACGATAGCGTGTTCCGGGAGCGGCCAGGAAACGGCCAAGCGATGCCGGTGTGCGAAAACGAGATAAGCCTGTATGGCGGTGCGATACGTGCGGTGAGTATATGGCGCCCGGGAGGACGTCAAAAGCAGCGTTACATGTCGACGCAGGTCCACAGGCACCTGGGAAATGGTGTTGGCGTTCGGGCGGCGGACAGCGCCAGTTGACGGAAACGTTTCATCTGGAAACGAGAGAGGCTGTCAGCGAGAGCATTATCACGAGACGCGATCCATGAAGCACGCAAGGAGATGTTGTGAGACAGGAGCAGCAGGACCAGCTGGCGCAACAGGGCCATGAGCGGCTTGCATTTGGAAGTTTGGTAGTTGATGGTGCGGACCACGGTAATGTTATCACAGTGTAAATGGAGGCGATGATTTCGGAGGCGACACCCCCAGACGCTGATGCCACTAAGACGGGGAACATCTCGAGGACACCCATATTGCGGGTCAGGCCCAAAGCATGCCAAGGAAGGGGCCACGTGCCAAAAGCCCAAAGGCCGTTGAAATAAGCGCCAAAGCCGCCGGACTGACCACAAGCGTCCATGTGGAAATTGATGTCGGTATCATGGAGCCAGGTCGCAGAAGGGAAAAGGTAGATCCCATTGAATGACGTGAAGAACTGTAACCACGTGGCCAGATCGGCACATGCCAGAAGTAATTCGGATTTTGTGATTCGGCTTAGAAAATCCATGCAGGGCATCAATCAGGCGACGACAAATTGGGCGGCCCGGACGAACCGCCTTGCACGCAAATGGTAATGAGCCAATGTAGTTCACGACCGAGATTTTACGGCAGCGCAAAGCCAGAGAGATTGTGGACTGAATAGCTGTGAGCTTCTCAGCAGGGAGACGCACCGCGTTAGCCAACGTATCGAGTTCGAGACCAAGGTAGCAGAGCTTCGAGGTGGGCGAGACCGTTTTATCATGAGCAATAGGTACGCCAAGACCAGAGCAAACGCGATGAAACAGAAAGGACCAGCAATGCGACCTTCCTTAAGGATCTTTTCCCGGACGACCTCGGGACGGTCACGAGCAGACTTGAGGTTCGGAGCGTCAGTTGCATACGCGGGCCAGTATAATGGAGCGGAAAAACCACGAGTAAAACCGAACCGGAGTTCCCGCGCGGCTTGGGGGTGAGGGTACTTCCTAAGCCACCAACACAAATAGACAAGATTAATGGCGGAAGGGGTGAGCTGGTAGACGTGGCTGGCGACCGTCGCGGGCTGAGCGACAAAAGTCTTGTCCATGGGCAGCGGTTGCGGCATGAGGCTCTGAGCAGATGTTGCAGATGTGTCGAAACGACAGTTTGGCCAGGAGCAGCGGCCGGCGTTGAGTTCAAAACAGACGGGACTGGGATGGCCCGGACGCGTGGGAAAAAAATCTACACGCCCGGAGGCACGAACCGGGGGGCGGAGTCGGCTGCGGAGGTTGCCGAACCTGGGGCGTCATGACCAGCAGCCAAATGTTAGGGTCGATGGTCTCCCAAGGAGTAGCTGTATTTTCATCCCACTTCAACCGAAATTGGGGATCGTACACCCGCCAGACAGATCCCCCACATTTAGCCGCCGCCCAACGAATGGTGCGCAGGTAACGCAAAAGGGGCTGGGCCGACGATTCAGGGTGAACGTCGAGGTACACCGAAACGAAAGTGAGAAAAGCATCGGTCCACGAGTCAACAGACGTTATTGGAGCAGCATGCCCGCCTGGCGCAACCAAACCTTAAAATAATTTTTATTTGACTATCAGACATTTTGTCAGGCACCAAACAGACATGGTCTGACATTTCGAAATGAGGCCTGACATGTCTTTTTTATCACCCATAATAATACCAATTTAAACTAATAATGATGTATAATCCCCCAATGATGTTCCTCTTCTCAATTATCACCTTTTTTTTTTCTTCTTTTTTTTTTTAATGCAAATCTGCCCCACCTCGACAACATTAAACATACTTGCCGATTTCAATTCTAAGGTTATAGAAGTCTTCAATTGCTCTGATCCCAGTGGTGTTACTGGATCCATAAATTATGCAATCCAATTTCATTTAACAGCATGCTCTATAAATTTTTGCAAAATATCACATTACCAGTGATATTTTCATAAAAATACATCAATTTCTCAACCAGACATTATGTCAGAAAGTTTCAAAGCAGAGCCTGACAACCTATAAAAATTTGAATTTGGTGTCTGACAATTGGCCATATCAGACCACTTATTTTAAGCCTTGGGCGCAACACGGATTCGCCCGGAAGCACGACGCCCCCAGAAAATTTTGTCGCGAAGATCGGGAAACGTGAGAGCCAAGGCCATCTGCCGCCGTAGGAATCGGCAAGGGGGCGTCCCACGGGGAGACCAGCGAGGATGGAAAGCTAAATAAGGCATTACCCGGATCAGTTCTGTCTCTTGCCGGAGCGTTCGGTCGGTGTATCACTGAAGCCACACGGGAATCCTCGCAGCGGCGGAGAGAAGTGGAGCTGTCATCAGAACTGCGGCGGGGACAGGACGACAAAGGAGACGCTAGTGGTGACCTGGATTCATAGCGCAGAAAACGTCCTGTCGGCGACTAGCCTGGCGACGAGACTGACGACTGGGCTGACAACGAGGCTGACGAACAGGATCGCGGCCACGAGAATGGGAAATCCGGCCACGAGAGGCGTGGCATCCCCGTCCAGAGCCACGAGCAGGCCTGCCACGCGAATGCTGACCACGGCCGCGCACCCGTGAATCAGCCACAGATGACACACCGGCCGAAAACCCGAGAAGAAGGCCTAACACGGCCACTGGAAGCAGGACCAGCACGAGACGAGCTGGCAGACGCATCCTGGCGACTGCTACGAGACGAACGGTCGCGGGCCCGACCGCGAGATCCTGTACGAACCATAGGAGAAATACGGGAATGCCACCGAACGACAAACACAAACAGGGAAAACACGTGCACGACCCACGAAAATAGGTAACGCCGACGGAACAGGACGCAGACAGAGCGCACAAGGAACAAGATGATAGACGAATAAATGAAGGCTGGTGAAGAAACACGGTGACGGATGGAAACAGATAGGAATTGACGACACAACCGAGCGCGATACGTATAATTCAAGAGTGAATTGCTTTTTTCAGTTACCGGAAGGAGGCAGCATTCCGGGCGGATGTAAAATGCGGACTTTTAAGTTCGGCCGATACGGAACGGATCGTACCGAAAATCCGGAATGTCTGCCGGATGACAGGATCAAAGAACCACATAAATCACCCCGAACCTTATCGGCCCTGGGTGCAATAAGAAAATGCATTAGCCTAACAATAGTTACCTTGACTGACCTGGTAAGCCAGTGCATTCTCTTATATATGCGAGGCTGCCTATGAGAGACTCACATATATAAGAGAATGCACTGGCACAGCATATTTAATGTTGCAGCAGCATGACTCAGCCATGAAAGGGACTGAACCAATGTAAAATATTTTTGTCATTTTTAAATTGTTCTCAATGGTGCGCTTATTGAAAGTGGATATGAATTTTAAAAAAAATCACAATAATGCTACAAAATTTGTAAATACAAGTGAAGCAGATTCTGCCTTTCAAATGGAACTCATTATTTCTGGATTTTCAGACAACGGTAAGGAGATACTTTCAGTTCCTGACATTCTTGAGTACCTCATGAGGAACGCAGAACCATTAATAGCACCAGAAAACTTGCCAGATGTGTTAAAAATGACGCAGCCAGAGATGGAAGAATTTGTTGATGACACGCATGGAATGATCGTAACCAGACCTGGAATGGTAATTTGGTATCCATTAATGGATTCAAGTCTGAGTTTAGTGTGCCTGTCATTTGCAGAATGAGGTCCCCAAAGGGTGAATTTAGTGACGCTATCCCGCATAGTGGGCTAGCATCGCCAAATTCACCCTCAGGGGACCTCATCTGCTATAGGAGACATAGACTCAGATTGAAGTTTCCAAATGGTGAATAGTGTGATGTACACCCATTGGGAACCTCGATTATGCAATGTGTCGTCTGCCAATTTGGGGATATAGAGTAACTAAACTAAAAAAGAAATAGAATCTATGTAAATAAGTTTCTATAGAAATTTGATAATAAAGAAACTTTCCAGAGAAGATGAGGCCAAAGCAGAATGAAATTCATATTCACCCTCTGGGACCTCATTCTGTAAATGACAGGCACACTAAACTCAGACTCGAATGGATTACCTTGTGTCGTTATTAGCCCAAGATGTCTATTTTTCTGTTAGCCATGAACATATGTTTGGATCGATATTTACCGAGACATGAATTTCAAGCCACATCATCTCTTACTGAGAAAAATAAAAGTTCCGTCAGTGCTATTGAGATTTTATCTGAGCACATTTCACAATGACTGCTAGAATTAACATTTGGCATGCATAGAAATTATAAAAAAGATACGACCAGTTTTGTGGCTAAGGTTGGAATAACAAAGTTAATATTTTTAATATTACGCCGATTGTATTTATTTTTGAAACGATAATGACTAATCAGCAGTATCTGTCCATCTGTCCGTGCGTTCATCTCTCTGTCCATCTGTCCGTGCATTCATCGCTCTCTGTCCATCTGTCTGTGCGTTCATCTCTCTGTCCATCTGTCCGTGCTTGCATCTATGGAGTATAGCACCATTAAAGATGCATAATCCGAAAATGTTGTTGTTGGAATCTGATGATATGGGGATCATCGAATCGGATTGAGTACCTTTAAATGATGAGATCAACTATTGTTTGTTATGTATAATAGGGGTGTCAGGTTTGAATTTTTCTTTGCTATGATGACTTTTGCCACAGTTATGATTCTTTTTCAACTTAGAAAATATAATTTTAAGCAAATTGAAAAAAAAATCACTTGTAAATTTCCACCATTGGTATGTTATGATTTAATGCTCCCCAAATTACATATACAGTAAAACCTGTCTTGAGAGACCACCCATTGTTTCAGGAAAAAAATTGTCTTTCAAGACAGGCTGTCTTCC
Organism: Siphonodentalium dalli; assembly: GCA_032622095.1. Classification (NCBI taxonomy): domain Eukaryota; kingdom Metazoa; phylum Mollusca; class Scaphopoda; order Gadilida; family Siphonodentaliidae; genus Siphonodentalium; species Siphonodentalium dalli. The sequence continues at coordinate 193,214,880 of CP136069.1, forward strand.
ATTGGAGTGACATACCAAAAAGGTCAGATTCTGTAAAATGGTTAAATGGGAACATATCTCAGTATTCTAAAAGCACAAAGATATAATATATTCTTATGTGTCCATTTTCCCATTCTTTTCAGATGGAATCTTTGTTTTGAATTATTTTCTGAATTTCCATGTTGCCAACAGAAAGTTCACACGATATTTTTCTTGCACTTAAACCTTTCTCAGACTTATCAATCATGGCGATCCTTTCTTGAAGAGTCTGGGAGAGTGATAATTTTGTTGTGTTTTTCTGTGGCGTTGCATACATGTATTTAGAAAAACGATCCATGATTTAAGAACTTACAAAACAAAACAGTTAGCCATAAAACTATCAAATATCAGATTATTCAGATTTTGTACTTTCGGTTTTGCGCATATTCAGTTGTAATTCTTGTGCATTTTTACTTAGTTTAACCGAAGTTTCTGCTTCTTTAATAAATGGTGGTGGTCTCTCAATACAGGTGGAATTTGTGTTTTGAACCAAAAATTAGGTGGTCGCGGTCGCATTTGACAGGTGGTCGCCCATTGAAGGTGATACATAGAAAAAACCAGTCAGTGAACAGGAAATTCTGTCATAAATTGCAGGTGGTTGCTGTTGACGGTGGTCTCTCAAGACAGGTTTTACTGTATATATATATTGTATTTGACTTGGAGAGAGAGCCATGTACTTTAATCCTTTCTATTCTGAATAGTCATTTACGAGTAGTTCAACAAACATGGAACTTATTATTTGAACATTTCCCGCCCTGAATAGGACTCCTTATGCACTTGTATTATCTTTTCGTATATCTGTCGTCTGTTATATCCTAAACTCACCTCCAGATAAAGAATAGAACATTCCCAATTTAGTAAATAAGGGTTAATTTGTAACTCACCTATATTTGTGTTACTTTGATTATTTTTTAGAAACCATGTTCGCTGAGGGTGGATCAGGTTGACAAGAGTCATATCAAGAAGGAAAATGTGGAATATCCACTCATCGTTCATTTTGGAATTCGTCCTGCACAACTCAGCTACGCTGGTGATCCTGTGTAGGTTAAAGTTAAAAGTTATCAAATGGCTCAAAAATCATATTTCATTTCCTGTGTTCTGATCTCCCTAGCTGAAAACAGAGCTTTTCCATTATGTTTTGGTGTGAACTGTAATCACCCCATGCATCCGGATATGCTCGTAGCGGAAGACATGCTCGTAGCGGAATAACCACATGGCCAGCGATTTGCACATCGTCTTTAGTTGTCGTAAGTTATTTCATAAAAACACGGTTTAGTTTACCTTGAATTTTTTTTAAACGTTAACTGCGATAATCGGTCTACAGAAATGAGCGATTGTGGTTTCCGCAATTTGCTTATTACTGTTCGATAATCGGGGTTTTATACGAAAATTAAGACCTGAAATACTTACTCGATATAAGTTTTATCAAATTTTAATGAATCTTTGCATTGACACATTATATAACATACAGTCTCTCAAAGTATGATATCTTAGCTTCAAAATGAACTGGACATGTTTGCGATGTCAATCATATTAGTGCCCGAAAAATTAGTTTCCATGGAGGCACTTGATTTTGGGGCATGTCTATAGCAAACGTAAAACCACTGCTATAGACATATCATATGTTCTTGCTATGACCTGCATATATGGTAATATTTTACTATGGAAAATGTAGAAACATGATTGAAAATGTTGTCTATTATATTAAGGGAATATCCGCGGAAATTGCAATGTATGCAAAGACTATATTGTCTGGGCTGTTACCACGGAAATCATAATTTTATGTAAGAAATGCAAATTTTGCCACAATTTTTTTTGGCCTAACTTCCCGGTAAAATAGGATTAAACTGCGTCCATGTTTAAAGAAGTTTGATGTACAGTTGGGTAAATTATAGCCACAAATAGTACCACCACCGTCAACCACTGGTATGTGTTGGTTTCGGTGCAAAATGTGTCTAACTGTGAACGGTGTGCAAATCGCGGGCCATGTGGTTATTCCGCTACGAGCATGTCTTCCGCTACGAGAATATCCGGATGCATGGGGTGGTAATGGCATCAACATATATTGAAAATTTCAATGCCTTCCACATATTCTTATCTTGCAATTGGCTTCTTTATCCTCAAAGGCTCAAATATATTTTGGAAATGGTGCGACAGTTTCCAATTCCGTATCCTGGATAGCAACAGGTGAGGTAGGCGATGGAGAGATTTCCATCGTCTGCATGTTATTTTATATGCAAAGCGACAAGTTCGACACAAAATTAACTTTTATTCATTATTTTGTTGTGAGATGAATTTGTTATCACCATCCTGCAGGTTCCCAATATTGGTATTTTCCCTTTCACAACGGTAGCTGTGCTGTGCCAGTGCATTTTCTTATATATGCGAGTCTCCCATAGGGAGCTCACATTTTAAAGAAAATGCACTGGCTTACAAGCTCACTGTAAATATTGTTTAGGCCAATATATTCTCTTATATATGCGAGGCTATCTATGGGAGACTTGTAAATATATAAGAGAATGCATTGGCACAGAGTTTTTGCAAATATTTCAGGAAGCTCCAGTCATGGAAGGGTTAAAGGTCACTGCATTCTTCGGGTGGCATATCGTCTCAACCTCCGCAAATTGACAATATACTATCCAGAAAACATAGCTCTTGGAAATCCACATGGTGGTGATTACATATACATGTATATTGTTGACATGCATGAGGATTTATCAGCCGTTGGAAATCGGCGTTGGTTTGTAGCCTCGAGTAATATCAAGAAAAATAAATTATTATTTTGACACGCCCTAGCGATGCTCTTGTTCCCCATTTATTTGTTATCCATCTTTATTTGTCTGAAAATTAACTCCGCCTTAGGCTTTAAAGAAGTATGACATTTTATATTTCAGTTATCAGAAAGCTTGGAAGGATTTTGTTAAATACAGGCATTTGATATTCAGTAAGCCAAAAATCACATATAAAGAGAGGCAGAATCTAGACGATAAGGAGGTGGCTTTGGTGAAACTAAGGACCAAAAGGTATTCTTATATTGCCGAAGCACAAGTTTGGAACCACTGTACTGGTGAGCAATTGTGTGCATCAGGAAAACACATGAGAGCTGTAATTTTCTTTATTTAGAATAAAGTAGGAAGTTGCACCGGTACAATCATAATCAGTTGTGTTTTTGTTTTCCGTAAAAAAAAGGTAATTTGGCTGCACCAAAAACTACTCATTTATTCTTTCACGTGGCCATAATTATATTTCGACTTAACAGATCTAAGAAATAACAGTTCAATAGTGGTACAGTATTTTTGATATGAGTGTTGAGAGCAAATTTTGGCACCCATAAATTAATTTTTTACAACAGTTAGCTGGATTTTCCAGCAATGTATGATAAAGATATTACAGGATACCCCACAATACACCTTCAATTAACAACTGGATTTCCCTAAATCAGCTCTAAAACTAGACATGGCAATAGTCTATTTCTATATAAAAATAAAAACATATTCCGTGCATTCATTCTGAACGGGCCTGAACATATACTGCTGGACATTTGCAGAATGAGGTCCCCAGAGGGTCAATTTAGTGACCCTACCCCGGACAGCTGGCTAGCGACTCCAAACTCATCCTCTGGTGAAATCATTCTGCATGGTCTCATCTGCTATGGGTGATTTAAGATTCCAGATGGTGATGTGCACCATTTGGGCTCCTTGATCGTGTCGTGTCGTCTGCCAGTTTGGGGATACAGTGAACCTAAACCAAAAAAGAAAAAGAAGCATTCTAAAGAAGTTTCTAAAAAACTTGTTAATTTGATAATAAAGATATTTTATAAAGAAGATGAAGCCTAAGCAGAATGAGGTCCCCAGAGGGTGATTAATTGATGCTAGGAAGCTCCAGTCATGAAAGGGTTAAACATCCAATCAATGATCTTGTTCTATTTCAGCACATTGAAAAGGGAGGTGGCTGTTGATTTGACGAGTGAAGGATTTTTAAGAACTGGACTCAAATCTGATATATGCCAGGTTAGTGAATCTCTGTGTTAAATGGTCATGTTATTCCATAGATCATGCCGTGCATCTCTACTGCAGCTACGTCTGTAGAGGTCATATTCCACTTTTTTATGTCTGCCCCCTTCTGACAGGGAACATTACAACATTGAACAAATTTAAACTAGGCAGGGAATTTTTTTATTTCTTTGTTAATACTTGTTCCTCAATAATCTATTTTACAGTAGGGGTGTTTCCAGCTCGAGATTGCATGATTGTTTTGCAACTTTTGGGAGCCGATATTGCAATAAACATTAAATTAATTCCATAATTGTAAGCGATGCAAAGCAAAATTGCTCACAACATCATGCAAACTCCAGTTGGAACCTTCACCTACAGTTAAGGAACATGTAATAACTAAGAAATATATGCTGTGAGTGGGAGATACCACCATTTATTGAAAAGAAAGAAGCAGACACTTCATAATCCGTATTACGGGTAATACAGGTTATCCATATTTGCGGAATTGCCGTGGCAATCCGGGAGTCTCATGGACAATCCGTGAAACTTAACAGCTCTGGTCACAACATAGAAAAGTTCTGAGGTTTTGTACTGATGGGATATGATCTCTACGGGCATAGCTGGATTGAGATTCATGGCATGATCTAGGTATTCTGATGCCCATTTGGTTTGATAAAATACCTCAGAAATCTACAGATTCGACTGCAATCTAAATGAATTGCGTCATATATTTTTCTATTCTCGAACTGCCTTATTTTGTAAAATGGAAAATACACAAATTTCTTCTTTGAAAAAATTTAAATACTTGCTTTTCATCGATTGAGCGCACTCTTTATAAATATAATCCTCCACAAATCGAGAGACAAATCTATATATATTTGAACTCCCTTAGCCTTTCTATAACTGGATCTTCCTGAAAGTTTGCCAAAACCCTGTGCCAGTGCATTCTCTTACTTACTTAGGAGCCTCGCATATATAAGAGAATACATTGGCCTAACAATATTTCCCTTGACTTGCATATATAAGAGAATGCACTGGCACATGGTCTTTAATGCTTCACCAGTGCAGTTCCCATCGTGAAAGGGTTAATATTTTTTGATTTTTCACTTTATTTTCAGCATGCCTTACTTTTACCAGTTTTACTGCAGCATCTACGCATTCATAAATGCTTATCGGTGTTAGAGGGTATTCTAGGCTACACCTTCAAAGATCGAGATATGCTACAGGTACATCAACTATCTTAATTTATTCCAGATATCACATCTTCAGTTACAACAATTTTTCTTTTTACAAAATGTATTTTTACACTATTATGGTCTTTGTAACACTTATAAACTAAATATAAACCACATGTGACATATAAAGTAGGCTGCAAATAGTGTGTCTGTCATTTGCAGAATGAGGTTCCTAGCATTACAAATTTAACCCTCTGGGGACCTCATTCTGCTTTAGCTATATATTCTGGGAAGTATTTATAGCCTCAAATTAACATAGTTTTTAGTTACTTTTCCCTTCTGGGAAGTTTCTATATCCAATAATTTGTGGAAGTTAAGTGCATAATTGAGGTGACTTACGGGTCACATAACCAACTTCAGCTGGGGAACTTCAGTCTGATCCTAGGTCTCCCATAGCAGTTGAAGGCCTAAGCAGAATGAGATCCCCACAGGGTGAATTTGGTGACACCAGTCTGCCGTACGGGATAGCATCACTAAATTCACCCTCTGGGGACCTCATTCTGCAAATGACAGACACTCTATTTGCAGGCTAACATATAAAGTAGGCTTATATATAGATACCAATCAAAATCATGTTTGATTGCAAATCTAATTGATATTATAAACGCAAAGTATATTGTATTGATCTAATAATATATATATATATATATGGGGTTTCTGATATAGGTGCAGCAGGTTCCTATTAGGGTTCCTTTCCCCTCACCAAATTTCTCCTATGACAAATTATACTACCCAATTCAGGTGGTTGTTAAAAAATTTTTTTTTGCAGGTTTAGGGTAGTTGGGTCCCCGAAAATGGCAGATGTAAAAAAACGGTATAACTTCCTGCTATTTTTTACTACCTCCCCCTGCCCTATCCACAGATTAACCCTTTACCCAACAAACCGGCCAAAACCGGCCAAATAAAGCTTCAGCAGCCTAAAATATCTTCGGCCTGTCTCAATAGAACCATACAAATATGGATATCATTGGAACCGGCTCCTTGACCACATTGTGATAGTTACAGTTATGCCCTGTGCCAATGCATTCTCTTATATATGCGAGTCGACCATAGGTCGCCTCGCATATATAAGAGAATGCATTGGCCTAAAAAAAATCTTTTTTTAACACCTTCTACCATTTTTTCTTACATTCTTTAACAATTTTATAATTTTTAAGTGTTAAGCCAATGCATTCTCTTATATATGCGAGGCGACCTATGGTCGACTCGCAATATAAGAGAATGCATTGGCACAGGGCCCTTCTGTTGGGTAAAGGGTTAATGCCTACAACACATGATGTCTTTCTGCCACTAAATAAAAACAACAGGGAGTAATAAACGACGATAGTTTTATTTGCCTAACGCTGATCACCAGTGACCCTTTTGGCAGGAAAAGAATGCTTTTCCGGGCTACACGCGTTGTCAATTATTGCCTTATTTTGAAAGATATCTAAGCGGACATCTCTAAAAGCCACATGGGTTAATTCGGCCTGGTTATATCGTGATTACATTCTCAACTAACACATTAATAATGCCAGATCCATAGGTCGGCTACTGAATTATTCTTATTGGTTCAAATTGGTTTGAATTAATGTGAGAACCTATGAAAACCACACTTCAATTGAGACCATATGGCTATTGTTGTGTGGACAAAATTGTTATCTCCGGCAACATCGTGGGGTACATGGATATTTAATACCTGGATTCCTCTTTCAAAATCAACATCCAGGTATTATTCCATGTACCCCCGATATTCCCGTAGATAACTAATAATATTTTGTCAACTGGTAAATTGTTGTATATTATGCAGAAAGATCTAGAGCCAACACTGACTGTATCTGTTCATCTTTTAATTCTACATTTCAGCTTGCCCTTACTCATACTTCCTATAGAACAAATTTTGGCACAAATCCAGACCATGTGAGGAATTCACTCAGCAATTGTGGAATCAGGAACGTCGAGTATGGTGATAGGAATGTGCACCATATGCATAGAAGGAAAAGAGGTAGGTAGTTTTAGTAAAACATTTTCTCATGGGCTCTGATGCCAGATGCAAAAAAACGGCATAACTTCCTGCTAATTTTTACTTTCTCCTATGAAATTTGTTTGATAGCACTCTTTAGAGTGGTGTTCAGAGTTTTATTTTTGCCAAATGAATAATGCTTCTTAACCATTTCATAATGGGAGCTGCGCTGGTACAGCATTAAAGATACTGTGCCAGTGCAATCTCTTATACATGCGAGTCTCCCATAGGGAGCCTTGCATATATCAGAGAATTCACTGGCTTACAAGGTCAGTCAAGGTAATTATTGTTAGGCCAATGTATTCTCTTATATATGTGAGGCTCCATTTTGGGAGACTTGCATATATAGGAGAATACATTGGCACAGGGGTCGCCAAATGATATCGAACCAAAATTAAGGCGTCTATGGAACATTGGTTCTTATGCTTTGACAATAGCTAAGGCATTTGTTGAACTTATTATCAGTGTTCCCTCTGGTTCAGAAATTCTTTCAGCCATTATTTTAGCCAATTTGTTTTAGCCATATTGTTTTAGCCATATTGTTTTAGCCATATTGTTTAGCCATATTGTTTTAGCCATATTGTTTTAGCCATATTGTTTTAGCCATATTGTTTTAGCCATATTGTTTTAGCCATATTGTTTTAGCCATATTGTTTTAGCCATATTGTTTTAGCCATATTGAATTTACTTTAGCCACTTGTTTGGGAACATATTTTGAGATAAATTGAACGTATTATATTTTATTTTATTGACAAAAGAAAACAATAACAATGAATGTTCTTATTGACCATTGCAAATACAAACAAATTGCTGTGTATTAACATATATCGAAAATATGCAATACGATATCTGAACGCAGCCTAAAGTTTTATTTATTCGTTAGTTTGTGCATAGTTTTATATGTGCCTATGCGTATCTCATGCATATTTGTTCAATTCTAGGGAAAATAGTAAGTATACCCTGGTGACTATGCAAAAGTTGCGTTTATTACAACACAAAGCGTATGCCAATCAACACCAAGTACACCTATTACTAATTTCTCCAAGCACATCGGGTTGTGTAACATACACGGGGTGTCGATGCTTTTGTTGTATGGATGTCAGATGCGCATGATGTAATTAGACCAATGACTGCTCGTGTGTTAATAATCGCCACCATGTCCAGATGGACACATTTGGGAGGAAATTAGTTTAGCCATTTTTTTTCGCCATTTGGTCATTTTTTTTCTCCGTCATTTACAATTTATTTTCGGCAATGGCTAAAATGGCTACCGCCAGCATGAACACTGCTTATTATTTGAGCATTCCCACCAATGAATAGTACTCCTTCTACACTTGTATTATCTTTTCATCTGTTAGTCGTCTGCCTAAATTTCCTGAACACCCCTCCAGATTATAGACCATTCCAATGGATACTTTTATAGCTGAATAGAAGAATCCATTCAGTAACGAAAGGTTATTGGGAATAATTTTAACTCTCACACCGAGTGTGAATGTCTCACTTTTTGGTCCCAATACAAGCTTCACTAAAAATATTGATTTTCTTCAGGTATCAACTTCTTGCTGGATATAATGTCTAAGTTTGGTAAGAAGGCTGAGGAGCAATCAGAGATTCCTCATAACGAGAGGTTGGAGTTCCTCGGTGATGCGGTCATAGAGTTCCTATCAAGGTTAGATTAAAATATTAATCCTTTCTATACTAAAGTAGCTTGCTGATTTCTTTTGAAAATATAGCAAAAAAACCAATGTTGAATTGACAGGTGTGATATCAAGCCATCACTTTTGGGAAAATTATGATGTAGGTTCCGGCCCCCGAGTATATTTGTTTTATTTTATATTCCATGGTGTTTTATCTAAAAAATCAAAGTTTAATAAATTCTGTTATCCCCCAGAAGGGGATATAGAAGTTTTCCTTTCACATTAACTCCCGTGTGTGACCGAATCACTTGCGCAGCGGAATATTTTAAAATCCTCGCAAATCATCCTTTACTGTTATTATAGTTGTAATAAAAATCTATTTTATATTGAAATTCAACACAATTATGGGGGATATAATTGGAAGAATACGAAAACTGTATTTCTCTATTCTGTGGATGGTGAATTTATGTTATTCGTGAACAAGACAAATGTTTATTTTCGCTCACGGCAAGCATCTCGTGAAACTAAACATTTGTCTCCCTCACTCATGACATAATTTTCGGTATCCACTCGAAGGCACAAGATATCCTCAATATATTCCAACCTGTTACTCGTAAAATAATAGCTTAACATGCTGCAGTAATATCCAGTTACCAAAGGGTTAGAATAGATTAATAATTTGTTCCTATACCGATCTTTGTAATTACAGTGTTCATTTGTTCCTATACCGATCTTTGTAATTACAGTGTTCATTTGTTCCTATACCGATCTTTGTAATTACAGTGTTCATTTGTTCCTATACCGATCTTTGTAATTGCAGTGTTCATTTGTTCTACATGTTTCCTGCTCTGGAGGAAGGAGATCTGACGACATATCGAGCCGCTATCGTGCAGAATCAGCATCTGGCCGTACTGGCAGAGGTACGTGTTCACATCAGATGGCTTTATTACTTTATTAACCCTTTCTTTACTGAATGGATTCTTCCCATAAGATATAAAGTATGCATCTGAATGGTCTGTTTGTTCATCTGGAGGGGTGTTCAGTAAAAATGAGCTGACATCAAACTGACAATACAAGTGCAGAATGATTCATTTTTATCGGTTGGAAATGTTCAGATAATTCCAAAGGGAACTACTTGTCAATGAGTATGTAGTAAGGTTTAACCCTTTCAGTGCCAAGTCCGATTTTTGTAACAACCCATATTTCCTTGATCATTTTTCAAATTTATTGATCAAGGAAATATGGGTTGATACAAAAATCGGACTTGGCACTGAAAGGGTTAAAGACGTACCATTGTTTATAGGGCTGCAATGATACGGTTTTCCATGATACAATACATATCGCGATATGTTCCTCCGCAGAAAGTTAGAAAGGCAAAATGCAAATGGCAACATATAATTGTAGGGGGCGAGTGGAAGATTCAATTGAGAAATTGTTTATGTGGTCTCTTCAGTCTTATATTATGCTTGTAGTTCAGAAATTAAAATGTATCCCTTAAATTTTATGTCCATAGCTGCATCAATATTGAAAGCATCCAATAAATTCCCTGAAGTGTAATGACCTATTTACATGTACAATGTGCTTGAATATCTATGCATTTTTTGAAACAGGTCAGTATTTGTTAAAATAAAAATAATAGGTTGCCAGTAGTGTTGAGCTGTATAAAATAGAAATCTATGCATTCTGTTTTGACTTCCACCTTAAAAATCCTACATTGTTAGTTTTGTCACTGTATCGCGATACACATGACACAATATGATATGGTGTATCTTGTATAAGTGTATCGTGATGCATTGAATTCACGATGAATCGTTGCAGCATATATTTAATGACATATATAGAAACTTCCCCGAAGGGAAGAAGTAACTAAAACAATGATAATTTCAGACTATAGATACTTCACAGAAGATTAGGCCTAAGCAGAATGAGGTCCCCGGAGAGTGAATGTGGTGATGCTAACCTCTGTGCAGGATAGCATCTCTAAATTCACCCTCTGGTGACCTCATTCTGCAAATGACAGACACACTATATGCAGGCTTGTTAATTATCACACACCCATCTTCAATATCCAGCAAAATTATTCTAAACATATAGACAATAAGCATTAAAGAGTTTACTGCAAAGATAGCAATTATCTTTAGTTTTGAATATTTAAACCACTTCTCTTCTTATATTATAGTGGTGTACACTCTTCAAATTAATCTGGTCATTTGTTCGCTATTGTCATGTTACGAGGAATAGTGATAGGTAAACAAATAAATGATATACTTATTTGTCAACTGATCTATATCTGCCTCATTACTGGTTATTAAATATTATTACTTTAGAAACTACGGTTACAAGATTTCATGCTGTATACACATGGCCCTGATCTTTGCCACGAAGTCAATCTCCGGCATGCCATGGCTAACTGCTTTGAAGCGATTATGGGTAAGTTTGATGCATTTATTGATAGCATTCTAAGCTGATTGACTGTTAGCATGTCACAATCATGATTTGATTGCTTATCAATTCTAATTGGTTAGTATTGGCGCACAATTTGTTTGGTTAATTGTTTCTAACATCAGAATTGAGAGAACAAAATCTGAAATAATAAATTTAATTCAAGTTGAATAATTTGTCACCGCGACATGCATGCATTCTGATTGATCAAGAACTGCTGACTTTAGTTTTCCATTCACCAACATCAACTGCTAATGGATGAAAAATTTTGAACATGCAATTGACAAGGCATATAAAATTCATTGTAATTCAATTGAGTATTTGTCACTAAAAACAAGCATTCTGATTGGCCGAAAGCGGCTAACTTTAGTTTTTGAGTAACCGAAATCGGCCGCTTCAGCGTGCATCAAATCTGAATGTAGCACGGTAAAATTTCATCGGCGCAGAAAGGAGTAGCGAAATGAGCACATCCGCGCATTGTTGTCTATAGTTCTTTTTGACTTTGTCCTTGGACTAAAATATAATCGAATTCGGCCCATAGCGTACCCGACCTCTCCGCCATGGGCCAACCCGCCCCACAGGAAATTGTTACGGAGCAGTGTACGAGTTACGCAATGAACAAACCCAACATTTTGTGCAATGGTGGCAACGGCAAAATGAAAGTCTCGATTCATGTCATGAAAATGACTAAATGATTACTTTTTATACAGTTTTTTTGTAAATTCCTTGCTAGATTGAATTACAATAGAGATAAACGTACCCTGTTTCGTTGTACATTCTGGGATTCGAGCATGAAAACAGTTTGTGAACTCGCTGGCAAGCCGGCTCATTCACAAACTGTTTTCAAGCTCGATTCTCAGAATGTACAACTCAACAGTGTACGTTTATCTCCTAATTGTAATACGACCCTGCCTAAAGCTGCTTACAAATTGCGACCTGGTTGTTCAGAAATCTGTGTTCCCATGGACACTATGATGCATATAGAATTGTACCACAAAATTCTGATTGTACTGCAAAAAGACCAACGCAACACTGTCAATCCCATATAAGGTGAATTGGTTCAAATTGAGCTAGGCTGAATAAACAGACATGCAATGATTATCTCCTAATGACTTATATTGATTGTAAACTGAGATATCAGAAATACGCCGTATGAATCTGAAGAGCTTGCAGAAAAGATAAGAAAAAGGGAGTTGCCATTTCACAGTGACATTTTTTTTACATTACAACTTCAGAAGAGAAGCTCTCTCGGTGGAAAGTTGAACCACACAGGAATCAGACATGGAGCAGTTCTGAACCCCAATTTTGACAATGTCATCCATTCGAATTACAAAAGAAATAAATACATGGTGCATCAGCGTGTTTAGTCAGATTTGACGACCTGAAAAGATTGTAGGATTTCGCTCTGTGTCCTTCTGCAACCAGTTAATTTGTGATCAAATTTTCTCATATATGCGAGGCTCCATATAGGAGACTCACATATATAAAAAATAATGCACTGGCACAGGACCTTTAATTCTGCACTAGTGCAGCTCCCATATCATGAAAGGGTTAAGGGAATTTCTCAACATTTTTACTGTTAAAATAATTTCCACGAAGACCAAATTTTTTTAAATACCCCCAATTTATCAAATTTGAAGCGTCTTGTATTGAATGAACAGGATGTTGTTATTCTGGGTTACCATATTTACATTCTGTTTCTGGTTAATATACAGTAATGCCCTACATAATCGACTCCTTAACCACAGCAGAATTATGGGTAACTTTTCAGGATTTAGTCTGAAATATGGCTTATTGCCATTCATTGGAAAGCTCTCAGAGCTTTCCGATGAATGGCAACAAGCCATATTTCAACTAAATCCTGAAAAGTTACCCATAATTCTGCTGTGGTTAAGGAGTCGATTATTTAGGGCATTACTGTAATAGTCATTTTAGATATCTGGGGTAAGCTAACCCTGGACTCCCTGTGACCCATTCAACATAATAACTCGCATCCCTTCAATATTCGCCCCTCAGGTGCTTTATATATGGATGGTGGAATGGAGCTTGTTGATAAGATATTCGGACTGACCTTGTATGATGAGCACAACCTTCTCAAAGTTTGGGTCGAGCTTCCGAACCACCAGCTGCAGGACGACGAACCAACTGGTGACAGGCATTGGATAAAATCCAGTCCTCTACTACAGGTATGTACTCCATACTAGGGCTGCTCGGTATTTCAATAATATACCATTTGTTCGATATCATTTTGAATGCTGATTGAAACAGAACAGATTTTGGATTATTCTATATATCGAGAATGTCGGTATCCATTTCAAGGTATCGAATAAAGTTTTTGAAAAAGTAAAATTGTCGTATCTATCTTTGAAAATTAATGTGGCTTGTAACGAAACTCGCAAAAGGAAGTAAAATGTTATGGGATACAATCTGTGTAGAGCTATATAATGGGACACTTAGTTTCCTATTTGCGTACCTAATTAAGGGAGTATGCCATTGGGTTTCATTCACAGCTTGCAACTGTCAGTCGCGGCATCTGTATTGTATAGGATCCCGGGAATAGAACAAAGGGCGCCCTTAGTCTGCATTCAAAGGCTGGTGTTAACTGAATGTGACTGGTTTGAAATTACATACGTCGCACCTCATGTGCATATAAGCTTCACACCGGAGTAAAGCTTAACCCTTTACCCAACAAACCGGCCAAAAATCATTCATATTGAAGCTTCTCGCCACCCTAATAATTACTAAAGCTTACCATTTAAAACAAATTATTATGCTGATATTTCTGGTTCTGAGATGCATCTAGATATCTGTTTCAACCAAGCCTTGAAATATAGTATCTGACATTTGCAGAATGAGGTCCCCAGAGGGTGAATTTTGTGATGCTATCCCATAAGGTGGGCTAGCATCACCAATTTCACCCTCTGCGGACCTCATTCTGCTGAGGCCGCAACTACTATGGGAGACCTAGGATCAGATTGAAGTTCCTGAGTTGAAGTTGGTAATTCTCAACCATTAGTCACCTCAATTATGCATTTTATCTTCTGCAAATTAGGGGATATAGAAACTAAACTAAAGGGAAATAGTAACTAAAAACAATATTAATTTGAGACTATAGATACTTCCCAGAAGATGAGGCCTAAGCAGTTCACCCCGAGGACCTCATTCTGTAAATAGACACATTAACCCTTTACCCAACAAACCGGCCAAAACCGGCCAAATAAAGCTTCAACAGCCTAAAATATCTTCGGTCTGTCTCAATAGAACCATACAAATATGGATATCATTGGAACCGGCTCCTTGACCACATTGTGATAGTTACAGTTATGCCCTGTGCCAATGCATTCTCTTATATATGCGAGTCGACCATAGGTCGCCTCGCATATATAAGAGAATGCATTGGCCTAAAAAAATCTTTTTTTACCATTTTTTCTTACATTCTTTAACAATTTTATAATTTTTAATGTGTTAAGCCAATGCATTCTCTTATATATGCGAGGCGACCTATGGTCGACTCGCATATATAAGAGAATGCATTGGCACAGGGCCCTTCTGTTGGGTAAAGGGTTAAATCAACACAATGCAATGGCGACTTTGAGTATGATAGCACTATGTGGGAGTGACAATGAAACAAAATTGAGTCAAGCTAATGGGTTTGCTACAATACTTTGTGAAAAGATAATTAACATTGGTATATATCTACCCAGAGGCTGTCCGATAATTCAATTGAAAATGGATTTTGTGGCGATAGTTAAGACAAAGTCAGTGGTTTGGACGCATTTCGGGTTTGAAAAGGGTGAGAATTCTAAACCGAAAGATGAAACTCAAGCTGTTTGTCATTTGTGTGAGAAGACTATTCAATCGAAATGTGGCAATACATAAAATTTGATGCTTCACCTGAAGTATTGCCATCCTGGTGAATACACGAAACAACAGACACCCAAAAAGAGAAAACATGATGATGACACACGATTCTCCATTGAAACAACAGACATTAGAGTCAACCATCGAGAGAACAGCTGTATATGACAAAAACTCTCAACGATGGGCAAGGTGTACTGAATCTGTGACAAAATACCTTGCTGTAGATATGGTGCTGATGTACACTCTTGACAAAACCTACTTTCGTGACATTTGTATGACTCTTGATCCAAAATACAAGCTGCCAGGGAGGACTTATTTCAGTGATTCCGAAAAATGTTTAACAGTGTCCATGAAAGAGTATCTGAAGACCTTCGATCTGCGGAATATTAATGAAAAATAGTCACATTTTCCACTTCCGTTGGCTATCTTGGACCAGGAAGTTCCAATTTTACCTTAAAACGCTAGCATTTTGTAATAGTTTCACAACAATATATACATTTGTATACATTTGTCAAGAATTTCTCTCTATAATTTGCATCAAACTGACTTACAGTGCTTCATCTTGAGAAATGGTGGCCATGTTGGATGTCATCTTGTTTCATGTCTACGTGGCCACACTTTTTTCGTGTTAACTTTGCTTAAAAGTTGAGGGACATAATAAGGAAGAACATGAATGGGATGAAGTTAAGTCCTGTGGTGTGGGGTGTAGGGTACCCTGTCAGCTTCCAGCATTTTCATGATGATGAAGTGATTTGGGGGGCTAACCCCGTGATCTTCGAAAGGGCCGAATGGCATTTTCATTGCCATTGCGTGACCTTTTGACCTCTGATGTTATCAATGACAAAATCATATATCTTTTGATACCAATGGATAGAGTATTCCAATACATACCAATTGACACATCAAATGTTATAATCCAAACACAATGACATCACTTATATGGGATACCGTTTCCCGCACCCCAAAAATGGAAAAAAAATGGTAACTTAGTAAGGCTAAACATTGACCCAGTCGGTACACTAGGACCCAAAATATTTGCTGTTAACATCATTTATTCTGAACAATACACATTAGGGTACATGAAAATACTAAAGAAGTTAAGTTAGGTGCACGAGGTAGGGTCCGGCGAATCGGCGATTTTGTTCGAATCGAATCTCGAATCGAATCAGACACGCGGATTTCACATCGAATCGAATCTCGAATCGAATCTAACTCCCCGTGGTAAATCGACAAGAACTAGATTTATGTCGGCGATCCCGCTGCAGCGCGAGTGTCTCCCCATACCATCACCTGTGCGTGTTTGGCAGCTTGCCGTGTGGACCTGTGTCACAATAAAATATGTTGAGAACGGCACATGAAAATATGACGAGATAAATCGTACTCTTTTTAGGGGCTCACCCGCATCGCCGCTACTACTAGACGTGTTGCCGGTTAATTTTCGTTTTGAGTCTTTCTTTTCTTTTGCCCTTATGGTGGATTGCAGGATGACTGCGGCTAAGGTGTGCCCATAAGTGGGAGGTAGTGCCCGTTTTCTGAACTGATAGTACAGTCGTGCACGATTTGCACCTGAATTTGTCAACGCTGCATTCAAAATAACTTTTAGTTTCCGCCATTATAACTTTGGATAAATAAAAAGTAGGGAAGGGCACAAGAGATGGATTGATGATATGGATATTTCGCCGCCGCGACGGCCCAAGAGCAATAATTTACTGAACGAAACAGGACCGCATCTCGTGCACCGACGGCGTTCGCAACGACATCTGCGTGCGTTTGTTTTAGAGCTTTTGTAGGACACGCTGTTCAACAAGTTCGTACAGAATGAGGTTAATATGGTGATTCGAACTACATTCGAATCACATGATCGATTTTGAATCGAATCGAATCAGTAAGACGATTTCGAATCGAATCGAATCTCGAAGCTTCGCCGGACCCTAGCACGAGGGGTCCTACCAGCCCATGGATATAACATTATACTATACCATTAATATATTCTTGAGGAAATGTTCATGATTTGGTAACTGTTATTTATAAATTATAACCTACAACGAAGCCATCCGTGCCTTTAAAGGCTGATATCCAGATATTAGGTTATACAAAAGGCTGGTGAATTTTCTGTATACAGTTAGTTAGAATGTGTTTCACCACTTTCCATGTCATATTTTCTCTTTACAGAAACTGCTGAAGTTTGAAGGCGATACTGGAATGGAGTTCAATTGTGTGCGACTGCTGGCCAAGTCATTCACTCTCCGAAACGTTGGCGTCAATATCCTCACCATGTTAGTAAAAATTATAAGATCTAATTCAAGGTTTAACCCTTCCGTAACTGGAGCTTCCTGAAATTTTATGAAAATTCTCTTATATATGCGAGTCCCCCATAGGGAGCCTCACATATATAAAACAACAATATTTACCTTGACCTTGTAAGCCAGTGCATTTTTAGCTCAACTTTACTTTGTAAAGTTTGAACTATTGCCGTGGGTTGGCGTCCTTCATGCGTGCCGATGTCCATCCATCCGACCATCCCTCAACAATTTCCTTTGGCTCACCCTACAGGCCGCATCCCTCATCCGATCATCACCAAACTTCATATGGATTTTCAGGGTGACCCCTGGATGGGAGCCATAAAGTTTTTCCGAAATTCGTTAAAAACAATGACTGCCAGCAGCCATTTTGGATTTCAAATTTGAATCCATTGGCACACCCCACATTTATTGGAGTAATGTTTTGAAAATTTACAGGGATGTTTAGGATCACCTCTAGATGGGAGCTATCAAATTTTAGCGATTTTCGTTGAAAAACATGGCCGTCAGCAGCCATCTTGAATTTTACTCTCTTTGCATGACTAAATCCTTTGGCACACCCAACAGACCACAATCCTCATATAATCGCCACCAAACTTCATATGGACCTTTGGGGTGATCTCCAGATGGGAGCCATCTATTATTTCCTAAATTCTTTAAAAAACATGGCCGCCAGCAGCCATCTTGGATTTTACTCTTTGCATGACTAATTCCTTTGGCACACTCTACAGACCACATCCCTCGTCTGATCATTACCAAACTTTATATGCATCTTCAGGGTGACCTCTAAATGGGAGCCATAATTTTTTCCGAAATTCTTTGAAAAACATGGCTTCCAGTGGCCATCTTGGATTTTACTCTTTGCATGACTAAATCCTTCATCACAACCTACAGACCACATCCCTCATCCGATCGTCACCAAACTTAAAAAGGTTCTTCAGGGTGACCTCTGGATAGGTGCCAACAATGTTTTCCGAATGGTGGCCATCTTGGATTAACTCTTTGCATGACTAAATCCATCGGCACAACCTACAGGCCACATCCCTCATCCGATTGTCTCCAAACTTCATAAGGATCTTCAGGATATTTTACGAATTTCGTTAAAAAAAACATGGTTGCCAGTGGCCATCTTGGATTTTACTCTTTAAATCCTTTGGCATGCCACATCCCTCATCCCTCATCCAAACTTTATATGGTTCTTTTGTGTTACCTCTAGATGGAAGCTGTCCAATTCTTCCGAAATTTGTTAAAAAACTGTAGCCATCTTGGATTTCACATTTGAATCCATCGGCACACCCTGCATCCCACATTTAATCAAAAAAATGATGTGACACTTTCATATTATATATGCGAGGCTTCCTATGGGAGACTCGCATATATAAGAGAATGCACTGGCACAGGATCTTTAATGCTGCACCAGCGCAGCTCATCATGAAAGGGTTAATCGCCTTTTTTAAAAATGCAGCTACTTTAGTTGTCTCTGTCAGCTATTTAAATTCTGAATCATTAGGCAAAAAGTGAAGAAATACTGTGTATAAACCAAGTCAAGAAATACTGTGTATAAACAGGGAATTCTACTGAACAATTTTTTTGCCATTTCTTTGGCCATTTTTCAGGAACTTTGGCCAAACTGAACAACCAAAATATACGACCATTGAGAAAAGTAAAACAAACAACGGCTTATTAAAATCTACCAAAAGCAAATTGAAAGAGAATAGATAAACACACAACAGCACACACAACAGATAACTGAAAACTTTTGATATTGACTAATTCATGTATAAGAAAATTGACACTGGAAGTGTGTACCAATGTATGACGTTCAGTTATCCTTAATCATGCTGTTTTACTGTACACCCCTGCATCTCTCAAATACTGCCATACTCATATACTGTTTTTTATATTAGTTTGTGTATGTTATGTATCTGCTATGGTTGTGCCTGTATCACAAGTGAATGAGTATATACCGACTTGTTGGACTCATTGAAACAATAGTCCCTTTAGCCCCATTCATTAATCATTACAATACTGCTCAACACCAGGACTAAATAGAGTTTATATATTCTTCCATCATTCAAATCGTGTAGTAGCCTAACCCTTCTTACATAATTTTGAGGCCCGCCATCATGCCCATTGATCTATACCCGATATATGTTCAACTTTGTTTATCTGGAAATGTTGGGTTTTTTTCCATCGGAGCAGATATCTCCACCACCTGTTGTTAGATCTCGATGAAGTATGGATGTTCACTACAATGAGGACATTTAATGGAGTGTTCAATAGTTTTGTTTGAGTTTTCTGTTCTAGTTTTAGTTTTGAATAACTTATTTCAGGGGACATAACCAGAGGTTGGAGTTTCTCGGTGATACAGTGCTGAATATGATAGCTTCAGATTACTTATTCAAACATTTCCCGGATCATCACGAGGGTCACTTGTCTGTGAGTATAACGCTAGTTTAATCCTTTACCCAACAGAACGGCCCTGTGCCAATGCATTCTCTTATATATGCGAGTCAACCATAGGTCGCCTCGCATATATAAGAGAATGCATTGGCTTAACACATTAAAAATTATAAAATTGTTAAAGAATGTAAGAAAAAATGGTAAAAAGTGTTTAAAAAAGATTTTTTTTAGGCCAATGCATTCTCGCATGACTGGTGTTAACTGAATGTGACGGGTTTGAAATTACATACGTCGCACCTCATGTGCATATAAGCTTCACACCGGAGTAAAGCTTAACCCTTTACCCAATAGAAGGGCCCTGTGCCAATGCATTCTCTTATATATGCGAGTCGACCATAGGTCGCCTCGCATATATAAGAGAATGCATTGGCTTAACACATTAAAAATTATAAAATTGTTAAAGAATGTAAGAAAAAATGGTAAAAAGTGTTAAAAAAAGATTTTTTTTAGGCCAATGCATTCTCTTATATATGCGAGGCGACCTATGGTCGACTCGCATATATAAGAGAATGTATTGGCACAGGGCATAACTGTAACCATCACAATGTGGTCAATGAGCCGGTTCCAATGATATCCATATTTGTATGGTTTTATTGAGACAGACCCAAGAAAATTTAAGCTGTTGCAGCTTTATTTGGCCGGTTTGTTGGGTAAAGGGTTAACCCATTCTAAACTGAATGGATTCTCCCACTCAGTATTAAAAGTATACATTGGAATGGTCTATTATTCATCTGGAGGGATGTTCAGAAAATATGAGTATACTACAGACAATAGAAAGTGCGGAAGGATTCCTATTTTGCACCGCCCGAAAAAAATTTCGGCGGGAAATATAGCAATGGCTTCCTTCTTTTCTGTCCATCCCGAAAAGTTGTCTGGGGGGTTATTATGAACAATTACCAACGGAGTTTGAAGATCGTTGGTATATGAGTTCACAAGGGGGAATATCTGAAATGAGTTCACAAACTAGGCCCAGCTGGACATTTTAACCAGAATTACAGCCCTTTGATTGTCATTTTTTGGGGCTTAGTACCCACGAAAAGTTGTGCGGGGGTTATTTTGAACAATTATCAATTGATGTCAAAGATTTTTGGTATGTGAGTTCACAAAAGGAGTTTCTGAAACGAGTTCACAAACTAGGCCTGGCCGTACATTTTTACCAGAGTTGGCGCCATTTGATTTAAATTCTAAAACTAAAATAAATATTAACCAATCTGAAACAAATATTAACTGATTCTAATTATTTTTAGCATATTTTGAAAATGCCCATCCCCAACTTTGCCCACCTGGGGGGGGGGTACCACCATCAGTGACTGGTTTAAACATATCTATTTACCAAAATAATATGGTGATGGGATTGGAGGACAAGTGCTAGCCACTTTGATGAACCTTGTCTCCCGTTAGTGGGAAATATTTAGATAATAAGTTCAACAAATGACCTAGAGTTGTTTTCTTTTAACTTATTATCTGAACATTTCCTATTAAGGGAACAAATCATTAATGAGTAGTCAGTACAGAAAGGTTTATATTATATAGACCATTTTCCAATTGTCTATTGTTGTTACTGATTAGTCAACTCAGCAAATTATTATTGAGATACACACACAAGTATCGGCTTTCAATTCAGCGGCAGATGAGGACACACATTTCTAAAGTGGGATTTCTATTAATTTACATAAAAATGTCAGATGTTTGTATTTACATTCTGTGAAATATGTTGTAATTAGCTGAAACAGGCTCCCTTTGTGAGCCTATATTCAGCGTCGGAGGGGCCTGTGTGCACTTCACATACATGACAGATGGATCGTAATCTTTTATATATATAGATATTTATTATGCTACTTTAACCCTTTGAGTGCCAGGGGCCGATATTATCGGCCCTAAACCTACACAATAAGTCTGTTAAAGAATATAATAAAATATATTAAAATTGTACAAAATTGTAAAAAAAAAAAAAAAAAAAAAAAAATTGTTAGGCCAATGCATTCTCTTATATATGCGAGGCGACCTATGGTCGACTCGCATATATAAGAGAATGCATTGGCACAGGGTATATGGGTTGATACAAAAATCAACCTGGCACTCAAAGGGTTGAATAAGCCCATAGTGGACTTATACCAGTTATTCTGTTGGATGGTGCGGGCCAAAGTGAAAACACATATAAAGAGCGCACATATCTGCTGCAACATATCCTCGTGCTAATAGGTTCATATTGGACTTATTTGGTTCTGAAATACGCCCACAGTGAGCATATTTTAAAGTTTGTTTTTAATTTATTTAATTAAATTTTTTTAAATTAAAATATTGAAAAACTAATGCCATTATAATCTCCGCCAGGGTACCCCGAGTCACCACACCAAATGTTGTTGAAATCGGACCAGCAGTCTGGAGAAAAATCCATACAGACAGACGGACAGATTGATCCTACTCTTTTGTATATACATGTATAGATTATTGTTCTGTAGCCCGATGACTTGAAATATAGCACCTGCGAAAGCCGTTACTTATATTTTAATAGACGATGTTTCACGCCATGTGAGAAGCCTGTCAATGTTGACTGTAATTCAATGGTCAAGAAGCGCTAACTTAGTTTTCGATTCACCAGCATCACTGCTGATGGTTGAAATTTTTTTGAATATACCATATTGATAATGTGCATCAAATACGTTATCGCATAGCTAGGATTCGTGTAAATAGACAAAACCGCAAGCTGTTTACTATGGATACAGTCATCATCGATTGACAGTAAGTTGTTCAGGTGCTGTTCCAAGTAACCCCATGGAATGTACTGGCAAGCTGGCTCATTCACAAACTGCTCAAATGCCTGAATATCCTACTCAGCAGTATGTTCATCTCCTAAATTATCACTGAATCCGGGAGGAAAAATCATGGTCTTATGCAGCTTTATAAGTGTATAGTCAATTAGCCCTTTACCCAACAAACCGGCCAAAACCGGCCAAATAAAGCTTCCAACAGCCTAAAATATCTTCGGTCTGTCTCAATAGAACCATACAAATATGGATATCATTGGAACCGGCTCCTTGACCACATTGTGATAGTTACAGTTATGCCCTGTGCCAATGCATTCTCTTATATATGCGAGTCGACCATAGGTCGCCTCGCATATA
This sequence comes from Siphonodentalium dalli, assembly GCA_032622095.1. Lineage (NCBI taxonomy): Eukaryota > Metazoa > Mollusca > Scaphopoda > Gadilida > Siphonodentaliidae > Siphonodentalium > Siphonodentalium dalli. Next base: position 193,237,958 of record CP136069.1, read on the forward strand.
TAAGAGAATGCATTGGCCTAAAACACTTAACACTTTTTACCATTTTTTCTTACATTCTTTAACAATTTCATAATTTTTAATGTGTTAAGCCAATGCATTCTCTTATATATGCGAGGCGACCTATGGTCGACTCGCATATATAAGAGAATGCATTGGCACAGGGCCGTTCTGTTGCGTAAAGGCTTAAGGAAGTATAATCCGATTAACCACCCTCAATTACTATTTATTTGGTTTCGGGGGTAAAAATTATTTGCAAAGTTGAGGAACCCACCCATCAAAGCTCAGAGTTATTAGATATCAATTTTTGAAATCTATTATTTTGCACCTTTGAGAATTATGAGTGGCCCAGTAAAACATCGATGAGCCAAATTTCGTCAAAGAACATGTTGATAAATAACATGTTTCGGGCAATTTTATACTATAGTTGACAGTGGTTAGCATTACTTTTTGGCAATTAATCGATTCTGATAACTGAAGCAGCATTTCTAAAAATGTTGTTGTTGGAATCTGATTATATGGGGACCATCAAATTGGATTGAGTACCTTTAATGTATTATAATGAATTTAGGCCTGATAATATGGTGCTGGACATTTACAGAATGAGGTATCCAAATTCACCCTGTAGCGACCTCATTCTGCATGGCCTCATCTGCTAGGGGAGAGCTAGACACAGATTTAAGTTCACAAATGGTGAATATTGTGATGTACACCCATTGCGCACCTTGATTGTGCATGGTATCTTCTGCCATTTTGGGGATATAGAGAAACTAAACTAAAAAAGAAAAGAAACTTTCTATAGAAACTCAATTTTTTTTTTATTTGATAATAAAGATACTTTCCAGATAAGATGAGGCCTGAGAAGATTGATTTACCCAGAAGGTGAATTTATTTATGCTAACCCATAGTACGGGATAGTGTCACTAAATTCACCTTCTGGGGACCTCATTCTGCAAATGTCTGACATGTTTTCAGATCTTGTTGAATGTATTATAAATTTGATGTAATTTCAGCTACTGCGAAGTTCTCTTGTGAACAACACGACTCAGTCGACAGTGTTTGATGATCTAGGAATGCAAGAGTATATTATTTATGTGCAAGGGCAGAAGATGAATATGAAAACAAAAGAGAAAGCTGATATTCTTGAAGGTTTGTGTTTATTTATTGTTGAATAATACAGTAATGCCCTAAATAATCGACTCCTTAACCACATCAGAATTATGGGTAATTTTTCAGGATTTAGTCGGAAATATGGCTTGTTGCCATTCATCTGAAAGCTCTCACAGAGCTTTCCAATGAATGGCAACAAGCGATATTTCTGACTAAATCCTGAAAAATTACACATAATTCTGCTGTGGTTGAGGAGTCGATTATTTAGGGCATTACCGTAAATTTCGGTGGATAAGTCGCATGCGTGTATAAGACGCACCCCCATTTTTCAACCCCAAATCCTGCATTTTGTGAAATACCTTTGTATAAGACGCACCCATTTTTAGATGCTGGAATTTCAGAAAACTGCCGTGCATGGTAAGTATTGTACTGGTAAGTATTGAGAGCAAGTATTCACACATCACATTTGGGAGGAGAAGAAATGGAGAAAGTTGTTTACGTTAGAATGATTTATTTAAACAATTAAACACACAATATAACATAACAATTCATAGCACAGCACAATTTATCAAAACGAACGACATTTGGGTCCGACATTTGCAATAGACAAACAATAAAAATATGGAATGGGAACTGAATGATTTAATAGACGGAATACACAAAACGGACATTTCAACAACATTAACATTCATTCACTTTCGTCATCACTGTCGTCGTTATCAATAAACAATTTAAACCACTCAGCATCTGACAAAGCATCATCATACACTTCTACATACGAACTTTCTATGAACACATCATCCTCACATTCATCCTCACATTCATTTACAACTTTCGCACTTTCACCTTTCTTACAAACAACATCGCTGAATAACACATTGTCCTCGGTGCCATTCATGGCATTAGAAATACAACATTTCTTAAAAGAGTTTATAACCATCTTGGGGTCGATCTTTTCCCACGCATTGACGACCCATTTAGATTCCCTCATTTGGTGAAAACCATCTGGGTCGGATCACACTGCAAACTTAACCACTTCCAACTTAAATCTTACGGTATGAGGAAAGACACAAAATATCCTATCATTTATAGGAATATAAAAATGAGACTCGGCTTAACTGTTGTTTTAGGATAATGGCCTCGTTTACTTAGTTGTCGCCTAATTGTCGCGGATCATGAATGCAAACGCTTTGGGCTAATAGTGATGCAATGCACTCCTCAGTATTAAGTGTCAAATATACTCAATGTGGGGATTAAATATTTGCACCCGAAGCGTACAGCATAAAATAATGTTTATGTAATATCAATAGGGGTTCGATCGCGGCTTTGCACTGAAGCCTCATTAAACTATTTGGAGTCAGGGTTTTTTTATGCTCATTCCTTCCCGGGCTTTATATATACACTCCGATGTGACGTAATCTGGTAGAAGTTTAGAGCCACGTGCAGCTTCTACAAAGTTTACTATGTCGCAACACTGCAGACATCAAAGCGATGACACCGCCGTCATTGAATGTGGGTCAATTATGCATGTGTCCAGAATTGTTACACAGTCAGGTCAAGGACGCCAACTGTTTGTGAATTTGCTGCTGTTTGCGGTTGAATTCTCAGATACTAATGCATATAATATGCTAAATAACAGTGAAGATGGGGGTGTTTATTTGTATAATAAATGGTGTAATAATGAGTCCATTTCTTTTAGAGGTGAAACCGTAAGACGAGTTCATTTTGTTGTTTATTCAGAATTTGTACTTTCGGTTTCACAAATATCCGGTTATATCACACTTTCTTTCCGTGATTTTGGGAATAAAAGTTAATATTAGTGAAGAGTAAGATAACTGTGTTCAATATTTTAATTCAATGAATATTATCCTTCTTCATGGAGAGTTTTGTGGCTGAATCTCCGCCGATATTTGCTGTGAATATCTCCTTGTCTCCCGACACTTGTGTACTTACCGGTCGTGGCTCAAACTCTCCGAAAATGAGTCAAGACTTCACCCCGATTTTGAGTTACAGTTGTATAAGGCGCACCAATATTCTGGGCTATATATTCAGGTAAAAAAGATGCGACTTATACACCAAAATTTACGGTACTGTATAGAAAAATAGATGCATTATTGGCTGCCTGTTAGCAAGGGCTTGAAATATACTGCGTCATTTGCAGAATGTGGTCCCCAGAGGGTGAATTTAGTGACACTATCCCACACAGTGGGCTAGCATCACTAAATTCACCCTATGGTGACCTCATTCTGCTTCTGCCTCAACTGCTATCGGAGACTTAGGATCATATTGAAGTTTCCAAGTTGAAGTTGGCAATGTTCACTCATTAGTCACCTGATTATTCATTTTATCATCTGCAAATTAGAGGATAGAAACTGAACAAAAGTAACTAAAAACAATATTAATTTGAGATTATAGATACTTTCCAGAAGATGAGGGCTAAGCAGAATGAGGTCCCCAGAGGGTGAATTTAGAGATGCTGGAGAAGCATCAGTAAATTCACCCTCTGTGGACCCAATTCTACAAATGTCAGACACACCATTTCATGCTTGCCTGTTAGTTGGTGTAAGTACAGTGTTTTGATTAGTTTACAATAATTGAGAATTTGAATAACTGTATGACATAAACTAAGATTCCACAAGTTGGTATTGCCACTCATGTGTCACCAGTTTCTACACCTGCTCAAAATGCATGTTATCCACTAAACTGTTTAGCGATGTCTTCTATTTTCATGTTGCAGAGTTTGTTGGCTCTCTGTATGTTGATCAGGAATTTGAAGCGTGTAATTAAGTTTTTTCTTACCATTCCAGCTCTTGTTTGGTGCTCTGTACCTTAATCATGGGGGCTTGAAGTGTATAATGAATTATTTTTTTCCCATTTCAGCTCTTGTTGGTTCTTTGTATGTTGATCAGGGACTCGAGGCATGTAATGTATTCTGCCATGTATGCTTCTTCCCAAGATTGAAGGTTAGTTGATAATTATAAGCAGGTAATAATATAATAACAGATAATAATATAATAACAGGTAATAATATAATAATAATGGATCTGTGTATATAAGGCATTAAAGGCCCTCTTAATTTTCGAGTCACCGATTATTTTTTTTATAGTGCCTTGATATACGGTTTTAATAACAATCTATGCCGTAAAATATTATTAAAATACTATAATTCATCATCAGCTTAATTTTCGAGTCACCGATTATTTTTTTTATAGTGCCTTGATATACGGTTTTAATAACAATCTATGCCATAAAATATTATTAAAATACTATAATTCATCATCAACTTAATTTTCGAGTCACCGATTATTATTTTTTATAGTGCATTGATATACGGTTTTAATAACAATCTATGCCATAAAATATTATTAAAATACTGTAAGTCATCAGCATTTGGAACGTCTGTGTCTCAGAAGGTGCCCATAGAGCAATAGAAAATAGCTGAAATTATAAAATCATTTCCCCCAGAATGCAACAGAATTCAAACTGCAGTTTATTTTCAATGGAACGGAATGGAAGGGGAATAACTTTATATCTAAATATATAGAGTTATTCCCATTCCATTGAAAATAATCGACTTTATGCAGAAACTTTAGCACAGAACAGACGTCGATATCTCAACAAAAACAACATGTTCACAGTTTATTACATTGCATAAGTTGAAAATACAATGTTTTGGAGCTTCCTCTTTCAAATGGTATATAATATGGCATATATTTTATATAATGTCATCTGGGGGTTCATGGTATATAATATGGCATATATTTTATATAATGTCATCTGGGGGTTCGAAAATTAAGTGGGCCTTTAAATTAACTGCAGTAAGCTTTTCACCATTGTTACCCATAAAATGAATAGCTGATGGAAAAAACAGATTCTTTCCAGAGAAAGATGGAATAAATTGGCAATTTTATTTGAACCCTCAGCCCCCTAGTCCAGTACCAACCATATTTTTTCTTTTTTTGAAATGGAAAAACTAAATATGAAATGTTGTGTTGGTTTATTTTTTTACCACTGAAGAAGAGGGACACTGGCACATGCATAACAATAACCATTTCACAGGCACGAGAGGATGCACACTTTTGCATGTTTGAACACATTCCGGGCAATTTCTCTATCGGTAGTAATTACTAGTAGGTATGGGATTGGTGCAGTTGATAACTTCCTAGAACCAAAAGAAATGTAATTTTAAACTCTTGTCGATCTTTCAAACCACATAAAATACTCGCAATATATCAACCATGCAACTAATCACACTTGTTCCTGCCATATATACATTTACCTTGTAAAAAGTTGTCACTGGGATAGCGAACTGCACTTCCATGCACTTTTATTCGGGTCTGCACGTTTTATAAATTTTATCAGGATTTCCACCCTGCACGTTTATTTGTACATTGACAAACTGAGTGTAAAGTTTCATGCTCCTGATGGTGTTCACTTGGACAAGGAATATCGGTCGCATAACACTCCGATTAACAACATAATGTTTTAGCATGAATGTCTTAACCCCACCGCTTATAGCGACCCTAAATATTGAAAGTGTTGATGAAAATTGAAACTGGCTAACCATGGAATTTGTAAATTTTAGAATTGAAGTTTTCACTTTGAACTTGAAATTCTAACAAAAAGGTGGAAAGTTAATGACCATCAGTTTTCACTAAATTCGGTGGGAGGAATTCTTAAAGGTACATAATCTGATTCAATGGTCAACATAACATCCAGTTACAACAATAACAACAGCAATGGATTTTCACCAAAAGCCAATTTAGTTATCCAAATTAGTTTATCACCAATAAATACTCAAAATACCAATCCCGATATTTGCCAGAGAAGTCCTACAATAATGGTTTTTCTTGGCAGTTTGGAGGTGAGCGAGTGTGGTTTACAACTTTCATATATGGTGATTCCTAATTCAAATTGGAATTCCCCAACAAGTGTTGTCACGACTCTGAGCTTTAATAGGTGGGTTCCTCGTCTCAATTCAAATATGTTACCCCCCCCCCCCCCCCCCCCCCCCCCCCCCCAAGCCAAAGAAATAATAATTTAGGGGTGTTTTAATAGGATTTTGCATCTAAGAGTTATAGCCACATGAATCCATGTCGGGAAGGAGGTGCAAATGGAATTACAAATCGTTTAATTTAGCTATCAGCAGTGTATTTTAGAGTTAATTTAGCTATCAGTGGTGCATTTAGAGTTAATTTAGTTATCAGCGGTGCATTTAGAGTTAATTTAGCTATCAGTGGTACATTTAGAGTTGGTTTTATTTAGCTATCAGCGGTGCATTTAGAGTTGGTTTAATTTAGCTATCAGCGGTGCATTTATAGTTGGTTTAATTTAGCTATCAGCGGTGCATTTAGAGTTGGTTTAATTCAGCTATCAGCGGTGCGTTTAGAGTTAGTTTAATTTAGCTATCAGCGGTGCATTTAGAGTTGGTTTAATTTAGCTATCAGCGGTGCATTTAGAGTTGGTTTAATTCAGCTATCAGTGGTGCATTTAGAGTTGGTTTAATTTAGCTATCAGCGGTGCGTTTAGAGTTAGTTTAATTTAGCTATCAGCGGTGCATTTAGAGTTGGTTTAATTTAGCTATCAGTGGTGCGTTTAGAGTTGGTTTAATTTAGCTATCAGTGGTGCGTTTAGAGTTAGTTTAATTTAGCTATCAGCGGTGCATTTAGAGTTGGTTTAATTTAGCTATCAGTGGTGCATTTAGATTTGGATTAATTTAGCTATCAGCAGTGCATTTAGAGTTGGTTTAATTTAGCTATCAGCAGTGCATTTAGAGTTGGTTTAATTTAGCTATCAGTGGTGCATTTAGAGTTGGTTTAATTTAGCTATCAGCAGTGCATTTAGAGTTGGTTTAATTTAGCTATCAGCAGTGCATTTAGAGTTGGTTTAATTTAGCTATCAGCAGTGCATTTAGAGTTGGTTTAATTTAGCTATCAGTGGTGCATTTAGATTTGGATTAATTTAGCTATCAGTGGTGCATTTAGAGTTGGTTTAATTTAGCTATCAGCAGTGCATTTAGAGTTGGTTTAATTTAGCTATCAGTGGTGCATTTAGATTTGGATTAATTTAGCTATCAGTGGTGCATTTAGTAGTGATGAGCCGATTGTCAAATAGAGCCGTGCGCCGATTGCCGATTATTTGAGATCACAATCGGCCGATTCAGGTGCCGATTCCGATTATTTAAATAATTATAGCAGAATATGTGATATGTGTTATATAATACTTAGAATTAGAAGCAAGCAACAAACATAGTAATATGCCAGTACATTGTATACATAAGTATATGTTTGGGTAAGTAGATAGGTGGGTATGGGCAGACTAGTGATCGAATACAGGCAACATACCCATGTATTCTAGGCTATTCCACAAAAACAATTTTGAAAGTTTGATGTAGCCACGTGCATGACGACATGTCCATGGTCCGTTTTTGATAACAATTCATCAAACGGCATTTTACTTTGATCCCAATTCAAAGACATCACATCAAAGGAAATGAGCGGACTGAACTAGTTGCAAGTTACACCATGTTCATGTCAATTTCACAGACACGATTTGATTTTGGCGTGGTCATCATAATAATCATTTGTGGTGACATATATGTGACGTCACACGATGCTGACTGGATGGAATGACATTGTCTTAAACTATCTAAAGTCACGTGACATGCACTTTCGGTTTATATAGTAGTGTTTATACCTGTTACGCTGTATGTACTATATATATAGGTTTGTTGTACTGCGCGTATGCATACATTTTGATTTTGATAGTTTGACATACATAAATCAAAATGTCTACATGTTGACGAACAATAAAGTTACCTATGGGCGTACATGAGTCCCATGATATGTACGTTGTGTACATCACAATGCTAAAGAAATCAATCGACTGAAACGACTGTTCTGGTATGTCAATAATTAATGAATTATTATGCGCAATCACGGCGTCATGCTTGTTGCCTCACTCTAACCCAAAGTGTCACGTGCTTCCCGGCGATCCCCACTAATATATTGTTTAAACATAGAGCCAGGTACGGCCGGGGTATTGCAGAGGACATGTATGTATATCAAGTTTGTGTTTGGTATCACTTTCCCCACGTTTACTGGTCATTTATTCAACAAAACATCGTCATATATAAAACTGTTTATTGAAGAAAAACAAGCACTCATTTATTATTTAGACAATCGGAAATCCCGATGTTCAAACCCGAGTACCGATTGTCATCCGATGGGCCACAATCGGCCGATTCCGATTGTCGTTCCCGATTATCGGCTCATCACTAGCATTTAGAGTTGATTTAATTTAGCTATCAGTGGTGCATTTAGAGTTAGTTTAATTTAGCTATCAGCAGTGCATTTAGAGTTGGTTGATTAAATGTAAATATCTGTTATAGTACTTCATACTCAACCAAGATTGGAACGATCCCAAGTCGCAGCTGCAGCAGTGTTGCCTGACTCTCCGAGAGGTGGATGGCAAGGAGCCTGATATTCCAGTGTATAAGTATGTATTTGTTTCCATATCGACTAACTAATCCTTTTTAGTGCTGGGCAACATTTAAGCATAAAAATACTGTGGTAATCCTAAAATCACACAGCGGTATACCGTTATTACCGATTATTTCAACTACTCTCTATCCTGTTTATAAAATTATGGATTTACCAATCAGTGACAATGTATCATTTGTCTGCATGCATGGATTCAAGACAAGGTATGCTGATCTTAAATACAAGTAATAATTGCGAGTTATGCTAGCATTGTTCAGCAAAGTCATACACCCGCCCCTAACACTTACGCGGTGCCTGTGGTTCTGTTTTCAATGAAATACGGTGTTAAGAAACCAAGTAGTTTCTTCGTATTCCGATAAAGGTAAACCACAATGTACCCGGTAATGCACCAGTATGACATGTAACCACAATAATACCATCTTAAGGTTTACCGATTATAAAAAATGAAGGTAACGGTATAGAAAATCTTACCAATTATAACAGGTGTACCGAAATATTGCCCAGCACTATTCCTTGTCCCTCTTTCCAGTTCATTAGATTATCTAAAAACAGCCCTGTTAATTAGCAAAAATTTGACTGTGGTAAACATTGCCCAGGCCGAAATATTTCCTCGTCTAAAAAGCCTAGGATCCACATACATGTAGTTGCATGCTCTACACATACAAGTATAATTACAGTTCACAATTAGAACTTGGCCTATTAACATACATGCCAGACCTCAATTGGGTCTGGCTTTAACCCTTTACCCAACAAACCGGCCAAAACCGGCCAAATAAAGCTGCAGCAGCCTAAAATAACTTCGGTCTGTCTCAATAGAACCATACAAATATGGATATCATTGGAACCGGCTCCTTGACCACATTGTGATAGTTACAATTATGCCCTGTGCCAATGCATTCTCTTATATATGCGAGTCGACCATAGGTCGCCTCGCATATATAAGAGAATGCATTGGCCTAAAAAAAATCTTTTTTTAACACTTTTTACCATTTTTTCTTACATTCTTTAACAATTTTATAATTTTTAATGTGTTAAGCCAATGCATTCTCTTATATATGCGAGGCGACCTATGGTCGACTCGCATAAGAGAATGCATTGGCACAGGGCCCTTCTGTTGGGTAAAGGGTTAATCAAATTGTTGATTATCAAGATACATGTGTAATCATTGTTATCTCAGTAGTCCTTGGCATTCAACAATGAATTTTTTCTGTCTACAGACTTCCATAGTGCGATACTAAGACAATGTCTGCATCAATTTGTTTAAATTTGCACAAAATATTGGCTGATTCTGAGATTTGCCTTGGCCAAAAAATACCGCCGATAGCCAATGCTAATTAACCGGGCTGATAAAAGTAAATATTATTTTTGTGTCACCACATTTTCGTTAATGGCAAATTCAGCTATAAATATGTATGTCTTCAAAAAGCAGTTATTTTTCTGATGACCTATCAAAACAATACTACTTATAATTTTGTGGCATTGCATTTGTTGGTCAATGTTTTTTGTTTACCATCATAGTGACTTCTTTCACTTTCAGAACAATTGAAATGAAAGGTCCGACCAATGGTAGAATTTTTACTGTGGCTGTGTATTTCAAAGATAAGCGGCTGGCGGTGGGAGAAGGATCAAGCATTCAGTTAGCCGAAATGGATGCTGCTACTAATGCTCTCAATGAACAGAAAGGTCAGTATACTATATGCGGCGCATAAGATACTATGGGTGGTGGGTGGGTACTACCTATATACGAGCGCCGCAAGGTACTATGGGTGGCGGGATGGGGGTGGTGGGTGGGTACTACCTATATACGAGCCCCTGCGGCACATAAGATACTATGGGAATGAACAGAAAGGTCAATATACTCATAGGAATGTCAGTATACTCATAGGAATGTCAGTATACTCATAGGAATGTCAGTATACTCATAGGAATGTCAGTATACTCATAGGAATGTCCTCATAGGAATGTCAGTATACTCATAGGAATGTCCTCATAGGAATGTCCTCATAGGAATGTCGGTATACTCATAGGAATGTCAGTATACTCATAGGAATGTCAGTATACTCATAGAAAGGTCAGTATACTCATAGGAATATCAGTATACTCATAGGAATGTCAGTATACTCATAGGAATGACAGTATACTCATAGGAATGTCCTCATAGGAATGTCAGTATACTCACAGAAAGGTCAGTATACTCATAGGAATGTCAGTATACTCACAGAAAGGTCAGTATACTCATAGGAATACCAGTACACTCATAGGAATGTCAGTATACTCATAGGAATGTCCTCATAGGAATGTCAGTATACTCATAGAAAGGTCAGTATACTCATAGGAATATCAGTATACTCATAGGAATGTCAGTATACTCATAGGAATGTCCTCATAGGAATGTCAGTATACTCACAGAAAGGTCAGTATACTCATAGGAATGTCAGTATACTCACAGAAAGGTCAGTATACTCATAGGAATACCAGTACACTCATAGGAATGTCAGTATACTCATAGGAATGTCCTCATAGGAATGTCAGTATACTCATAGAAAGGTCAGTATACTCATAGGAATGACAGTATACTCATAGGAATGTCAGTATACTCATAGGAATGTCAGTATACTCATAGGAATGTCAGTATACTCATAGGAATGTCAGTATACTCATAGGAATGCAAGAAGCAAGCATTATTAAAGGCCCATTTAATTTTCGAGTCACCGATTATTTGTTTTTATAATGTCTTCATATACGGTTTTATTAACAATCTATGACATTAAATATGATTAAATTACTATAATTCATCACCATTTGGAACGTCTGTGTCTCAGAAGGTGCCCATAGAGTAATAGAACATAGCTGAAATCATAAAAACATATTCCCCTATTTCGCTCCCAGAATTCAAACTAAGATATAGAGTTATTCCCCATCCATTAAAAATAATAGACCTTGCAGTACAGTCCAGATGAAACTTATGCACAGAAAACATGTCGGTACCTCAACAAAAACAACATGTTCACAGTTTATTACACCAGATAAGTTGATAATACAATGTTTTGGAGCTCCCTCTTAGTGTTCAAACGATTAGTCGACAAATAATCGTCGACGCTGGTTTTTCGGGTAATCGACTCTAACTTCCACAGTCGACTAGTCGAAATACAGTATCTAATCTCATCAGCTGGCCTTGACAATGCATGGTTTCACTAAATGTGGGTCAGAAAAGCAGCAAAGATAGCTAGTCTATGTTCAAGAAGCTTTCCAAAGTCCAAACATATGTCCTAATGTCGAGCTTGACATAGAACTACGCCGAAATTCGCCAATGCGATAATTCAAGTTAACCATTATCATTACAAGAGCAGTAACTCTATATTTGACTTCTAAAAAGTACGTGGTCCATAAACAGTAAATATTAGGTCGCGGCGTACTTGACCGTAGTCTTGATTGACAGCCGTCTTGTTCCAATAAAGTGTATGCTTGGCGTCAGGTAAGCCCTGGTTAACTTGACCGACGTCTCACGCATGTTCCAGGTTAATGCCACGTGGTCTTTGCATTGCGTCATTTAGTTTCTACGCTCGCGCACATTTCATACTCCCTATACCGCGGACGCAAAAATTCGTAGTGCGCATTTCTAACCAACACAGGTAAAGAGGGAGGGGCTTCCACAAAAGTATTCGTCGACACTAACTGAGTCTAACTCTCTGCTTGCTACGTACGCCTTACGGAAGTTATGGCAACTTACAAAGTAGGCCTATGTACACATCGTATATATAATCATTAATAATTATAATGTGTGTCACACAGTATGTGTGCCACACAGTGTGTGTGCACGTTTTCTTTTGTTTTGTTTTTTATTTTGAGCTGACTCTGAGACTGAGTATCGTTTATTTTCTATACACTGGCAGGGAAGTATTTATTTGATTTCATGATTAACAGAAAATCCCTCAATTATTTCCTCAATTATTTATTCTCATTATCATCGTAGATTCGTAGGGAACTTATTTGCGATCGGTGGGTTTCTAGAGCACCGGTTCATTTGCAACAAAACCACGTGACGTGTCACGTGATTCAATTCTCCGATCACAGTAGAGTGTAAATAGTGTGATGATGGCACGGAATTTGTAATTTTCTTTCACATGTGCTTCATTAGTATAAGGTTGGTGATGTATTTGGCCGACTAGTCGACGTCGACTCGACTTTTGGTGTTCGACTAGTCGACTCCACAATCCCAGAGTCGTTTGAACACTACTCCCTCTTTCAAATGATATTATAATATGGCATATATTTTGTATAATGTTATCTGGGGTTTGAAAATTAACTAGGCCTTTAAGTTAGTCTGTTGCTTATCAGTCATTTCTATGTGCAGTGTTCTGTTTTCATAGTGAACTCTCCTCCACCAATAAAACTGAGATTGTTGTCAAAGAGCCTAGCGGCTGAATGATGCATATTTTGTTTATGTTTCACCATTTGGTTATAATTTTGAATTGGATTTTATGCTAATAAAATTTTGAATTGAATAAAAGACCCGATAATTTTTTTTTGAATTGAATAAAAAACCCGATAAACAATAAAAAACAGTGAATTATTGACCATCCATGGATTTGACTACAGAGTCTGTTGCGAATTTGTTGGAAATTTCAAATCTAACACCCTCCTAAGGTTTTCGGAATTTATTAAGGATAGGGAAATATTCAAATTTTGATATGAAAACAACAAATTTCACACCAAATACTGGTACGAAAATCAAACTATCGAAAATTTTCAACCTATATCTGGTTGCCAAAGTTGGGGGGTGTGGGGTCTGAGAAATTAACTGTAAATTAAGTGCCTTTTAACTTATCTTTTAATTCCATTGTAGACTTGTTCCCAATCTTGAAGCATCAGAAGAGGTTCATCGCTAAAAGGCATGGTATGATGCTTAGAGAGCTGGAGAAGACTTCAGGAGCGATCGTAAGCTCCCCGCAGAAAAATGAAAAAAAATCACAGAAGAAAAACAATCGAAATAATCGACCCCGAAACAGAAGGGATGATGAGTGGAACAGAAGAAAACCTCAATGGAATCAATCGAGAATGAATGGTGGTCGGATGAATCGAGGTAGAAACTCATACAAATTCAATAACTCAGGTTATGACTACAAACGCCCTTTTAATTCGAGAGGATTTCAAGGTCAGGGCAGAGGTCAGAAAAGATTCCGATCGAATTCTGGTGATAATATAAATGATGGCTTCATTAAGTCGCCCAGCAGATCACCAAGAAGACAGAGATCTCCCGATAACAGAAGATCACAGAGAGACAGTCCACAAAATCATGAAAGGCGTTTCGGCGATATAAATTCAATAAAGAATGATTGGGATACAGAACTGAGGCCACAACGTATGAAAAGTAGCAGGTCGCCTGACAAGCGGCGTAGTTCAGTCCCACGGGCTTCATCAGCTGATGAAATATCAATGAAATCTAGTTTATCGGAGAAAAAAAGAATTGATGATTCGTCAAATGGGAGAGATGCGTCGGTAGACTGTGAAAAGAATAAAACAAAAGCAAATAGTATTGATGCAGGATTGGGTGAGAACGATGAGATGTTAGGACTCCAGCCTGATTTTATCAGTTTGCGAAATACTTCCCCGGATGCTGAATCACGGAAAAGTCCATCAAAATGTGAATCTACTGGGAGATATTTTCCATCTGCGAAATGTAGAACAATCACCGATGATAAAAATATTAGTTCAGAGAAATCAGCAGATAAAATGAGAACTGGCAGTGAGACAACAAAGAATCGTGAGTCATTATCAAAAGCAAGAGATGACAGTCGATCTTCAGCTGATAAAATAAGACCAGCTGATGACACAATGAAAAGCGGCGAGTCATCACCGAAACAAGCAGTTAAAGGAAGATTTGCTTCTGAATCGTGCAAATATATCTCGCCTTCAAAAATGTCATCTGGTGCTCACTCAAAACATTCCCGAAGTGCTCGCTCACTAAGTTCTCCTCCAGGTAAAGGAAGGACAGCATCGTCTAGCAGATCACCTGACAGTCGATCTAATGCTTCCCGAGATAGAAATAGACAACATAGTTCCGAACGAAATAATTTCCCTCAGAGGCGACGGGATTCTGAAAATAGACCATGGCGTGATCGAAGTGATAGGCAGGACAACTCTTTCAGACGACCAGGTTCCAATAACAGAGGGAACTTATATGGTGCGAGGACTCAGTGGCCTCAATCAAAAAACAGAAACTAGTCGTTATAGTCTTATCCTTGTAAGCGTTGCACATGTCGCGTATTCTGCACATATTGTGGGCGTCGGGCTAAGATGGGGATCATTGTTTTTCAGTAACAGGCATGTAATAAACAGTAAATCAGAACTGAAGAATGCTGTTAATCTGTGATAATTGGTTTAACACTATTGATGACAACTGGTCTCATACTAGCCTTGAAATAGCGTGTCTGTCATTTGCAGAATGAGGTCCCCAGAGGGTGAATTTAGTGATGCTACCGCGCATAGCGGGCTAGCATCACTAAATTCACGCTCTGGGGACCTCATTCTGCAAATGACAGACACTATTTCAAGGCTTGGTCTCATAATATGGTGCTGGACATTTGCAGAATGAGGTCCCCAGAAAGTGAATTAGTGACGCTAACCCGCACAGTGGTCTAGCATCAACAAATTCATCCTCTGCGGACCTCATTCTACATGACCTCATATGCTTCTTGAATTTGACAATGAAACCGGAACACTTTAAAATAAATCAAATGATCAAAATGACCAGATCTGAAATACCATGAAATACCATGAAATACCATGACCAAAAACCAGTTTGGAGATTCTGTCTGGTACGTTTGTTCGATGAATGGCAACAAGCCATATTTCCGACTAAATCCTCAAAAGTTACCCATAATGCTGCTGTGGTTAAGGAGTCGATTACTTAGGGCATTACTGTAGTACTTGAGGCTGGAACTCAAGGCTTCTCATGCTATCCTTGTGTACCCTGAAGAGTTCCATTGATCTATTTAACATAAAATATTATCTGCACTTAATATGGAAGTCAATCAGGTGTGAAATTTGTCAGATTTTTACTTCCAAATAAGTCTTCTTGTATGTCAGATTTTATATTACATGCTGTTAGGGTTGAGACCTTGTGAAGCTGTAAGATTCTATTCATTTTAAATAATTAACCCTTTCGTGACGGGAGCAGCATTAAAGATCATGTCCCCCTCACCCCCTGCCCAATATTTCGACCCCTTCTATGTTGTTTTTGTGTTCACAACATCCTCCACACCCACCATATCATGGTCTGGGAAGGTGATCCGGTTAGCACCATAAGAAGTTTTATTTTCCAGAACAGAATATATCTGAACTCCGGACAGTAAAAGTTACAGTATAAACTTTGAATATTCTGGACTTTTAAATCTGTCTTTAAATAGATTCATTTGTTGATTGAACGATTGAACCTCTGTTTCTTTCTGGTATAGCATTGCACAAAAGTAGTCAAAAGTTTTATAGACGAAGCAATTACTTCCGGGAAGAGATGAATCATCTTTTTGTTATTTTTACATCTGCAACCACTTTATTTTATAATCTGCATATGATTATTAATGGTACTCAATCCAATCAGACGCTCCTAAATTACTATTTCGTTGGCTTCGTGGGTAAAAAATATTTGATTCGTGTCGAGGAACCCACCCATCAAAGCTCAGAGTGATCAGATATCAATTTTTGAAGTTTGTTAATTTCTCGAGATGTGGCCCAGAAAACACGTGGTCAAACGAACAAATTGCGGATGAAGATGATAACTCTAAAATCAAATGGTAATAATAATCTCGAGAAATTAACAAACTTCAAAAATCAATATCTGATCACTCTGAGCTTTGATGGTTGGTTCTGAAGCCAACGAAATAGTAATTTAGGAGCGTCTGATTGAATTGAGTACCTTTAATCATTGTCATTTATTGCCGTGTAATGAATTTGTGTTACATGTCGGAGCGGGACAAGCCCTTATACATATTATTTTATATTGACAATTAAAATATGTTTAACTAACTAAAAATACTATACAAAATTTAGTAATCAAATTTATTACATGATCCTACCCTTATTCCATTCAATAAACCCATTTTATAAATTGTGATATGAAACGTTCGTTTAATAACAGGAAATAGTGCCAGGTGACCTTTGACTTCCGGTTTGTCGTCTGTTTACATTCCGTATGCTACGTCTCATAATACTATGGCTTCTGATATATTTTTCCAACAAAATATAATGAATGAACAGTTTGAAAAGTTATGTCATTAATTACGCCAAAGAGTCTTTATTTATCTGGGACTATTTCTTCACGCGGGCAAACAATGCATAGTTACATGAAACGTCATCGCTGGCCTTATAGAAGCCGATGTTAGTTTCGCGTCCCATTTGTTGGTTTAAGTATGTTTTGTCGAGGTTTTGGATTATGTAATAAATAGAATCTACAACTTGTCCCCAGTTTATAGTGGAATTTACAAAACTCGTCCAGTAAATTAGGTCTGGGCCAAGGCTCGGTCCAGATCTAATTTACTGGACTCGTTTTGTAAATTCCGCTATAAACTGGGGACTCATTGTAGATCCTCCATTTAGTGGACGAGGTTAATAAATTTTGTATAGAATTGCGATGAATTTGAGATCCATTTTCAAGCCTTGAAATAGGGTGTCTGTCATTTGCAGAATGAGGTCCCCAGAGGGTGAATTTAGTGATGCTAGCGCGCTAGCATCACCAAATTCACCCTCTGGGGACCTCATTCTGCTTACACCTCAGCAGAATGAGGTCCCCAGATGGTGAATTTGGTGATGCTAGCCCGCTATGCGGGGTAGCATCACTAAATTCACCCTCTGGGAACCTCATTCTGCAAATGTCAGACACCCTATTTCAAGGCTTGTCCATTTTATAACATGGAGTCATAAATTCATATTCATTATAATTGCCATGTTGTTTGCTCATATAATTGCCATGTTGTTTGCGTCATTCATAGTCATAGAGTACATGAGTGTATTCTGCACTAATCCTTGGCCCAAATTCATTCATTTGTTGCATATATTCTGTTGAGTATAAAAGGAGGTGGTCCCATAAATTGCCAGATTTAGGGAACAGTTCCCCTTTAATTTTGTTAATTATTACTGAAGATATAATTTGAATACCATCTGCAACGGACACACAGATGGACACCTGTTATTTCTACAGTTCCCCAGAAATGTTTTTCAGGAGACAACAAAATTCCAATGATAATCTAGGTATTGTCATTTAATTTGCTCAGTAAATGTTACTGTATATTATTATGCTTTGCTCAAAAGCTGAGTTTGTATTTATTTGAGATTTAAATTGATTTATTTTCCCAAGTGATTATTAACTCTTTCATGATGGGAGTTGCGCTGGTGCAGCATTAAAAACCCTGTGCCAGTGCATTCTCTTATATTTGCGAGTCGACCATAGGTCGCCTCACATATATAAGAGAATGAACTGGCTTACAGGATCAAGGTAAATATTGTTGGGCAAATGCATTCTCTTATATATGTGAGGTGACCCATGGTCAACTCACCTGTATAAGAGAATGCATTGGCACAGGGTTTTCGTAAAAATTCAGGATGCTCCAGACATCAAAGGGTTAACATTTACTTCAATTAACCCATAGGGAGCCTCGCATATGTAAGAGAATACATTGGCCTAACAATATTTACCTTGACCTTGTAAGCCAGTGTATTTTGTTATATATGCGAAGCTGCCTATGGGGAGACTCACATATATAAGACAATGCACTGGAACAGGGTCTTTAATGCTGCACCAGCGCAGCTCCCGTCATCAAAGGGTTAACCAGCAAAAAGTCATTTGTTATTGCATGAGCTTTAATTCCTTTCTATACTATATATGGAATGGTCTATTATTCATTTGGAAGGTTGTTCAGGTAAATTTAATTCTATCTAATAAATTGTAAGAAATTTTAAATAGTTCTATAAATATTTTAAAGGTACTCAATCCGATCAGACGCTCCTAAATTACTATTTCTTTGGCTTCGGGGGAAAAACATTTGATTCGAATCGAGGAACCCACTCATCAAAGCTCAGAGTGATCAGTTATCAATTTTTGAAGTTTGTTATTTCTCGAGATGTGTAATAAAATGTGGCCCAGAAACACGTGGTCAAACGGAGGGTATCGTACAAAATTGCGGATGAAGATGGATAACTCTAAAATCAAGTGGTAATACGGTCAAATTTCGTGATACTTTTGTGATAATACGGCCATATTTTGTTGAACAAAATGTTGATAAATAACAAGTTTTGGGAAATTTGATACCATAGTTGACAGTGGTTAGCATTATTTTGTTGAAATAAATCGATTCTGATAACTAAAGCGTATTTTGAAGAAATGTTGTTGTTGTTGTTGTATAAATAATTTCAACAAACGACCATTTTTTAACTTATTCTCTGAACATTTCCCCCCAATGAATATGAATCTTTCTGCACTTGTAAATCTTTTCGTCTGTATGCGTCTGCTTGTATTACATGAACACCCCTCAAATTGAATAAATAGACCATTCCAATGTATATTTTTATAATTGACTGGGAGAATCCATTCAGTAAAGAAAGGGTTAAATCCCATGCAGATGGCATTGCAATTTCTGTGTTAGAACACAATTAATTGTCGCTAAATTACGGCACCATTCGGGCCTCATGTTTTGTTTCTATTATTGTGTAAATGTGCCGATAATGTAGGGCAATAATCAATCGGAAGTTAATATGAACAGGTCAGGCACATCCTGAATTCCACTATTATAGTGGTATATGCCCATTACCGTTTTGTTAATTTGATAAAAGAGGGATAATCCAAAATCATTTTTCACACAAATATTTGTTCAAAATCAGTGTCGCACTAATTCGACATCATACATATAGTTTGTCCAGGATAATGATTAGTCATGACGGCACCCGATAAGCAACTCAATTAGCATTCAATTAGTTGAATTGTTGTTATGAAGGAGCAATTGAGTCATCATATTATTGTCATTTAGATAGGCATATATTAGTAATATTATAGAATAACAAAGCTGGCGCAAAAGATCGCACAACGAATTTTGTAGGAAGACTTCATTTGCTGCGATATTGTTGAGAGTGACATTTGTCTCTGTACTGGTATGCGCCGTCTTCTATTCCCGGCGCAAATAAAGGAAATATGAATATGTTATAGTCATATACCACTATAATAGTGGAATTCAGGATGTGCCTGATCTGATGAAGGGATGAAGTGGAAATATTGTTTATTACATTCCTATGTGTGATTTACCTTGATTTCTCGAGTGATTATGAACAGTAATTTCACTAGTGAATTATGTCACTTTAGCACGTTATGTATTCATACGCGCTATCAAAATTTATGCGTCATGGGTATAATGGCAATATTATTCGGAATTCTGATAAATCAGATGTTTATAGTGGAATATAGTAAACAAAATAATCACTTGACTGAACTACATTTAAATCATCATGTATCTATAGCCCGGGAGACATAATAATAACCACTGATATCGGAAAGATCCTACATTTAAATCATCATGTATCTATAGCTGTTGAATTCGAGGCAGGGACTATTTTGTAAAACAGCAATGCACTCTCATGTTTGTACATCCCTGCCTCTCATAAATTATTTCACGTCACCAGTTCAATCAATATTTACAGTAATGCTCTAAAGTAGTCGACTTCTTAATCACAGCAGAATTATGGGTAACTTTTCAGGATTTAGTGAGAGCTTTCCGATGAATGGCAACAAGCCATATTTCCGACTAAATCCTGAAAAGTTACCCATAATTCTGCTGTGGTTAAGAAGTCGATTACTTAGAGCATTACTGTATTAGAACAGCCTTGAGAGGTTAGATCCATCTCCGTAACTCTCCGTAATCATAATTACAAACTTCCAAGTAAATGTTTTGCATGCCACGGACTCCATCATATTGTTGCGTTTACAATGTCCCTACCTCTCATGAATTTTTCATGTCACCAGTTCAATCAAGTGATTAATCTATATTTATTTGGACAGCCTTGAGAGGTAAGATCCATCTCCTTCTATCTACAATCAAAATGACAAATTTCCGAGTAAATGTTCCGCATGCCACAGACACTTTCGTTACAATGGCAACACTCTCAACGCATGCCACACAATGCAATGTTTGACTCGGGGAATTTCTGAATTTTGTGTCTGAATGAAACTTTCAACTTGTAACCTGGGCATGGATCATCAAATTTGGTTGTGCTTTGGTGTGTTTATAGCCCAGTTTAGGGGACAGGATACCCACTTCTTGGATTTTGAAAATAAAATTTTTCCATCCATACAAATATTTAGTATTGCCAATCTCGAAAATGAGCGTCAGGGGCATATGCCATGCTTGGTGTTGCACTTGTTTTCTTTGAGAGTGTCCCTTCACCGGCAGTAAACAGGACACTGTTTGCTAAAGAACTAGTCTTGACATATATTTGATATTCATGTACAACTCTTCAATTGCTTTATATATAATGATTTCTTAGTGCTATATTAATTCCATTTTGCTGAAACATGTGATATATGGCTATTCCAATTTAATAAATTATTTAATCCTTTGATAGTCATTTGATTACATACACTTTATCTACAGTATGCCACATTGAGTCAAATTCAGTAAGAATTGTTGAGTTTGAAGCAACATATAAAGACAGCAATTAAAGATGCATAATCCAAATTTATGCTCCCAAATTATTATTTCTTTGGCTTCGGGGGAAAAAAATATTTGATTCGAGTCAGGAACCCACCCATCAAAGCTTAGTGATCAGATATCGATTTTTGAAATTTGTTATTTCTAGAGATATGTACTTATTTGTGGCCTAGAAAAAATTTGTCAAGGCGACGGACTCTGACAAAATTGCGGATGAAGATAGATAACTCTAAAATCAAGTGGTAATACAGCCAAATTTCGTGGAAATAAGTTCCTAATTTATTGTAACTTTTTCAATTTTGGCACCCTTTACCCATGCAATGACGGGTACATCTGCTAGTAACTGATAAATGCAAAACTGCTGATCGGCAAATGTGTGTCTCTATGTATGTTCCACATTTCTGCACTGATTACAATGAAATTTGACATGGGTATGTATCTCGGCTTGCCGGTTAACATGGGCTGGGTCCTGACTGCCCGAGTACATCTGCTAGTATGCAAAACTGCTGATATATCCCTTCCCATAATAATTTTATTGCAAACATTAAGGACATTTTAATTGGATATTCAGATCATTAGAA
This sequence comes from Siphonodentalium dalli, assembly GCA_032622095.1. Taxonomy (NCBI): domain Eukaryota; kingdom Metazoa; phylum Mollusca; class Scaphopoda; order Gadilida; family Siphonodentaliidae; genus Siphonodentalium; species Siphonodentalium dalli. The sequence continues at coordinate 193,259,837 of CP136069.1, forward strand.
AAAGTTAAATTGCACTGATAGGTTATGTAGTGCCCCGAGACACCTCCATTTGCACTGAGAGGCAGCAAATCGGCAGTGTGATAGCACTTGGAATGGTCTTGACTCGAACATAGAGAATCTCTAATGAGTCGCAATTCCGTAAAACATTTATTAAACAAGTGCACAAGAGTGGACGAGGTTAATAAACTTTTTTTAGAATTGCGACGAATTTGAGATCCATTTGATCACACAATCACATTTTAGCAAGGAAAAAACGATCACGAAACCGCTGAGGTTAAAAAAATTAATACTGATTTCTTTAAGAGGAAGTAAAGACACCTTCAAGAAAAATAGTTCCATTTTAAATGTGTCTTCATGTTGACAACAACCCTGATCACCCATGTTTATCTCAGTCAACACTAAATAACCAAACACATTGCGCTAAGCTCTTACGTCACTGCATGTGCCAATAATACGCGTGGTAAGTATGTGAAAAAATGGATGGAGTCATGAATGGAATGGTTATTCGGAGGAGAGTCTGAAAACTTTCTTCAAAAGTTGGCCCTGGAGTGGACAAATTAAATTTGTTTCAAAGCATTTTTTTTAGCAACAAATCTGTCTTCATTAAGATCAGTGCCCAATGGAATTTCATGAAGAATGACACAGAAGAATTCTAGTAAAATTTATAACAGATCAGTATAATCGTGGCCATCGGCAGGAGCATCAACAATAACCAAATGTTCCCTGGATTCCAGGTTAAATATTCACAGTAAGCTTTATTGTGAGCAGTTGTGAGGAAATATTCTAAGTAAAATGTAGTATTTAGACATATTATTTCAGGTTATCAGGGTGACCCACAGGGGGCAAGAATTATTCCTAAGAATTATACAGTAATGCCCTGAATAATCAACTCCTTAACCACAGCAGAATTATGGGTAACTTTTCAGGATTTAGTCGGAAATATGGCTTGTTGCCATTCATCAGAAAGCTCTTGGGGGGGAAAGCTTTCCGATGAATGGCAACAAGCCATATTTCCGACTAAATTCTGAAAAGTTACCCATAATTCTGCTGTGGTTAAGGAGTTGATTAATTAGGGCATTACTGTATAAATATCCATAATAAAAGATTCCTGCCCCCTGTGGGGTGATCAAAAGCTCCAATTACCACTTTTGGCACCAGACCTGAATATATGGTATCAGGCATATGCAGAATGAGGTCCTCAGAAGGTGAATTTAGTGACGCTACCACGCACAGTGGGCTAGCATCACTAAATTCACCTTCTGGAGACCTAATTTTGCTTTGGCCTCATCTTCTCGGGAAAGTATCTTTATTTTAAAATTAACAAGTATTTTTAGAAAGTTTCTTTTTCTTTTTTTAGTTTAGTTTCTTTATACATATATACCCAAATTAGCAGACGACACAATGGATAATCCAGGTGCCCAATGGCTGAACATCACCATCTGGCAATCTGTGTTTATGTCTCCCATAGCAGATGAGGCCATGCAGATTGAGATCTCCCAGAGCATGAATTTGGTGATGCTAGGCCATTGTGCGGGTAGTGTCACTAAATTCACCCTCTGGGGACCTCATTCTGCAAATGTCCGGCACCATTTTCCCAGGCCTGTTTGGGACAGATATGTTTTGACATCAGTACTTTATTTAGCTAAAACAGTTTGGGTCAAAATCTTTAATATATTACACCTGACTTTCGACAAAGACATCCCCCTTCTCAAGTATACTAGTTTAGAATATGAATGTGCCAACCTCAGTATGTTACAATTGAATGAGATCTCACAATCAAGCCTGATTATAGTGTGCCTGTCATTTAAAGAATGAGGTCCCTAGAGGTTGAATTTAGTGACACTATCCAGCACAGTGGGCTAGCATTACCAAATTCACCCTCTGTGGTAGTCCAAGTCTTCTCGTACTAAAACCAGCTAAGATATTGGTATGGCGAGATGCTGGATTTTAGTCCGAGTTCGTCCTGTATGGTGTCTTATGACACGACTTACGCCCAAGGTTTGTGGCGGGAATTTGTTGTGTATTTTACTCGATTTACCTAGCAAATCAATACGTGATGCTATATACATCGGAAAGAGTGACATCGTATGGTCATAATGGTGTATAATAATCTAACTTTTATGTTAAATTACACATAGAATATTCCGGTTGATTGCCACAAACATCATTTTTTTTTTCTGTTTGTTTACGTTTTAACTGAAAGCCGAAGTGGTCCGAATAACTTCGGCATAGTCCGGAGTTTGTTCTGGGTATACTAGTTTCCATTTCTATATATAGCGCAGGGTTTTCCGAACAAAATGGCGAAAACCGATCGCCCCAAATTCCAGTTTCCTATGTGCTTTGAGAACAATTCCCGCACTAAAAACTTAATGACATAATAGAGGATCAGAACGGTAGTTTTGTTGACAATTTTCGCAAGCAACTTGTCAAAATTGGAGCAAATTAGAACTCTTGTGTCTGACTTGCCATGCGTGTGATTTTCGTCCATGTGCGTTTTGACATTTGTGTTGATAAAATAATCGGAGAACCGAATCACACCGTTTCGAAATATAGTTCTTAGGTTTTATTGGGACTTTTCAAACTTAAGGTTCAAAATTTATACAAATTTTGTTTGATTTTTTGTGTGCTTAACACGAGCAGTGTATTGCTCTGTTCACTTAGTATATATCTTAATTTCGCGGAAGTCCACCATATGTGGGTGAAATGTAGCACCATATTTATTCTAATGCTCGTTGTGTTTACACTGTTTTAAACTTTGAGAGGGTTGTAATTCCCGTAATTTATTTAATGTATTACATTTATATCTTCAATGTTTACTTAAGGCCAAAAAAAAAAAAGGTTTTGGTTCTCAGGCACCGCCGCATTGAATAAAAAGGGCCGCATTAGGCCTTTTTATTGCAATGCCCGATGTTACGACAAAAAAACTTACGAAAAAAAAAATTTGAATTTTTTTTTTTTTTTTTTGTGGGGATTTAATCAACATGTCCATAGCAGATATGTGTTGAATATTAGTGTGCATTGAGCTCTAACATGTAATGTGTTAAAAAGTGACTTGCAGGCTTACAACATAAAGTAGATGACTACAATTAAGAAAATGATTAGCTGATCCTCATGCTCTTCTTACAATTAGTCATTGTGAACAACTTACACTAATTGTAACTTTATACAATTGAAAGGCACAGGACTAAATTCAGGATCACATATTAGAATGGGGAGTTATCAGTTTTTAGACAACAATAACAGTAGTTAATGTCAGGGGCATTATATATTGTTAGGTAATCCAAGTCATACACTGGTAGTACAATGTCATTTTTATATAAGACTAAATGAGTTTATATGCATAACAGTTCCCTCTACCTTTCTGGTTATTACTAGACAGAGGAAGGTATCTTTGTCCATGCTTACTATGCGCAGACAAAAATAAAAAATAAAAATAAAACCCTCCCTCCCTCATTGATTTGAAAAAAAAATTGCCCGAGAACCAAAACACTTTTTTTTTTTGGCCTAATCTATTTATTTTTTATTTATTGACACACATAATTACGATTACAATGGAGAATTCATTGTAATTTGCGTGGTTAGTCGAAAATCTACGGAATGATTTCAACTGAAAATGCCAAACACAGTTCGCGAGGTCAACTGAGTTCGCATACTTTAAAAAATATGTCAACACTACGGTAAATGTCTCTTTTCACATTAAATTACCGCTTTCAATTCACAACCGATGTGGGTTTCAGATCAAATATCATGTCTTCTCCGGAAAAAATCCGTTTATTGTTGCAAATGAGATATTTTATTTCATATAATTGTGGTTTTATTTGAGCGGGTCACTAACGCTTAAGTCGTGTCATAAGAGACCATACGGGACGAACTCGGACTAAAATCCAGCATCTCGCCATACCAATATCTTAGCTGGTTTTAGTATGAGAAGACTTGGACTACCTCTGGGGACCTCATAATGCTTAGGCCTCATCTGCTATGGGAGACATAGACTCATATTGAAGTTCCCAAATGGTGAATATTGTGATGTACACCCATTGGGAACCCTTTAGGAACCTCGATTATGCAATGCGTCGTCTGCCAATTTGGGGATATATAGAAACTAAACTAAAAAAGAAATAGAATCTATGTGAAGAAGTTTCTGTATAAATTTTATTATAAAGAAACTTGCTCACAATACTGAGGTGAGCAGTCACACAGGATGCCTGAATGCATTAAAAGATCCCAATAGAAGTTATTAACCCTTTATATACTAAATGCATTCTCTCATTCTGTTATAAATACGACATTACATGATTGGAATAGTTCAGGGGGCAGTTCTGATTAAAATCATACTCAGACGCTTAACCCTTTACCCAACAGAACGGGCCTGAACGGCCCTGTGCCAATGCATTCTCTTATATATGCGAGTCGACCATAGGTCGCCTCGCATATATAAGAGAATGCATTGGCTTAACACATTAAAAATTATAAAATTGTTAAAGAATGTAAGAAAAAATGGTAAAAAGTGTTAAAAAAAGATTTTTTTTAGGCCAATGCATTCTCTTATATATGCGAGGCGACCTATGGTCGACTCGCATATATAAGAGAATGCATTGGCACAGGGCATAACTGTAACCATCACAATGTGGTCAATGAGCCGGTTCCAATGATACCCATATTTGTATGGTTCTATTGAGACAGACCGAAGATATTTTAGGCTGTTGAAGCTTTATTTGGGCGTTTTTGGCCGGTTTGTTGGGTAAAGGGTTAAGGTACTGACTGAGTCTGACGAAAATTGGGTAGGGGTTCCATTACAACAAGCAGCTACAGTAACGCTCTAAGTAATCGACTACTTAAACACAGCAGAATTATGGGTAACTATTCAGGATTTAGTCGGAAATATGGCTTGTTGCCATTCATCGGAGAGCTCTCCCCGAGAGCTTTCCGATGAATGGCAACAAGCCATATTTCCGACTAAATCCTGAAAAGTTACCCATAATTCTGCTGTGGTTAAGAAGTCGATTACTTAGAGCGTTACTGTACTACGTAATTGCCAGCCAATCGCAATATCATCAGTAAAGCGATGTAACCAATCAGGCGATCGTCACATGGAATACCCAAGACAATGGGAATTCCTTCAGCCAGTGCGACTCGGTGACGCGTTATGCAGTAGGTCCCTAGATTTGCGTATGTCTCCGTAGGTCACTCAATTCGCGTAGGTCCCCGCAGTAATGCAATATATAGTAGGTCTACATGATTTATTGACTGATAAAATGGATTTATACCACTAAATGATCATATTCATTTCGGCAATGTCTGTTGTGAAAAGGATCTGTTTTCTTTGAAGATTCATTTCGGCAATGTCTGTTGTGATAGGGTTGTGACTAATTATCAACAGTGTTGGTATATACTCATAGGTGAGTGACATTTTATGATTCTAAGGCCAAAAAAAAAAAAGGTTTTGGTTCTCAGGCACCGCCGCATTGAATAAAAAGGGCCGCATTAGGCCTTTTTATTGCAATGCCCGATGTTACGACAAAAAAACTTACGAAAAAAAAAATTTGAATTTTTTTTTTTTTTTTTTGTGGGGATTTAATCAACATGTCCATAGCAGATATGTGTTGAATATTAGTGTGCATTGAGCTCTAACATGTAATGTGTTAAAAAGTGACTTGCAGGCTTACAACATAAAGTAGATGACTACAATTAAGAAAATGATTAGCTGATCCTCATGCTCTTCTTACAATTAGTCATTGTGAACAACTTACACTAATTGTAACTTTATACAATTGAAAGGCACAGGACTAAATTCAGGATCACATATTAGAATGGGGAGTTATCAGTTTTTAGACAACAATAACAGTAGTTAATGTCAGGGGCATTATATATTGTTAGGTAATCCAAGTCATACACTGGTAGTACAATGTCATTTTTATATAAGACTAAATGAGTTTATATGCATAACAGTTCCCTCTACCTTTCTGGTTATTACTAGACAGAGGAAGGTATCTTTGTCCATGCTTACTATGCGCAGACAAAAATAAAAAATAAAAATAAAACCCTCCCTCCCTCATTGATTTGAAAAAAAAATTGCCCGAGAACCAAAACACTTTTTTTTTTTGGCCTAAGACATGATACTTAAGTTGAGCACTGAGACTTTCAAACTCATATTCATTAATATTATTCAATATGCGACTTACCGATCCACGATACCCATGCGGAGTGTGTAGTTTGAGATGCTTTAAAGACTGCATTATACATTTAATCAACACCACGCCTACTGGTGAATAAACTTCGCAGAGTGGATTAAACATTCTTCATACAATTTGAACGGAAAAGTGTTTAATATCCATAGCATTGTAAAATCGTTGCATAAACACAGTGGATTAAAACTTTCTCCATATAAAATTTTAACGGTAAAGTGTTTATCCATCGCATTTTGTTTCTGAATAAAAATGTTTCTGAAGCATTAGTTGAATAATTATTATCTGGCTAATTATGTCATCGTGTTTTGATTGGACGTATATTTTTCTAACGGTCATCTCTGCGTTCTGATTGGTCAAATAGTAATGTCGGGTTTTATGCAGAAGAAATTAGGAAATAATTTATTTGGTTTTGTGATTATTTGCATTAATTCTAATTCTAATTAACAAATTATAGCGTAATACTTGACTTGGGCGAATTGAGTGACCTACGGAGACCTACGCAAATCTAGGGACCTACTGCATAACGCCGTACCCGTGCGACTCCAGTAAACCCCGCCCATTATCTAAAAATAGCGTTTTCTGCCGCATATCTAATTTCACAGTGTTTACAAATTCAGAGTTTATGACTCTAGCTGAAAGGCATATATATTACTAGCTAACATGTCCAATAGAATTGAATATTATCAAGAATTTCAACATTTAGTACCTAGCAATCTGAGGTAGTAGGTTTTACTTTTGAATTTGGCTTAATAGGGGTTGAAATAGACTTAGAAGCCATGTTTTTCTTTTGCAAATGAAACCGAAAGTATGTTATGTCGATAAACCTATTTTAATGAACAATGTGGGTGTTGACGTCATACTGCAGGTGTTGTCTGTGGAAGTTATTCAGACTCAGTACATGAAGCGTCTGAGTATGATTTTAATGAGAACTGATCTTGGGGACGCATGCGTGAAAACATCAATAACATCTTAGTCCTCCCATGGCATACTACAATCGAGAGGTTTAGATGCTGTAAAAACACAGATACATATAAAAGTATATATGGAATGGGCTATTATGGCGACAGAAGGAGTCCTATTTATTGGAGGGAAATGTTCAGATAATAAGTTCCAAAAACAACCTGCTTGTTGAACATATTATTATGTGAACATTTCCTAAGGGATAACTACTTGTAAATGAGTATTTAGTATAGAAAGACTAACTGTTGAAATGTGGTCAGAAATGACTTCAAATCTGAAGCGGAAGTAAAGAAACCTTCAAGATGATAAACATGATTTGAACCACCACCCCATACCTGATGAACCACCACCCCATACCTGATGAACCACCACCCCATACCTGATGAACCACCACCCCATACCTGATGAACCACCACCCCATACCTGATGAACCACCACCCCATACCTGATGAACCACCACCCCATACCTGATGAACCACCACCCCATACCTGATGAACCACCACCCCATACCTGATGAACCACCACCCCATACCTGATCAACTTGACATTTTATACCCCGCTGGACAAAACAAGTGTCCATTGGCACTGCGGTGTATTTGCCGTTCGGTCGCGGTGTCAGAGTTTGTAACTGCAGTTGAGCACCGCGGGCCGAACGGCAAGTACACTGCAGCCGAGCGGCAAGTACACCATGGCCGAAAGGCAACTACAACGCGGTCGAATGGCATGTACATCGTAGTTAGATTTCGGGTTTGTATCATCTTTTTTCAGTTTAATGAACGTACACCACGGCAACTACACCATGGCCGAATGGCAAGTACACCGCAGCCCAACTGTTGTTAGCCGGTGGAGCCGCAGTGTAGTTGCATTTCGGCCACGGTGGCAACGCTAACCGCACCGCGGTTAAGTGGACACTTGTTTTGTCCAGCAGGGTACCTGAATTGGGATTTGTATACATGAGTTAGAACGATAATTTGAACAAAAATGGATTTTGCATGTACAAAAGTCTGTCTCAGTGACAGATTACTCACCAGGCTTCAATATGTTATTTTGGTCATTTTGTGCAGTCTACACATATCCATTTTCTTGAATATGAGTTTTCTCATTGCATTGGGTGAAAATACAATCCTACAAGTGACCTGTTTGTTGGAAATGTTTGCCTCCCAACAAACCTATGGCGATAACCACTGGCTTGGCCTATCGTATGGGGTATAGTTCGCATTTTTTTGGGGGGGGGGGAGGTGGTTCAAAGCCAATCAAAACCTGCATCGTCGTAGAAATGAAATTTAGCGGACACTTCTTGAGACGTACATCCGTTAGGATTATTGTCATATTTTTAAAGAGACTGTTCAAAACCATGCCCATAAATTCCCAGAGTGACAATTGGTCAAGTGAAGAAAATCCCACACAGTAATACGGTTGGTGACACTTATCCAGGGATCAGCCTTGATGGCAACTTGGGAGATATCTTCTCCCTAAATTGTAACAATTCTCCCTATTTCTATTCTAGGGAGAAGTGACCTCTCTCATCAACCAGTTGCATATTTCCAATTTCCAAACAGCATATATAAAGTGTATTTGATAATTAAATGGTGTCATAATAATAATAATAAAATCAGGAGAAGTGACTGCTCCCAATTGGAAACTTCTGGGCTTATCCCTGCACTTAACAAACACTGATCACCTAGTAAACCCATGAACATGTGACACTCATCACCCAGTTAACCCATGAACATGCGACACTCATCACCCAGTTAACCCATAAACATGTGACACTCATCACCCAGTTAACCCATGAACATGTGACACTGATCACCCAGTTAACCCATGAACATGTGACACTCATCACCCAGTTAACCCATAAACATGTGACACTCATCACCCAGTTAACCCATAAACATGTGACACTCATCACCCAGTTAACCCATAAACATGTGACACTCATCACCCAGTTAACACATGAACATGTGACACTCATCACCCAGTTAACCCATGAACATGTGACACTCATCACCCAGTTAACCCATGAACATAGGACACTCATCACCCAGTTAACCCATGAACATGTGACACTCATCACCCAGTTAACCCATGAACATGTGACACTCATCACCCAGTTAACCCATGAACATAGGACACTCATCACCCAGTTAACCCATGAACATAGGACACTCATCACCCAGTTAACCCATGAACATGTGACACTCATCACCCAGTTAACACATGAACATGCGACACTCATCACCCAGTTAACCCATGAACATGTGACACTGATCACCCAGTTAACCCATGAACATGTGACACTCATCACCCAGTTAACCCATAAACATGTGACACTCATCACCCAGATAACCCATGAACATAGGACACTCATCACCCAGTTAACCCATGAACATAGGACACTCATCACCCAGTTAACCCATGAACATGTGACACTCATCACCCAGTTAACCCATGAACATGTGACACTCATCACCCAGTTAACCCATGAACATAGGACACTCATCACCCAGTTAACCCATGAACATGTGACACTCATCACCCAGTTAACACATGAACATGTGACACTCATCACCCAGTTAACCCATGAACATAGGACACTCATCACCCAGTTAACCCATAAACATGTGACACTCATCACCCAGTTAACCCATAAACATGTGACACTCATCACCCAGTTAACCCATGAACATGTGACACTGATCACCCAGTTAACCCATGAACATGTGACACTCATCACCCAGTTAACCCATAAACATGTGACACTCATCACCCAGTTAACCCATAAACATGTGACACTCATCACCCAGTTAACCCATAAACATGTGACACTCATCACCCAGTTAACACATGAACATGTGACACTCATCACCCAGTTAACCCATGAACATAGGACACTCATCACCCAGTTAACCCATGAACATGTGACACTCATCACCCAGTTAACCCATGAACATGTGACACTGATCACCCAGTTAACACATGAACATGTGACACTCATCACCCAGTTAACACATGAACATGTGACACTGATCACCCAGTTAACACATGAACATGTGACACTCATCACCCAGTTAACACATGAACATGTGACACTGATCACCCAGTTAACACATGAACATGTGACACTCATCACCCAGTTAACCCATGAACATAGGACACTCATCACCCAGTTAACCCATGAACATAGGACACTCATCACCCAGTTAACCCATGAACATGTGACACTCATCACCCAGTTAACCCATGAACATGTGACACTCATCACCCAGTTAACCCATGAACATAGGACACTCATCACCCAGTTAACCCATGAACATGCAACACTGGTCACCCAGTTAACCCATGAACATGTGACACTCATCACCCAGTTAACCCATGAACATGTGACACTCATCACCCAGTTAACCCATGAACATGTGACACTCATCACCCAGTTAACACATGAACATAGGACACTCATCACCCAGTTAACCCATGAACATGTGACACTCATCACCCAGTTAACACATGAACATGCGACACTCATCACCCAGTTAACCCATGAACATAGGACACTCATCAACCAGTTAACCCATGAACATGCAACACTCATCACCCAGTTAACCCATGAACATGCAACACTGATCACCCAGTTAACCCATGAACATGCGACACTCATCACCCAGTTAACCCATGAACATGCGACACTCATCACCCAGTTAACCCATGAACATGTGACACTCATCACCCAGTTAACCCATGAACATAGGACACTCATCACCCAGTTAACCCATGAACATAGGACACTCATCACCCAGTTAACCCATGAACATGTGACACTCATCACCCAGTTAACACATGAACATGCGACACTCATCACCCAGTTAACCCATGAACATGTGACACTGATCACCCAGTTAACCCATGAACATGTGACACTCATCACCCAGTTAACCCATAAACATATGACACTCATCACCCAGTTAACCCATGAACATAGGACACTCATCACCCAGTTAACCCATGAACATGTGACACTCATCACCCAGTTAACCCATGAACATAGGACACTCATCACCCAGTTAACCCATGAACATGTGACACTCATCACCAAGTTAACCCATGAACATGTGACACTCATCACCCAGTTAACCCATGAACATAGGACACTCATCACCCAGTTAACCCATGAACATGTGACACTCATCACCCAGTTAACACATGAACATGTGACACTCATCACCCAGTTAACCCATAAACATGTGACACTCATCACCCAGTTAACCCATAAACATGTGACACTCATCACCCAGTTAACCCATAAACATGTGACACTCATCACCCAGTTAACACATGAACATGTGACACTCATCACCCAGTTAACCCATGAACATAGGACACTCATCACCCAGTTAACCCATGAACATGTGACACTCATCACCCAGTTAACCCATAAACATGTGACACTCATCACCCAGTTAACCCATAAACATGTGACACTCATCACCCAGTTAACCCATAAACATGTGACACTCATCACCCAGTTAACACATGAACATGTGACACTCATCACCCAGTTAACCCATGAACATAGGACACTCATCACCCAGTTAACCCATGAACATGTGACACTCATCACCCAGTTAACCCATGAACATGTGACACTGATCACCCAGTTAACACATGAACATGTGACACTCATCACCCAGTTAACACATGAACATGTGACACTGATCACCCAGTTAACACATGAACATGTGACACTCATCACCCAGTTAACACATGAACATGTGACACTGATCACCCAGTTAACACATGAACATGTGACACTCATCACCCAGTTAACCCATGAACATAGGACACTCATCACCCAGTTAACCCATGAACATAGGACACTCATCACCCAGTTAACCCATGAACATGTGACACTCATCACCCAGTTAACCCATGAACATGTGACACTCATCACCCAGTTAACCCATGAACATAGGACACTCATCACCCAGTTAACCCATGAACATGCAACACTGATCACCCAGTTAACCCATGAACATGTGACACTCATCACCCAGTTAACCCATGAACATGTGACACTCATCACCCAGTTAACCCATGAACATAGGACACTCATCACCCAGTTAACCCATGAACATGTGACACTCATCACCCAGTTAACACATGAATATGCGACACTCATCACCCAGTTAACCCACTAACATAGGACACTCATCACCCAGTTAACCCATGAACATGCAACACTCATCACCCAGTTAACCCATGAACATGCAACACTGATCACCCAGTTAACCCATGAACATGTGACACTCATCACCCAGTTAACACATGAACATGCGACACTCATCACCCAGTTAACCCATGAACATGTGACACTCATCACCCAGTTAACACATGAACATGCGACACTCATCACCCAGTTAACCCATGAACATAGGACACTCATCACCCAGTTAACCCATGAACATGCAACACTCATCACCCAGTTAACCCATGAACATGCAACACTGATCACCCAGTTAACCCATGAACATGCGACACTCATCACCCAGTTAACCCATGAACATGTGACACTCATCACCCAGTTAACCCATGAACATGTGACACTCATCACCCAGTTAACCCATGAACATGCGACACTCATCACCCAGTTAACCCATGAACATGTGACACTCATCACCCAGTTAACCCATGAACATGCGACACTCATCACCCAGTTAACCCATGAACATGCGACACCCATCACCCAGTTAACACATGAACATGCGACACTCATCACCCAGTTAACACATGAACATGTGACACTCATCACCCAGTTAACACATGAACATGCGACACTCATCACCCAGTTAACACATAAACATGCGACACTCATCACCCAGTTAACCCATGAACATGTGACACTCATCACCCAGTTAACACATGAACATAGGACACTCATCACCCAGTTAACCCATGAACATGTGACACTCATCACCCAGTTAACCCATGAACATAGGACACTCATCACCCAGTTAACCCATGAACATGTGACACTCATCACCCAGTTAACCCATGAACATGCGACACTCATCACCCAGTTAACACATGAACATGCGACACTCATCACCCAGTTAACCCATGAACATGTGACACTCATCACCCAGTTAACCCATGAACATGTGACACTTATCACCCAGTTAACCCATGAACATGTGACACTCATCACCCAGTTAACCCATGAACATAGGACACTCATCACCCAGTTAACCCATGAACATGTGACACTCATCACCCAGTTAACCCATGAACATGTGACACTCATCACCCAGTTAACCCATAAACATGTGACACTCATCACCCAGTTAACCCATGAACATGCGACACTCATCACCCAGTTAACCCATGAACATGTGACACTCATCACCCAGTTAACCCATAAACATGTGACACTCATCACCCAGTTAACCCATGAACATGCGACACTCATCACCCAGTTAACCCATGAACATGCGACACTCATCACCCAGTTAACCCATGAACATGTAGATTGTAAGAACATTTCAATAGATCATTTAAAAATCGGCTACATTTATTATGAGAATTTTTTTATAACTGACATAAAAAATCAGCTATTATGATAACATTTTAATAGATGATATTCCAAATCGGCTTGATAATGAGAAACTCACTCATAACCAGCTATAATGTGAGAAGATCCTGATAAATCACATGGATATTGTGAGAACATTTTAATAGCTGCCATTTAAAATCAGCTAGATTGTGAGAACATTTTGCTGAGTTTTTCAGCGAGAGGGGCATCAACAATCCTTTGTTTCTCTATGATGTCCTGCTTTAGTTTCAGCAATGATTTGTTCAGAGGTTCGATGTCAAGACCAAGATTAACGTCGTCGAGTGCTGATGGGAGATCACCCACATGCAACAATGCATTTCCGCGTCGAAAAAGTCCTTTCACATTGGACTCATCGATCTCCAGAGCTTTATCACAGTTGTATTTGATGTAATTCCATTGTTTGTACTTAGTTTGACAAGCTGCCAAATTTAGATAACACTGGCACCTCAGAACTTTGTATTCAGATAACAGTTCATTGGAAAGTGTACAACTTGGGTACATCATGATAAGATATTTTGCAGCTTTGCTGAACTTTTTGAAAGCACAGTCAATGTCACCAAACCGAAACAAATCGGTGCCCTGATTTTTCAGAAACTTCGCTCTATCCATTTTGTCTTGTGAAGAGAGATCCCAAACTTGAGAGTTATTTTTGATGGATTTTAGCTTTATGCGATACCTGTGTTCATTTGTTAGAGACTCTGATTCAACAGAACTTTTGAATGCTAACTCGCAGAGTTCACCGCTACGCATGCTCTCTAAACATTTGTCTATTATTTCTGAATAAACTGATAATCCAGTCCCAATCTTTATCTCAGAATCACCATTTTTTGAGCTCTTGTATCCCAAATCAATTTCCGGATAATTGTCGCAGATTGACATTTCGACAGAGCATCTTGCCCAATCTGTTGGATACGCGGCACCTTGGTTTCCAGTTTCCACAATATACTTTGTGAATGATTTATCAGGTGCATGCCAAATCTCAAGATGCTCATCTGCATCCATTACTACACTGCTATTATTCTGAAAAATAAAAGAAAAAAAATTGAAGCTGATCTATCTCTTAATGGCAACAGTTCCAACAAAAAAACACAATTTCTATCTCATTTTGAAGAAACTCATCGTTATTCCCAAAAATTCAGGAGAAACCTCTTGACTATTCAATTAGATATATATTAAAGGCACGGATGGCCTTCGTTTTAGGTATTAATTTAAAAATAAAAGTTACCAAATAATGAAAATTTCTACAAGAATATACTAATGTATAGTATATTGATAGTATAAATGACATATTTTTCACAATAAAAGGCCGCTCGGCCGCAGTGTCCCCCGACATGGTGGCTTCGTTTGGAAAGTGTTTTTTTTAGAAATATATTACATGTATGTGGATACAATACTTGTGCATTGTCTCGTAACTGAGCTGCATACAAATAACCAAATCTGAAAAAACTCTTAAAGTCCAAATATTAAATCTCAAATTGGAAAATCAACAAAATTCTAAGTTGACAAAGATACATCCTAGGATGTACAATTCTATGTCGAATAATGGCAATAACTCTGCCAAAATGACTCTGACTGAACTCAAAATCACAGGTGTCTTTGCTGGTTGACATCTGTGCAAAGTTTAAATAAAATGAACTGGAAAATGATGGAATACAGGATCGGATACATACAGGATGTATGATTCTATGTCGAAAAATGGCAATAACTCAGCCAAAATTACTCTGCTATAGGTTATACCCTCCAGTAGTTAAGTTTTATGCAACATGACAAAATTGGGAAACTTGAATGCGCATAAAAATCCATTTAACGATCTCTTAATTATAATTCAAAATGAGCGAATCTTGTGTCCTATAAATAGGACAGTCCTATAATATTTTGAGAAAGTGCTGCTGCTCCTTGGTAAAGCAATTATGCTTTACAGTGGAATCATGTGCGATTGTAAAGTTTGGATGCCATAATATTGGTACTATTTTTCTGTATAATAATATTTATTTTTTATTGAGTCTTTTCGTGAAGAAAGCATTCAGAACTGCCTAGATTGGAAATAATAAGCGGATCTTGCATTTAAATTTATATGTACCGGTATGAATATTAAGTCAATCAAACCAGTAACGGTACACTCAGAGATGTGGCGACAAGGGGGGTTTGGGGGGGGGGGGGTTGTCTCACCCCCCCAACTTTGGTCAAAATTTTCAACAGTTAGAAATTTCATACCTGCCAACACATTAGTTGGAAATTACACACCAACAATAGGTTGAAAATGTTCTTGTAGTTTGATTTTCAAACAATTTATCGGGGGAATTAATTGTTTTTTAACCAATATTTGCATGTTTTCCTATTTTTTATCAAAATTTTGGACTGAAATGGTCATCAGTTGGAAATTTTACAACCTTAGGGGGGGTGACAGGTTGGAAATTTCCAACACTTGGAAAGCTTGTGTCCCGGTCCCTCCTCCGTGGCCAGTCAAAAACTGCTAGTTAATTTAAGAATACAATATTGTCATACATTTGGTCAACATTGTCATTGGAAATTGGAATTGTCATTAATTGGAAATTTTCCAACCTAAGTGGGGATGTCAGGTTTGAAATTTCCAACTCTAGGAAGGCTTAATGCTAGTCTAGATGCTAGGATTTTGCGATTTTTTTGTTCAGATTTCAAAATTTTCCCACACCGGGCCCAACCATGGTCGGCCCGGTGTGTCATTGTCCCTCCCCCGTGGCCAATACAAAACTGTTAATTAGTTTAACAAAACAATATTTTACTACATTTGGTCAAATATGTGGACCGAAATGGTCATCAGTTGGAGAATTTTCCAACCTGAGGGAGAGTATGAGGTTTGAAATTTCCAACGCTATAGGAAAGCTTCAGTTGAGGCCAGTCCAGCTGCTAGGATTTGCGATTTTCTTGTATAGTTTTCAAAATTTTCTCACACCGGGCCGAACAATAATGGTCAGCCTGGTGTGTCCTGGTCTCTTGACCATAGCTGTGTGCATTTTGTCTGGAGTTAGACCACTAGGATTTATGCAATATTTCAGTTTAAAATATCTGAAAGTTCTCATACCGTGAATATAGAACGAACCATGGTTTATGAATATACAGGATATTACGGCTGAGCACTGAGGTGCAAAGGGGTGGGGGGGGGGGGGGGGGGGGGGGGGTTCAAATGGAATTATGCAAAAACTTACGTTTGGTCTGATTCTGATATTTGTATGAAATATGATTTTGGATTATCCCTCTTTTATCAAATTAACAAAACGGTAATGGGCATATGCCACTATAAATTCTATAATAGTGGAATACCACTATAATAGTGGAATTCAGGATGTGCCTGACTAGTCAGACTCCGACCTGGTAATATGGCTAATGCCATATCAGGTCGGACAGTCGTTGTGCTTTCAGCATGAGCGACTAGCTAATTTATTTAAATACACTTAATTTTGAGAATCAACTTAACATAATCATTAATGTTAACAATATTGCAATCTATATTAACTCTGACACCTACCAGAAAGTGTGTACATGTATAATTCCGTAATTATTTAATCCAAAAATCCAATCGGGAAAACACATGTTGCAAATGGCCGAAGCAAGGAAAGTAGGCGGTCCTAAATATCACATGACAACACGTGCACGTCACATGTGACCGAAAACATGGGAGTTACCTCTAGTAAGGTTAGTAGAGCAAATGTAACGCATGCGCAGGGTGTAGTTAAACTCGACCTAATTGTGGATAGTTTGGATATTCCAAGGGAATTCACGAATGCGTCAATGACATATTGCGGTCACATGTTATGGTAGACATGACAGTGTTTACGTTCTGTTATTTGTCAGATTTTAAGGAAAAATGTCATGTAGGTGAGTGGATGGTTGCACACTTGTATTAGTATTTAGTTGATAAATGTACATGTGCGTTGGTCATAATTGTTACTTTTATTGAAAATCTACCCACTCATAGCGTTGAACAGGGGTGATGGAACTTATATGGGGTAAGCCATGCTAATAAGTTCCAATGGATCTAGTGCCTGACCTGATCATAAAAAAAAAAGACAGGACCTGTTTATAATTTGATATTTTCACAAAACACGCAACCATATGCCTACATGACTTAATAAAACATTGTTAATTACGCTTTATCCTAGTCATAGTACGACCTGATGATATGGCTTATACGCCATACAGGTCGTAGCGCGGATCTTCTATCAGCTTAGACGACTATCTAATTTTTTTAAATACACTTAATTTTAAGAATCAACTAACACAGTCATTAATGTTAACATTATTGCAATTTATATTAGCTCTCAGACCTACCAGAACGTGTGTATAATTCCGTTATTATTTCATCCAAACATCCAGTCGGAAAACATGTTGACAAAACGTGGTTAAATGGCCGAAGCAGGAGGAGCTAACATATCACATGACTACGTGCGTCTCGTGCACTAATCGCGCATGGGAATGTCACCGAACATGATTCTGCAACCCACATGACTGTATCAGGAAGTTATCAGTACGCATGTGTAACAAATTGAAATCAGTTAGTTGTAAAAACTACACGCATGTGCAGATTGTAGTTACCCTCACCTTGAATTGTATCAGGGCAACCTGAATTGTACACTCAATGTGAACGCGTGTGATTACCTTGCCGTGCGCACGGGGAACTCACAGGGGGATTCATGAAATTACTGGTCACATGCAATGGTCGACGAACACACGACATGTCAGTGTTTACGTTCTGTTATTTGTCGGATTTTAAGGATAAATGACACGTACCCGGTAGGTGAGTGGATGGTTTCACATTTGTATTTGTATTTAGTTGATAAATACATGTGCGTTGGTCCTAATTGTTACTTTTATAGGAATTATAGTCGCCTAGGTTGTTTGAAGCTGGCCATGGATCTTTGATGGCGTAAGCCATGACACAAACTTTGACAAAGATCAAATGGATCTAGCTTTATCCATGGTGAGTCATTGTTTCTTTGATAGAGGTACCCATCTAACCACAGGCCTTCTAAACAGTGACTGAGATCTTAATAAATAGAAATTTAATGCATCAAATACTAAGAAAGAGACAGGAGTGCATAAGAAAGGTTTTAAATTTACAAATTTCGACCCAATATTTTTCAAAGTGTTCAAATCTTTTCAAATATTATATTTTACCACTATATTATACTCCAACATGTGCTTCTAATTACGATAAACACGAATCCGCTGTCCAAATTGTTGTAGGATGCCCTCTTCTCGAATTATCCGTCATTTTAGATTTTATATTTCGGCCACTGTGTTCACCAGCATGTCCGCGATAGTGGCGAATATTTGAGTACACGACGTCATCAATAATATCGGTTGACTTATTCCCGTTTCATTTGGGTCACACAAAAGTGTGTGCCCGTGTGTTTCAATTTTTTAAAACGGTTCATTAACACAGGCTGGTCGCCATATTGCTACGTCATCATCATATCAGGAAATTGTAATAGGTAGCTGAGAACGATTTATGACGTTGACCGGTCCTGATTCTGGCCGATGCGCCATGTAAAATGTCTGAAAGAAACAAGTCATATTTGTTGAATAATAGACATGATACAGGTGAGATACATTGATTCTGCCAACGGCATACGTTTCTTCAAAAATAGAGGCGCCAGTTGCTGTAAAAACATCGCAGTTTAATGGTAAATTGGATGAAAAAATAGACTTTAACCTATTTTATTTATCGACAATGACGACATGACCAAATTTCGACCCAAGTGCTTGATGCACACCTGGTGCTTCTATACAAGGTAAGTGGTCTAATTACTTCAAAATCCAAAATATCACTCAATTATCACTGTTTAGAAGGCCTGTGATCTAACGGAAGTCAATTGCTATCTCGCTTTTTCGTGCTAGTGTCCAACAGTCCAAAAATGAATGAGACGTGTTTAATCACATTAAAAATGTAGCTCAATCGGGCTATGATAGACGAAACAAGCTATATATAGATCTAGCTCGTTTCGGA
Organism: Siphonodentalium dalli; assembly: GCA_032622095.1. NCBI lineage: Eukaryota > Metazoa > Mollusca > Scaphopoda > Gadilida > Siphonodentaliidae > Siphonodentalium > Siphonodentalium dalli. The sequence goes on from CP136069.1 coordinate 193,279,579, forward strand.
TTTCTGCCCGATCTGTACCCCCAACGCGTAACACTAACAAGTCCTACCGGTATTTTACTAGTATTACTCCTTTGGCGTATCGACACAGAAGGAGTTTACACCTATAATCAGTTCACTTTACTGTATAACACAGATTTTGTTTGGACGGGTAGTTGTTTCTTTAGTCAATTCAATGAATTCAATGACTTTTGTCTACTTCCGGGATTTCCCCCACAGCCAGGCCCATTACTAAATGTCATTGGTTTCAATCTGCACAGAGAATCAACTTCCGCTCACACAAAACGCGGAACGTAAACGGAATACATATCCACGCGAATTTTCCCGGGGTCTCATTTATACCATTTAAAAACAAGTTAAACAAGTTAGCTAACTTGTGTACACAAGTTACTAACTTGTTTAAACAAGTTAACTAACTTGTGTAAACATATGGAATCCTATTACGGCCACTTGCTAATGGCGCTTTCGGCGCTTTCGGCGCGATGCGCCGAAAGCGCCGAAAGCGACAAAAAGTGCGCCATTAGTAACGCGCCGAAAGCGCCGAAAGCGCCGAAAGCGACAAAAAGTGCGCCGTAACGGCGCACTATTTGTCGCTTTCGGCGCTTTCGGCGCGCGCCGAAACAACGCTAATGGCGCACTTTTTGTCGCTTTCGGCGCGCGCGCCGAAAGCGCCGAAAGCGCCGAAAGCGACAAAAAGTACGCCGATCGGCGCACATTTTGTCGCTTTCGGCGCTTTCGGCGCGCGCCGAAACAACGCTAATGGCGCACTTTTTGTCGCTTTCGGCGCGCGCGCCGAAAGCGCCGAAAGCGACAAAAAGTGCGCCGATCGGCGCACATTTTGTCGCTTTCGGCGCTTTCGGCGCGATGCGCCGAAAGCGACAAAAAGTGCGCCGAAAGCGCCATTAGCAAGTGGCCGTAATAGGATTCCATAGTAACTTCTGTATGCCATTAAAATGGAGGCGTTTATTGTTGACAATTTTTTTCTAAATTTTACACACCGTGAAATTATCTATAAGTTTTATCAGAAATATGGAATTACAATTAGGTGAGTGAACTTCAAAAGCCACAGCTCCTGAACCCCCCCCCCCCCCATTCGTATGGATGCAGGGATGTGGTAACGGAGAGTCCAACATGTTCTCTGCCTTGTTTGTTCCAGGTTATAAAGTTCCATGTTAGAACATAAAAAAAGTTCCCATGTTTTGCACTGATGGAATAATATCTCTACAAGCACTATGCAGAGTAAAGTTTCATGGCACAATCTGGGGGGAGGGGTTCTTCTGACTTCAATTTCAACTACATGTTTGGGGGGGGGGTGTCCACCTTGGGAAATTCCAACTGCATCCCCCCTTTAGTCAGAATCAGACCAACACAAGTTTTTGAATAATTCCATTTGCACCCCCCCCCCCCCCCCCCATTGAACCTCAGTCAGGCCTAATTTCTAATATATTCATAAGCCATGGTTTTATATTTCTATATTCCTGGTATGAGAACATTGACAGATATTTTAACCTGAACATTTATTAGTTATTTGAAAATTTCAAACCTCATACTCCCCTCAGGTTGGAAAATTCTTCAAGTGATGACCATTTCTGTCCACAAATTTGACCAAATGTAGTAAAATATTGTTTTGCTAAACTAATTAGCAGTTTTGTATTGGCCATGTGGATGTGGGGCAATGACACACCGGGCCGACCATGGTTCGATCCGGTGTGCGAAAATTTAGAAATCTTAACAAGAAAATTTTGAAATCGTAACATCTACACTAGCCTCAAGCCTTCCTATCGTTGTAAATTTAAACCCTACACCCCCCACTTAGGTTGGAAAATTTCCAACTGATGACAATTCCAATGACAATGTTGACCAAATGTATGACAATATTGTTTTCTTAAATTAACTAGAAGTTTTTGACTGGCCACGGGGGAGGGACCAGGACACAAGCTTTCCAAGTGTTGGAAATTTCCAATCTGTTACCCCCCCCTAAGGTTGGAAAATTTCCAACTGATGACCATTTCTGTCCAAAGTTTTTACCAAACATAGGAACATTTCCCCCCCCCCCAATAAATTGTTTTATAATCAAACTACAAGAACATATTTCACCTATTGTTGGTGTGAAATTTCCAACTAATGTTTTGGCAAGTATGAAATTTCCAACTGTTATACTTTTGACCAAAGTTGGGGGGCTAACTACTAGTATACGTGCGAAATAAATCTCTGTAGTTCCACTGGTAACGATGCTACCGGAATTTGCCTGTAAATATCATGCAAATTATCTCACAAGAATAAATCATACAGGTATTTGGAGGTAGCACTGGTAGTACAAGTGGAACTATATAAATGTTACTTCCGATGTCTTTCGCTCTGGTAAAGATGCATGTTAGGTGCATATTTCCGTTCATATTCTGGCACCATGTGGTTTTCTATGACGAAATGCCCACAAAAATGTACCTTGCAAACTTGCCAGCGTATGAACGTACCCTGAATCATGCCAGAAGCTGGGGTTTGTCCCACAAAAATATTCATGATTGCCAATTACTCAATCAATATATTCACTGCAAGTCTATCACAGCTAGTGACAGTCAGTTGTGGTGTTCAATTATTAACAGACTTTTTCATTATATTACATTTAATTACATGCGGCAACACTCACTTAAAAAGTTGCTCAAATGTATGCATACTAATCACTTGACTATATTTAGACTCATTTATAGTGAAAATTCATACATGTGTTAAGTACCATATTAATAAATAATTTTAAATCTGAATAATGACAAATTATAGCATTTAGAGGTGTATCTACAGCAAAATTCAGCCCCTCCCTTTTAAAATTGATACATAGGCCTATACATTGTACACATATGGCCATGTCCGATCTGCACTGAGGTGCCGGGAGCATCCAAGGGCATCGGGGGGGGGGGGCGTGGAGAGCCTACAAAAATGGCACTTTTCTGCCCAAAAAAGGGAATTTTCTCCGCAAACTCGGAAAAAACAACCATAAATTCATTGTGGCAAAAATCCCTATTTTAAAGGTATTTGTCGGTTTTTATGGCCGTTTTTGACAAAAAATTAATATTCCTTGTGAAATTGGTGGTATTTGGACCCAAAAAGTTACATTTTGCTATAAAAACACGAGATTAAACACAGCATTTTCTGTCTCCAGAAAAAGGGCAAGTCCTGCCCCCTTGGTCAAGGGCAGGGGATCAGCTGCCCCCTCTTCCGGCACCCCTGCTGGGATGATCACATACTTAATTGTATACATGCGCTAATGGCGCACCGCGCCGAATGCCCTAATGGCGCACCGCGCTAATGGCGCACTTTCTGTCGCTTTCGGCGCGGTGCGCCGAAAGCGCCGAAAGCGACAAAAAGTGCGCCGATCGGCGCACATTTTGTCGCTTTCGGCGCTTTCGGCGCTTTCGGCGCGCGCCGAAACAACGCTAATGGCGCACTTTTTGTCGCTTTCGGCGCGCGCCGAAACAACGCTAATGGCGCACTTTTTGTCGCTTTCGGCGCGCGCGCCGAAAGCGCCGAAAGCGACAAAAAGTGCGCCGATCGGCGCACATTTTGTCGCTTTCGGCGCTTTCGGCGCGATGCGCCGAAAACGACAAAAAGTGCGCCGAAAGCGCCATTAGCAAGTGGCCGTAATAGGATTCCATATAAACAAGTTGGCTAACATGTTTAAACAAGTTAGTAACAAAAGAGGAGGTGGCGGTTCTACGCTACCGTGGGGGAAAGCTGAATTGTTTTTATATTATTTAGGCCAAAACATCGCGGACGTGTCACGCAAAGTCCCCTAAAATACGAGTTGAGTTTTCTGAGTTACAAACATAGAAATAAAATCATAGAAATAATTTGATGTTGTAACAATTTTTCAGCCGATACATATACAAAAGGCACTCAGTATTGTTCAATACACAATTATCGAACCAGAGATACAAATTTAAAGGGGGATTTCGAATGCATTTCTCAGATATGGATATGAAATAACATAATGACCCCCCAAAAAATGCGATTTTTTTCAGGCAAACTGTCGTATTCGATGTTGGATTTCTGTGGCGCCTTACAACATAGACGCGATCAATTTGTTTTACAAACTGCACAACCATCACTCCTTCACTATAATATGCGGTATAGCGGCTATGGTAAGTGGTCAATACTTGTAAAAACATAACCCTCCCCTAAACTGGTTCTCATCGATCTGTTGACATTTTACTTTTCTACTAGCCGCACAAAACACCACAATTGTGAAAAATGTGACAAAAACATGAAACTTGGCACATATCTTCCTTATACGCTACTGCTCATAAGGCAGGTCCTTGCTAGGCAACTACCCGAGACATCAAAGAAATTCAAATATGACTGATGTTATGTGAGTTTTAACAAACTAAACTATGTCGTGTAGCATTTTTATGCTGAAAATAATTATAAGTTGTTGTTACCATTTTTCTTACTCAAGGGGGGGGGGGGGGGGGGGGTGACAACTAGTTGCTAGGGACACACCCGCAATCTAAAAATGCACACATTACTGATATTATGGTAGTTTTAACAAACTAATCTTCGCCAAGTAGCATTTTTATGGTGAAAACAATAGTAATAAGTATTGTTAGTGTGGATCTGACAGGAAAAATACCATATATTTCTTACTTACAAGATTGGTAACTGTTGCTAGGGGTCATATATACCCGAAATAGAAAAAAATGCACATATGACTTATATTATGGTAGTTTTAACAAACGAAACCACGTCATGTAGCATATTTATGGTGAAAACAATTATAATAGTGTAGTGTGAGTCTAAGCAGAATGTAGCACAAATTTTGTTTTCATATGGGCACATTATTATCTGTTATATATATGCTCCATTGCCAGTTCCGACACTCAGAACGGAGACCAGAATTGAGGAGTTTTGCACTAATCGGCCAAACGGGAATTCAACGTGAGAGTTGAACAGTTGTTGCTTATATTTGATATGAGGCATGACCACAATAATTATATAAGCCATTGACCCACACAGATAGATGTATAAGTCACGGCTCACTCTATACTATATATATGAAGAACATGGGGCCACCCCCAATATATTATCCGCTTGGACCTATAGCCCACAATAGGCACCAGGCACATATGCGCAGTCATAGGACCCATGTCCATACACATGGGATATGGGGGTAGGATATGTATAGGCCATGAACCAGGCCGATACATATAAGCCATAATATCGGGCCCGTATATTGGCCTGGGATCAAGTCATCTATAGACAAGGCATACACCATTACATACAAGGTCGGTCATGCACACCGCACTTCGCTTATTTGGCGTCTTGCTGCCTCTGTTGGGTAGCTGATTAACCCAGTAAAGATCGTCCTGAGAGCAAACACCCTGCATGACACTTGTCATCAACACGGTATAGTTTGCCATTTATATATTATTCAAATTCATATGTATAACATCAAATATATATAGCATTTCTGTCAAAACTAAAGTGAATGGTTCGCCTCTGAGTATGTGGTTTCGGAGTGTTGTCCCTTTACATCTATATAAGAGGGATTCCAATGGCGCCTTTCTCATCAAGTTGATCAGTCCCAATGGCGATTAGTATAATGGCATATCGCAGTGCTATATATATGGAATCCAAATTCTTCACAAATGTAAGCGCGAGGTACACAAAACTCGATACACACAGGGCTTCATTATGAACTACAACACCGTTCTATTTCTGGCCGCACTATGACTTATTATGTCGTCCGATGTGCATCCACTCCCGGGTACAATTGATCGAAACAACGAAAACTCGTTAGCTATATTTCACTATAATATCAGGATAATATGATACAAATTGACAAAAATAGTTGATATGATTACCGATTTCGAAGTTCTCTGTTTCAAAGAAACACACATTGACCCGTCATATACCATCATCTGATATTATGATTGAAGGACATGCATGGGCCCCTATTAGGAACGATCAAACGGCGGTGGGACCTGTGTCTATTTCTCTGACCAAGTATTATCAGAACGGCAGCCATCTCTCGAGTTTGACGACTCTATAATGTGGTCTCGAGTGATATCGAACATAATTAGATACCTTTTAGCAGCGTCATATAGATCAGCTCAGTTCTGCGCACCTAACTACTGCGACCTCCTGGAGACTTCGCTAGAATCGGCTTTAAAAGAATCAAATTCCGTAATACTGGTAGGTGATTTGAACTCAAATGCTTTTGATCCTACTTCGGATTTAAATGAAAAGAAAGCCCGTATAACAATCAGGAACCTTATCAATGAAACTACGCGCGTTACAGCCACTTCGCAGACTGGTATAGATCCGATCTTGGGAAGTGATGGAATTGTGGCTATTGATTCGGGAGTTATAGACCCAGGGGTGTCCGATCATTATGGAACACATGCAGTTGTTGAACTAGATTATACATTAAACCCCACCTTTGAACGGCAAATGTGGAATTATCCACTCGTCCCCGGTTTATAGCGGAATTTACAAAACTCGCCCAGTAAATTAAGTCTGGCACTCGCCTGACCTAATTTACTGGACTCGATTTGTAAATTCCGTTATAAACTGGGGACGAGCCTTGTAGATCCACTATAACTACTGTTCAATAATTTTCTCAAGAAGCAAAATTTGGAGTCGACTTTCAATGTTTTATTGGTCAAAAACACACGAAAATCGCGATTTTTCAATATTTTGAAGAAATTATACAATTTCTTGTACATATTGATCCGATTTTCGGCACATTACTTTTAAATGTAGCATAAAACATCAAAAGCAAATATACTAACGCATAAGCGATCGAAATATGTCAACATGGCTACCATGATGGCTAACAGAATGGCCATCATTCACATCACAATGGCAAGTTGGTTTCAATGCATACAACATCATTTAAAAAAAAAATGAAAATCATAAACTCGTTGTCATGATAATTACTATGTTGTTTGCATCTTTTAAGAGCACATTATGAGTGTATTTTGCACTAATCCACGGCTCAAATTCATTCATTTGTTGCATATATTCTGTTGAGTATAAAAGGAGATGGTCCCATAAATGGCCAGATTTCGTGTGCAGTACCACTTTAAGGGCAGTACTGAGCTGGTAATGTGAAGATACAATGTATTCTGTATAGCTTTTTATGGTCCAAAGTCTGAACATGTTAGTAATATTAAAGGAACATTCTTGGAACACCGGATTATTCTCCATTTAATCGTAATTTCTTGTTCAACCGTTTGGTCCGAAAGTTTCATTTTAAATTAGTTATTTTTCTTGCACCCCTACAATTTCCCCAGAATTCAGAATGTCAATTGCAACAATTTCATGTATTGGTTAAGACAGTCGCGCTTGCGTTGTATTATTAGCCATCAACCGACAACAATTCGAGCGTCGCCACAACTCGTACCCAATTGTCTGTTGTTGAATGCTCGAATGTTGGTTCGATGTTGGCTTGGTAAGACCATCGATCTATATTTAATATTTATCTGAAGATCGTAAACAAAGTCTATTACCAAGCATGTACATATTTCATATTTGGATACAATACTAGGTTACTGTGATCTCATTTAGGAGGAGACTGCATGGACCCGATTCAACCATGACGGTCGGGAACAATATATAATAGCCATGCAAATTTTTAATCTGAAGTTTATCTCAGTGCTGGGGCGTACTGGGGCAGTGTAGCTTAGTGTCAAAATTTGTGTTTCCATGGTAACGGAGGGTGTTTTTGGCTGGTATAAAAATATGCCTATAATGGTTTATAACTAGAAAGTTTAACGCAGGACGTCTACCTTTGCATCGATACGGGGTGCTACCCTTGGTGTGCTTTCTTTTGTCACCGGAGATTTCACCCCAAGAGGCCAAGGTCATATATACAGGTCAAGGTCATTGACCTAAATAATAGCATTTTTCATATCGAGTCATACGTTTTCTACTCACTGAGTTTATATATCAGTTCTGAATACGTTATCTTTGCTCAGAAATAATCTATAACATATAGGCTACATGGAAAACTGCGTTGTTATTGAAACCGAGAAGTCTGTCATAAGATATAGTCCTTTAAACTTGGTGACCATTTTCCAAAATGGGTCAAAATCATTAATTTCACAAGCTATCGTACTTCTGTGTATAGTATAGATTATATACTTATAGTGGGATCACTTAAGGGTTGAATCGTGATTTTAGTGACTAAAGCATGAGACTTCAAATATATGTTGCTTAGTTATAAGGAAATCTTTTTTGGAAGGGTGCTTGGGTTGGGGGGTAATGTGTCATGATAAAATCAGGTTTTTATGGCAACGACATAAAATATTTGAAGAAATATTTAAAAAGCCACTTTTAAGATTCAACGAACTTGTGGTTAAAGAAATTATGTTAACTCATATCTGACTCATTAATGGTCCACCAAGCGGACTGGGCCACTAGGGCATATATGTTCAAGGTCAATTACCAAGGTCATTGGTGAAATATGGATTATTTTGGTCTATTTATTACTAATTGTCTCACATTTCGCTACTCATAGTGCATTAGTCATAACAGCAATCCCCATCACAATATAGAAAAGTTAGGGCGCCATCACCATGTTGAATTTGATACATGGCACACTTGATATAAGACGATCAATGTCAATATGTCACAACATTTAGTTCATATATAATCACAGTTTTAAGTATTACTTTTTATAGTATCTGTGGCAATACATAAGTCACGATACATTGCCCTATAGAGATCATCAGACCAAAATAAACAGGATTTTTTTTACGATACTTCACATATATTTTGCTTAGCTATAGACGAAATATTTTGGAGGGTATGCTCAGATGAGAGATCATGTGTCAGGAAAGACTATGTTTTCCATGGCAACGGCATCAAATATTGTGAGAAAATCTGACAAACGTCCACTGCTGGCAACCGGATGAGTCTTGTGTTAGAATAAATCAAGTGAACTCATAGTGCCATTCAATGGTCCATCAAACGGACTGGGTCACTAGGACATATAGGGTCAAAGTCAACTGTTACGGTCAGTACCTCACAGTGCACCAGTATCCTTTTCACCAACGCATATGGGCTTCAAGACAGCTGATACCCCCAACCAATGGTGTCATATGCCACCATATTGCGTACTTCCTGATATCAGAGCAGATTTGCCACACCCTACTATCTTTTTTAGTGGCAGATCCCACCTGTCCATGGTTTGGTTTGTTCGAGTTTCTGAATTGGTCAAAAAATCGTTAAAACATGCACAAATATGGTTGTTCAAGTTATTTGCCAGACGGGTTTTGTAACTGGTCCATGCTGTCTGCGTAAAAAGTTCAATATATCCCAGATTTAAATTATAAATGATCAAATGATAAAAGTGTTAAGGGGGTACTGTCACTCTACCAGTATGCCAAGTTCCATACGTTAGCCCCTAAAATCGAGATGCAATCCTTAAGGGACCCAGCTATATGTAAGGAATATGAATGTGCATATATCCCAGATTTGAGAACAGAATATACATGTAAGTGGCATGATAATTTTTCTCCGTAATATTGACTCTGCGTGGAGACATATATCCTACATTGGCTCCAAAAAATGCCATTTCACCTCCAGTGACCTTGTCAACTCATATATGGACTATGATGATTGGCTGAAAAAAACTGCTTTGTGTGACCCACATGCATGAGTAAATGGGGATTCCCAAATGAAACTTGATTCTACGACATATTCGATGGCTCCAGTCAAGTGATCACCAGACCGTCCGTATGGAGTTTGGTGACGATCGGAAGAAGAAAGTGATATGTGGGGTGTGCCAAAGGATTTAGTCATAGAAAGAGTACAATCAAAGATGGCTGCCGGTGTCCATGTTTTTCATCTAAAATCGTTAAAATATGATAGCTCCCATTTTAGTGGTAATCCTAAACAAGCCTGTGAATATTAAAAACAATTCTTCTCCAATGAGTTTATGTCATTCCCATGGAAACCATATTTTATCTGGATACACGACCCTTCTTCTAGGCATCCCCATCTAAAATTTTCCGCTATAATGATTAAGAAACATGTACCATGCTTTAGTTACTAACGTCCCAAATAGTGCTTATTTGGTGTGATGGTATCTCAAGGGTAATGTATCGATAGTTATGTACATGTATTGCCACAAATATATCAATTTGAACGTGGTGATGTATATCAAGTCTTCTCTGACTACAACAGCCTTGGAATATCGTTTGGAATGATGCTGTCTTGGACCGAGTCCCGCTCAGTTGCTCTTCTATAACGGACTTTCATTCAAAATACGTACTACGTGTACACGTGGAGCCATGTTGGGCATTCACTTAAGCCCCTGAATGTGATTAATCATCTGATATGTCCGCGATTAATATGTTTTCATGATATATCACTTATCGTGATAGAAAAGGGTAAAGTGATGATACGACCGTTTAATGTATTGTTTACACGCATTTTCTTATAGCAAGACAAATCAAAATTCTCTGGCTTTGTTTACTTATAAATTTAGTTGTTTCGGCATTTAGCAGACCTCAGATATATGCATGTTTGATATCATCATGCTTGGTAAAGGCTGTCTATGTTCATATACACAAAGCTTCCATTTGACCTAATCCGAAGACATACAATCAATATACCCCCCCCCACGATTCTGGGCGTACAGTCCGTTAAAGAAGAGAAACGGGATGTGACTTGGTCCAAAACAGCATAAATCCAACCAATATTTCAAGCTGGTGTGGACCAAGAGGTCTTGGTATAGTGGTGAGGTGCTCTAATTATTATGCATCATGATGGTGATTGCTTGTATGACTAACATAACATAGGGGTAGTGGAATATGAGACAATTTATAGAAATAGATCAATACATAGATGTATTACCATTTTCCAATAACCTTGACAGTATCAATTGGCCTTGTCCTTATGTGTCCTGTGGCACAGTCCGTTGATGGATCTTAATCGCAATAATTAGGGTCAACGGGTTGCCAACAGTTTTCAGTTAGCTTTTTCTCAACTTTTCTACAAATAGTTGATACCGTTGCCATGGAAACCAGATTTATACTGACACATGACCTCTCACCTGGGTAACCCTCCAAAAAGTGTCCATTATTACTACGCAACAGGTATGTGAAGTTTCATGCTTTAGTTACTAAAGTCACAAAATTGTAGTTGTTTTAGTTTTGATGGTAATAGTACTGGCCCCACCATAGATCCCCGTAAGATTCTCATGTGGAGAACTGACAATATGTGGACTTACATGTAGATAAGTAGGTTATATGCTTTCAAAAAAAATGGGGTAGACATAACAGAAATTTGCTCGGTTGCTATGGCAACGATTTAAACGTGAATGCCAATTATTGAGGTTTCCGACAATTGGGGCAGTATTCACCAAGTGGGTTTATTTTATAAACCAGGTAGTTTATATTTGGTAGCGGCTGAATTCACAAGGTATCTTCGCACAAGGTATCTAACGACACACGCTGTCGGTGATGTGATTGGAAATTTCCAACCTGACAACCAAATAAGGTCGGTAAATTTCCAACTGGTGGCCTTCTCAGTCAATTATTTTTACCAAAAGTATGAGAATATATGCACATGCTGGTCTAAAAACATCACATTTCCTAGTAATAAATTATTGGAAAATCAAACTACAAGAACAATTTCAGCATATTGTTGTTGTGAAATTTCCTAATGTTGTGCCAGGTTATGAAATTTCCAACTGTTGAGCATTTGACAAAAGTTGGAGGGGGTGTGAGATACCCACCCCTCCCCCAAAACAAAACTCCTGTTGCCACATCCCTGAGAAGAATATCATGAGTGGAGGTTTGTTGCACGCTATAGAATTTAAGCACAATCCAAATACTGCACATGGTCTATTCGGAAAATTCCCTACCATTTCCGAAGAAATTGCTTTCCGGCACTGGTGGATTGTTACGGTCTCTTTATTTTCAAGGATTTTGATGTTTGAATGCACTATGCTCAAAAAGTGTTGCGTTCGTCGGTTGTGTACCCCTTCCTTTCCACCGTTACTCATGATTGAACTGAACCAAACGCAGATACGTGGCAACATGGGGGGGGGGGGGGTGGGGGTTTTGGGGCTTCTCACCCCCAACTTTGGTCAAAATTTTTAACAGTTGGAAATTTCATACCTGCCAAAACATTAGTTGGAAATTTCACACCAATTATAGGTTGAAAATGTTATTGTAGTTTGATTTTCAAACAATTTATTGGGGGGAATTAATTGTTTTTAGACCAATATTTGCATATTTTCTTATGTTTTGTCAAAATTTTGGACTGAAATGGTCATCAGTTGGAAATTTTCCAACCTTTGGAGGGGGGGGGGGGGGTGATAGGTTTTTCCAACACTTGGAAAGCTTGTGTTCTGGTCCCTCCCCCGTGGCCAGTCAAAAACTACTAGTTAATTTAAGAAAACAATATTGTCATACATTTTGTAAACATTGTCATTGGAATTGTCATCAGTTGGAAATTTTCCAACCTAAGTGTCAGGTTTGAATTTCCAACTCTATAGGAAGGCTTGAGGCTAGTCTACTTTCTAGGATTTTGCGATTTTCTTGTTCAGATTTCAAAAGTTTCGCACACCGGACCGAACCATGGCCGGCCCGGTGTGCCATTGTCTCTCCCCCGTGGCCAATACAAAACTGCTAATTAGTTTAACAAAACAATATTTTACTACATTTGGTCAAACTTGTGGACTGAAATGGTCATCGGTTGGAGAATTTCCCAACCTGAGGAGGGGTATGAGGTTTGAAATTTCCAACACAAGGAAAGCTTCAGTTGAGGCCAGTCTAGATGCTATAGGATATGCGCTTTCTTGTAAATATAGTTAACACAAAAATTCTCACACCGGGCCGAACAACACATGGTCAGCCCGGTGTTTCCTGGTCGCTTGCCTGTAGCCGTGTGCATTTGTCTGGAGTTAGACCACTAGATGTTAGGATTTATGCAGTTTTTCAGGTTAAAATATCTGAATGTTCTTATACCGGGAATATAGAACCATGGTTTATGAATTTATAGGATAATAGGCCTGAGCACTGAGGTGCAGGGGGGGGGGGGGTTGCAAAAAAGTCCCTCTCGCCACGTCCCTGACCAAACGTACTGCTAGTCTGCTATGCGAAGCATGTTTTATGTACGTAACTGGTCAATCTATGATTTCTCCCAATCACCTTGATTGGATAATCCAATACTGCGCAGCGATATCTTCCCGTCAACTTCACCGAGAGGTTCCCATTGAGCACCGCCTGGGATAAACTACCTGGACTATAAATAAACCCAGCTGGTGAATACGACCCCTGGAATTTTATGATTCATTAAAACTGCGTGCAAATTTATTGGTCAATGCCCTTAGATACGCTTGTTAGCGACAATCTTTATCATATTTCGTAAATGCGTCCATGCATAATTATATAATTACCATACCGCGGAAATGAAATTAATGAATAAGACTGATCAGTGAATCGATGAAATGTGATACTTAATTATTCGGGGATAAAGGAATGTGTTACATAACTATACCGCTATTAGCAATAACACTTCCAGCTTCGTGCCAATATATACTATTGTCCCCACATTCGGTTGTAACAAGCAATCTGATTGGCTACAACGCCACGTTTAAATCACCGTGTCCCCCGTCACCCTTGACAGCGGGGTACAAGAAAACCATAGTCAGAAATGGTAACGCCACCAAGATCGTATTATTAGCCATAAATATAAATAATAATACAATTATTCTATAAACTAGCTTTCAAATTTTATGCGGGAAATTTGCGTACTTCCATATTTCAAGTTTTCCCGTTTCTCGTGGCATACATTACTTTCATCAAACTGTCTTCTTTATTACACAAGCTGATAGGCCCGACTTCACCCGGGCTGTTTCACATCTGCTTTCCGGTGAAAGGTGCGATTTGACCTTCAATTGACTATTTCGAAAGTCAAGGTCAGGTCAGGGTCATGATTTGTCCAGTCCAAAACACCCCCACCCGTAGAAAACTACCCATAGGTATCAAATTTCGTCGAAATCCGTCCGTTTTACCCAACTTGACCTTTAATTAACAATTTTGAAGGTCAAGGTAAGGTCAGAGTCATGATTTGACCCGTCCAAAACACCCCCCCCCCCGACAAAAGTACCCATAGGTATCAAATTTCGTCGAAATCTATCCGTTTTATCCGAGTTGACCTTTGATTGGCCATATTGAAGGTCAAGGTCAGGCCGAGGTCACGATTTGACCCGTTCAAAACTCTCCTCAGACCAAAGTATCCCTAGTATCAAATTTCGCCGAAATTTGTCCGTTTTACCCAAATTGACCTTGCATTGACAGTTTTAAAGGTCAAGGTCAGGTCGGGGTCACGATTTGACCCGTTCAAAACACTTCCCGGACACAAATACCCATAGGTATCAAATTACGTTGAAATCTATGGAAAGCCGAGGAGGACATGTTGGTTGCTAATTGCTAGATATACGACGCGGTATTTTGAAGGTGTTTCAAACTAGGAGATAGAAGTATTCTGCCTTTCAAATGGTGATGAATTATAGTAGTTTATTCAAATTTTATGGCATAAATTGTTATTAAAACCGTATATACTATAAAAAATTAATGACTCGAAAATTAAGTGGGCCTTTAAACAAAGTCACAATTGCATTTAGGCTCATCTCATACTCGTCCATTCAGCGATATTCTACTGCGCAGTTTGTTATAGCCTCCAGTATTTATTGAGCGTTATACCCCCAACTGTTATAATTCGCCTTTAGCAGGCGTACTCTTGCCTCAGATTATTGAGATATTAGGTCACACATAATCACATTAAATCGCATCGTAACATAGCAATTGTGTGGGCTCCTTGGCGTGAATATGTAATGAGAAATAAGGTCATACGTAATGACATTAAACTCAAGAAACCCTCGAAAACAAAACAAAATCACATTTAATGTTTTACGTTATTTCCTTCATAAAAAGAATCTTCGTGATAATGAACCCTCTCGTTACTTTAGAATATAGAATTAACCTTAAAATAAAAAAAATCTTTGGAACACAGAACCTTCGGAATAACGAACCTTCGGATTGGTGAACCTTCGGAATAGCGAACATTCAGAGAAATTTCGGAATAGTGGACCTTCGGGATAGTGAACCTTCGGAATAGAGCCATGCCCCCCAATATTCATATTATATGCCCAGAGTTCAAAGGTATGGACCCATAAAATTCTAAACTTGGCCCTTAAAATAATGAACTCCAAATTGGAGCACACACAGAACACCACTTAAGTCAACTGAACCTATGTCATGTCCCAATGCGGGAGGGTCCATATATACCACAACATTCATAGTATATGCCAAGAATTCAAAGGTATGGGCCCACGTAATGACATAACATCTCAAGAAAACCAGCGAAAACAAAACAAAATCACATTTAATGTTCTAAGTTAAGTTATTTCCTCCTGTATCTGTATCGGTGTGCGCGCATGATCAGTTCGGATGTGAGCGCACACTCCATATAAAGAATCTTTGTGAAAATGAACCCTCTCAAATTAGTCTCAATACTTTAAAATATAGAATTAACCTAAAAATAACAAAAACCTTCGGAATAGAGAACCTTCGGAATAGCGGACCTTCGGGATAGCAAACCTTCATAATAGAAGCATGTCCCCACAATTACACCGGTGACGTAAACACATGTGCCAATCTTAGTTGTACTCTCGTAATTATCGGTACGATGAAACGGTGACGGAATCTGACGAGGTTTGCCGAATGTACAATCACCCAGTGAATTATCGATCGCCCATGCGATACAAAAAAACCAAAAGCAATAAACACCACACTACGGTGGCGTAATAAGAGAACGTGCGCCAAACATCGGGGGTATATGAGCACGTGAAACATCGGTGGTATATGAATGACCCTTGAACTGGCAGTTTCCACTAGACCCCGAAGCCACGACAAATAGTTTTCATGGCTGGCTCAACCGATTTTCGTGGCTGGTTAGCTAGCTAAGCCGGCTCGGTCACGACGTTCGTGGCTGACGAAATATGGCGGCTCAGCCGGCTGAGATGTTATCATTCAGCGTATTTCCGTTTCCGAAATGTTCCTAATCCCCTGTTATCGGTTATAGATGACGTTTTTTTTAGCGTTTGTGGTGAACCCGTAGAATTCCAGACCACACGTAATCTTTTGATGTTGGGCTTTTCCATTACGGCGAAATTCACGAAGGACTGGCATGGATATACTATGTAGTTTCCCATCTAATCGGTATAAGTAGTTACATTGGGACTTCTGTCGACTTCAGACTGCTATCATCACTGCCATCTTGCGATATATGCATGCATCATTGCATGATGAACCGGATAGTAATGATATATACTATTTCAAACTATTTTCTATTCTTATGTGACAAATGCCAGTGATGTATGAGACTGGGTGTTGTCGA
This sequence comes from Siphonodentalium dalli, assembly GCA_032622095.1. Classification (NCBI taxonomy): domain Eukaryota; kingdom Metazoa; phylum Mollusca; class Scaphopoda; order Gadilida; family Siphonodentaliidae; genus Siphonodentalium; species Siphonodentalium dalli. The sequence goes on from CP136069.1 coordinate 193,295,989, forward strand.
TATAAACAATTTATATTTTAACCCTTTCAATACCGAATGGATGCGCCCATTCAGTTATATGAAAGCATGCATTGGGATAGTCTATTCCACATTAAGGGGCCAGATGTTCTGATAATATAACAACCATGCGAGTATGCCAATATTAGGCAATGCGGTTTAGTTCTTTGCGATTCACAGTACAGTTGTGCTTGAAATATAAGCCCATGCACATGGCTCAGCCATTTTACAATTCCGGCGGCGGAGATTTTTAAATGTGGCTGGCGTTAGAAATAATATGGCTGGCGGCGGCTTGTGGCCAATATGGCTGGCGGCGGCGGCGTACGATGGCGGCTTCGGGCTCTAGTTTCCACCAATCGTGACGTTGCTCTCGCACGCCGAATTTGACGTCACGTGACGCCGGATCCTTAGGTCAGATGTTGAATTATTCTTATTGGTGTGAATTAATCGGAAAAACTATGAAAAACCACTTAAATTTAGGAAACATGGTTATTGTTGTGGGGACAAAATCGTTATCTCCGGCAACATCGTGGGATACATGGAGATTTAATACCTGGATGTCTCTTTTTGAACCCCTCGGCTCCGCCTCGGGGTTCAAAATCGACATCCAGGTATTAAATCTCCATGTACCCCCGATGTTGCCGAAGATGACTAATAATATGCCATGACAGTAATCAGGAGAGCATAAAATGTGACAATTATATCTTTTCTTTACAATTCTAGTTTGTCGTACGCAAATTCTGTGGGGAAGTTCGGGAACACCGCTTAGGAATTTCTATTGGCTCTGAGTGTATTGGTGACATTATATAGATGTTCAAATATCATTTTAAATAAGTGCATTTTAAAATCAAGTACAGTTTAATAATGATAATTAAACAGACAAGTGTCTCAAAATGTAACTTGTAATCCACAGTATTTTACGCATGCATGTGCACCAATATTGAAATTATATATATGTATATATCCGTCTCCGGCAATGAATGAGTTAAAGGATCCTACAATAAATATCTAACTAAATATACACAAAAACACGATATCTTTGGAAATAACTGATTTTGACCCAGTTTTGAAAATGGCCACAAAGTTTAAAGACCTATATCTCACGACTTGCCGGTTGCAATAATAACGCAGTTCTCCATGTAGCATATATGTTGTAGATTATTTCTAAGCAAAGATAATATATTCAGAACTGATATATAAACTCAGTGGATAGAAACTATGACCCGATATGAAAAAAACTAATAATTTGGACAATGACCTTGACATTTGTATATGACCTTGACCTCTGGAGGTGAAATCTCCAGCATCAAAAGAAAGTACAACAATGGCCAACACCCCCGTACCATTGCAAAGATAGACTTACTGTATTAAACGAAATATTAGACAATTAATAAAAAATATACCAAAATAATACATTTTCCCCAATGACCTTGACCCTGGTAATTGACCTGACCATATATGCCATGGTGGCCATGTCCGCTTGGTGGACCATTAATGAGAGCTATGAGTTAACATAATTTGTTTCAACCCAAGGTTCGTTGAATCTCAAAAGTGGCTTTTTAAATATTTCTTTAAATAGTTTATGCCGTTGCCATGGAAACCTAATTTTATCATAATTGACGACACCCCTCCCCAACCCGAGCACCCTTCCAAATTTTTTTTCCTTATACATAAGCAACATATGTTTGAAGTTTCATGCTTTAGTTACTAAAATCACGATCCAAACCTTAAGGGATCCCAGTATAAGTATATAATCGATACTATACGCAGAAGCACGATATCTTGTGAAATAACTGATTTTGACCCATTTTATATTATATATATTATATATATTATTTCTGAGCAAAGATAACGTATTCAGAACTGATATATGAACTCAGTGGGTAGAATATGTTTGACCCGTTATGAAAAATGCTATTATTTTGGTCAATGACCGTGACCTTTATATATGACCTTGACCTCTTGAGGGGAAATATCCAGTGTCAAAAGAAAACCCAACAATGGTAGCACCCCATATCGATGCACAGGTAGACGTACTGCCTTACACTTTCTAGTTATAAACAATTATAGTTATAATTTTTATACTGGCCAAAAACACCATCCGTTGCCATGGAAACAAACATTTTGCACACTAAGTTACACTGCCCCAGTGTGCCCCAGCATTGAGATAAACTTCAGGTTATAGGCTTTCAGAAAAATGTTGATAGAATTTGCCCACCAATTTGGTACCATTTTCCATTTTTGGGGAGCCTGGCTCATGGACTATATTGAATGCTTGATGCATGCAATTAGTTAACAATCCACTATTATTTGACGTATTTTCCGACCAAATGGCTGCCATTTAATTTCCATGGCATATGCGAGCGTAGATGATACATGGCAAGAATATCTATATACACGAGGGTAGCCTGAGTAGAGATGCATGATCCAATGCGGGCGACGATCGCGGCCATGGCGATGCTATATTATATATGGTACTGTAGCCTGTATATTGCCCTATAATTATACACATACTTCTTCCAGAGTCAGCCCAATAGAGTTCTGCATTTCAACATGAACCACCTTTAGTTCGCGGGAAGAAATAATTAGAACCATGCTTAATTGGAAATGTGTTCTATTCTAGGACATAAGTCTGAGTCTAAAATTGGATGCCAATTAACATCCCAAAATAGTCGACCATCCATTTGTTCACACACGAACTGGATGCGTCACCGGGGAAGCAACCATCGACTCAGCTTGATGTGACTAGGGTTTATATCACATGAAACCCCTATTATATAATTAAAAAAAACTATCACATATTTATCCTGTTGGAGCTCCTCTATATCTTCTTCATTGTAATCTTTTATCGGATTTGACAAACGAAAGACAGGACGGTTGAGCGACACACGAAATTCTCTGGCGAATCATATAAATTTCTATCTTTTAATTTTTACTAAAAGATACATAATCTCTCACCGGAAACCTATGTATTACTTATGTGTATGAAATAATAAATATATATATATATATATACATATGATTAGTCTGTACATGTACGTGGATACTAATATGAATAATTCTCACGCCATATGATTAAAGGTCCACTTAATTTTCGAACCCCCAGATCAATTTATATAAATTATATGCCATATTGTATACCATTTGAAAGAGAAGCTCTAAAACATTGTATTTTCAATCTCCCGTCCCCTCCCGGTAGAGAGCCACGATAAGGGCTGTGCCAGGCCGGAGTGGAAGTCCAAAATTAGCTGGAATCCACGCCGTGGTGAGCATGGAGTTTCCAGTCCACACACGGAGCAGCATGCATGTGTTCCAGCATGGTGGTCACATCTCTGGGTATCAACTGTATTGTGTCCATCGTGATGTTGAGAGCTGGTGACCAGTGATTGTGAATGTAAATTCGTCGTCGTTGAGCTTCGACCAAGTGACCAAAGCGCATTAATTTTAGTCGTGAGGTGCACAGTCATGGGAGTGTGTGTTGATACGGCTGGTGTGAGTTTTTGGTACTGGTTTGGCTGGAGGCAAGGCGGCGAAGATGTGGTGGAGGTGTCATATGCTGTTGAGGTTTATATGGTTCTGTCTGTTTCGTCGAGTTGAAGGATGGACTTTGCCTTTTTTGTGGTGAGTAGCTGATTTCGTATTTGGAGCTCTTGGATGAGTGGGCTAGTGTCTGGTCTGGCAAGAGTCAGGTTTCTGTGTTCCATCAGTCGTTGTTTCATCGTAGGCATGTTCGATGCATCATGGGCGGCTTCAATTGGTACCCATGCTGTCTGATGGAGTGCGATGCGGGGGGCTTTGTTCTGTACTTTCTGTAGTTTGTTCCCCAGTATGTGTCCCGGAGACATCTTAGTATGTTGGTTCTTCTTCTGGCTTTGTTGGCTATCTTCTTGATGTGTATGTTGATAGTGTCTTTGTAGTCGCTATTGTATTACCTGAGAGTTCGTGTGTGTAGTCCAGAGCCCTAGATCGTCGACAAATTGTGACAGTTCAGCGTTGTTTCTTTAGTAGATGGGTAAGTCGTTAGCGTATAGATTAGAGCGGGCTGAGTACAGATCATTGATGTATTCTTATGCGTATGTAGACTGGGTTTGATGTGTCGTTATTGCTGCGGGACGGGAATTGACGGTATTGTAGAAACGAGGAGACCAAGCGGGTCCCGCGATGACTTATTGTGTCGATTTTTTCTACGTCAGGGAATACTGCAGCTATCGTCCAGTTATTGACTAGGGTTAGTAGTGCGTCTTCTGCTAGTCTGACGATGTGTTCCATGTCTTCGTTTTCTTGCCTGTATCCGCGCTGACATTGATCGAAGAGTTTTCCGGTGCAATGTATGAGGCTGATGGGTCGGGTATAGTTGTTGAAGATGGAGCCGTCTTTGTATGGCTTGGTACCATTACTCCGACGGCGGTTTTCCATGCTGTTTGGAAAGGCAGGCGTTGAAAGTATGCGTAGTCAGGCGACGAAGGCTGGTGGTGCTTGTCGTAGTCAGGCGACGACGGCTGGTGGTGCTTGTCGTAGTCAGGCGACGAAGGCTGGTGGTGCTTGTCGTAGGATCGAGTGGGTGATGCGTAGTCAGGCGACGAAGGCTGGTGGTGCTTGTCGTAGGATCGAGTGGGTGATGCGTAGTCAGGCGACGAAGGCTGGTGGTGCTTGTCGTAGTCAGGCGACGAAGGCTGGTGGTGCTTGTCGTAGTCAGGCGACGAAGGCTGGTGGTGCTTGTCGTAGTCAGGCGACGAAGGCTGGTGGTGCTTGTCGTAGGATCGAGTGGGTGATGCGTAGTCAGGCGACGAAGGCTGGTGGTGCTTGTCGTAGTCAGGCGACGAAGGCTGGTGGTGCTTGTCGTAGTCAGGCGACGAAGGCTGGTGGTGCTTGTCGTAGGATCACGTGGGTGATGCTATCTTTGCCTGGTGCTGAATAATTGAATTGTTTTTTCCTTTCTTTATGTTTGATTCGATCTCGTCTTGTGTGATGGGCGCTGCTATATGAAATACTTCATCATGGTCGTTGTTGGTGTTGCCTGGTGGTTTGAAGAGCTCTGGGTTGTCTTTGATGTGGTTCTCAACAGTTCTTTTGAAGTTTCCATCGTAGACTGGGCCCCGGTGAGTGTTGCGAATCTTTTGTAGATTATCTTCGAAGATCACTGATTTTTCGTGGTCTCCTGAAGTCATGCTTCCGTGTGTTTTCTTGGTGGGTTTTTTTCCGGTGCCGGTTAGAGATTTGAAGGTTTTCCAGACATTTTTTTCTTCATTTTATTGTCGCCGAGATCTGTGGTTGCTCGCTGCCATGATTCTTGCTTTCCCCTGTTCACTGTTGCATGCCTTTACCTGTTTGGTCATGTTGTTGTAGAGTTTTCTGTACTGGGCGTCTTGACTTGACTTGAAACATATTTTATTTGTATAATATACAAAAGGGATTGAGGCACAAGTTTTTACAACTTACGAAGCCCCTCTCCCGATACAATAATATAACATACATGTGATCAAGATGACGGTATATAAACGTATTTACATGATGATCAGTTTAGAGATATATAATTTGTATTGTTTGTATTGCCTTCCAGAGGTTGTGTAGATTTGTGTTTAACACAACGAGGCTACATTGTGAATATGTGGCACGATAAACGAGTGCTAATATAATCTATTGGTGTACGTATGTTCGGAGGTTAGGAAAAAATAATAATAGTAGACAGTCATGACCTAGGTTTTAGTTTTTGTAGCGCTCTGGAAGGCAGTACCGACAATTGATAAGAACGTGCATGTTTATGGGGAGGTTGGTCCATTTGTGAGAATAACTGCCACAAAAAAATTTGAAATTTCGGAAGCACCTGTAAGTATATTCAGAAGTGATATACTTATGTATGTACATACACCTACATATACACATGTACACACATAAAAAGTCACATATGGATACATATGGACACACATACATACATATAATATAAAATATTTTAGGGGTCGAAACGTTTAGTCGCGGCAATATATTGCTGTGTGAGTTTGGGCGTCGTTTGGGGTCTTATGTTGCATTTGTGGTCTCCGTAGCTTGCGTTTTAGTCGGATCGTGCTGAGGGTTTCAAGAGAGGCGTGCCATGCTGTTGAGCTTGGTCTCGTTGGTCGCGATTTTGTCTGGCTGTTGGTCGGTGATGTATTCTTTCATAATTTCTCGCTCTGCGGTAATCCACATTGACCGTATTGTTGTCTCTGAACGTAATATACTCAAGGAAAACGGGGATGTATTTATGCAACCAATCACTATAGTATTTCATTTCAATGGCAAATAATCTGGTGTGACAATATGCTAAATGTTATTACACACATTATAACCCGTTGATGTCAAACTGCAACCAGACAGGATGAAATGGGCCATCAAGAGTATATATATAACTGCGAACGCGAGTTCGGAAGCCATTTAAGGGTTTAAGTGCATTCTAAGGAGGAGGCGTAATCATTAAACTTATTCAATATGGTTTCACCAGAGCAGAGTTAAGTACGTGTGAATTATGTAATTACACAGTGCACACCGAGACACACGGAACTTTAATACGAAGACATTTTACGTCATCACTCCAGAGTTATCACTGTTCTTAATTTTAAGTGCACTGAAAATATCATCGACTGACAAACCTTATATGTCACACAAATTACATTATCACACGGCGGTGTAATCATATAAATGAGGTTCGGTCGGATTTCCGACTGTGTCGTATTCTGTCGGTCCCTGGGAAACGAGTTTTACACGCTCTACCTTTAAACCCCACATTTCATTCTAGTCCGGTCGCCAAACCCCCGAAATTCACGGATGCGTGTTTTGGCGTATAAAGTTTTTTTCTCTGCTGATTTTGTTAATTCAGGCATCCGACATCAATATTTTATCGGCCGGCCATCTGTCAGCCTTGAGCAATTTTTTTATAGCGACCTAAAAAGTATACCCCCCCCCCCCCAATTTTGTCCCAGACGTGAAACCAGATACTTGGAATTTGTTGCAAATTCACATGACTAATCTGGTTAAATGTATATATTTTCATGAAGCTAAGACATAATGACACTATTTCGTGCCAAAATTGAAACTCACCATCCAAGATGGCTACCAAAATGGCCACCGGAAGTTAAAATATGACATTTTTTCATAAATATCTTCTAGATCAGTTCATGCTGTTTGGAACTGGTTGAGTAATATGAGTTTATTTTGTATTCTGTATATTAACTGATCATTGGAGCAATTAAATATGCAATTATTGGGGTCCTACCCGTTTGTGATCCCTTAAAAATTCGATTTTACAGAACGCGGTACAAAATTTCACAAAAAATCACAACTCGGATTCTAGTCATATTTCAACAAGAAATGAACAGACGGTTGCAATTAAGTAAGGCATACCATTACCTATTAATATTCCAACTCACTGGAACCCAAATTCTTACTTTGGCTCAAAATTGCTGCCAAAATAGCCGCCAAAATATGGAAAATAGTAAACATTGCCCCAGGGTGTCTTGCAATCGCTCACAAGTTGCGGTTGATGTAAAAAAAAATGGCTATTATGATTTTTATACATTGAATACTAACAATCTTTAATTTCAAGTACCAACGAACAAAATTGAATCCAAAATGGCAGTCAAAATGTCGACAAAATGGGCGGAAAAAGTCGTTTGAGATCATACTTAACACATCACTCAAACAGGAGCTAATGTTTGACCGAAATATGTAGCATTAGATTGATGTCTTTCGTTTTTGCGAAGATAAGTAGTACTGCGGTATTGCTACAAATTGCAGGCAGAGTTGTAGAAGAAATGTACACGAACAAGTAGCCCAATTGCTGAAACCCTATACTGAACTACGTGTTGTGTCTGTATCTGCTTCGTTCAACTGAGCTGCTCTGCCATCTGTCCCCGAATGCGTCTGTTCATTACAACACTCAATTGTTGCATTACAAGCACAAACTATTGTGCATGCCAATCGAGAAGATCTACACCCGCACCTGTTAGTTTTACAAGGCTATGTACTCGAACAGGAACACCGAACCATGCGCAAAACCGTGTCGGGGGCAACCACTACACCAGTTGGAAGAGTCACGGGTGATAAACATTTATAAATTTCATCCTTGATAAAACCAAAATGTGTAGCATCCAATTGTGGGGGGACGAGGTCTAAAGCGTGTTTCCAAATGCACACTTGGAAATGTGCGCGTTTGATGTTCTCTGTGAATGCTTCGGTGGTTGGAGGTAGGCTACACAGACTAGGAACTTTGGTAGCGCCCTTCTTCCCTATCTTCGATGTCCAAACACTAATTCGCGCTTCAGACATGGTGTTTGTATCTTTGCAACCGTAGCATGAACACATGAATTGGGTAGCTTGGTTGAGTACCTCAGACTACGGGGCATTAACGTCACCAACGGATGATAGTGAGTTTTCACCGCCTTTTAATACTTTTAACGTGCGACCTTTGCCAATTCCAAAACATCATCCAACTGTGTCGCATCCAGAAATGCCATGAGCCGCAAGCAAGTCTGGGATAATACCTCTATGCTTATCAACAGTTGTTGCGATATCAACAACCGATTTTCCTTTTATGTGAGATTCCATGAAGATATTGCATGACACATTTTGGTCCAGATAGTAATGCAGAAGCAACGCGTATACACCAGTGTCATCTGCAAGAACTATGACATTGGCAGATACAGCCCGAAGAGCTTGTTGTACAATAATGTTATCAGCTTCCTCATGCTCATTTGCCATGTCATGCCTGTCAATAACGACACCCTTGTTTATTTCAATTGGAACAGCATTTTGGCCAGTTACAAACAATGCATGTTGCCAGGTATTGTCAACAGCGAACTGTTTGTCACATCTAAATTCATTCACAATAATGTCAATCAACTGTTTTTTATTTTCAGTTACAGTCAGAACCAATTTCTGAGATGGTAGTGGGGACGTTGCAGTCAACGTAAATTTCCTGCAACAAGCCTCGCCACTTCTCTTAGCTCTAGTGGTACACTTAGTACTGAAGTCTTTGTACCTGTAAAATACAAGGAATGTGTCTCCAGACATGAGTCTCTGCTTCACTTGTTGCTGAAATTTCTTAACATAATCTTTTACTGTTGGGGGACAGAATTTGCTGGGAGCAGGCCAATGTGGTATCCACAGTAGCGCACAACCATCTATTATTATGCAAGATGGCGCATTTCTCTTTGACGTCTTCACAGATGAAATCATAACTGCAGTTTGTGATTTCAGATCGGACTTAGATTTTGATATTCGTATATCACCGTTCTCATTGAAAAGAGCTGTCGGAATTGGGGACAATTCATATGATAGTATGTCATTTATACTAACGTCTCTAGAACTAGCTTGAAGTCCCATTACCCGTGAGTAAATAAGATTGCTGTCAAAGGTTTTGTTGTCACCCAACTTGACTGACTTTTTCATAACTGCCATTGTTTCAACGGGCATTGATATCTTATCATAAAACCCACTCGGGAGTTTGTTTGCAAAATCATTCAATGTTTGCCGGCCAAGTGATAAGGTCATGTCCAAATTTACATTTTTGGTAGCATTCTGACCACTGACTACGTTTACTATTGCATCAGGGTGTCGTGTGGGGTCCAGTGGGTGTATGCCCGTTGCGAGTTTGTTCCTGATACCCTCACGATCTGCGTGATCAGCAGCAATTCGCGCCTTCATCTCCTCTTTGTGTTGAAGCAATGCCTGCACCGTGACATCGGACTCTCTCAACTGAGCGACACCATTGATAAGTTGGCCGCAGCTATGGAGGTTTAAAGCCCACACTTTCAAGGTTTCTGGTTTCAATGTAATGCCTATAATGCCTGACTTACCATGGCCGTAACGCATGAATGTGGTTTCAATAAACATATCGCTCCATATGCCGTTCCAAACCCCATCAACGTGCCTCATTACATGAGACCGTTTCAAAAAGTGCTGTAGAACTTCTGATGGTACTCTTTGCATCTCTCTCAAGTAGTATAAGCCGTACCTAGCATAGTTCACGTGACCCGATGCAAAGAAATATGGCAACATTTGTTTCACCGCTACCAAGTGTAATGGCCAGTCGTCTTCACGCTCAGCTCTAATGTACATCATCATGATAAAAACGGGCCTTATAAAGCAGTCCACCCATGCAGCCTCTAATATCTCATTCAAATCTTCAGGACAGACAACGTTCTCCCGAGCTAAGATGTCTCTCAGCAACTCTTCGGTCAACAACCGGAATGCACGTACGTTCATGGGAAACTTCTTGCCAGTCACCATCTTAGACACACCACCGAATACTGACTCAAGAATTTCTGATAACCCTGTATTGTCCATCAATGTGCCGACAGAACCGACGAAGCTCATACGCATATGCATGCCTCCTAACCGGGGTATGATGGTTTTCAATTTATCCGGATCAGACCAAAGAACATTCAATGCCACTTTATACAGCTGTTGATCAGCTGTGAATAGCGTGAACTTCTGCCCAGTCAACTTAGTTAGACGTAGTGCTTCTAACATGGCGGTGAAAATTGTTTCCGGATCAGCCGGGGGCATATCAATCAATGGTAGATATACTGCCTTCGTCGCCGGTTGTGGTGACTGGTCACTCTGGCGAGATAATCTGGTATTGTAACCGTTAAACTCCGGACAGTCAGCATGTTTTATGACGTCTTTCAGAAACCCAAAATCGCTTTCCAATGCCCTTCGCTCTGCAATAGCCATGCGTGCCAAGGCCTTGAGCTGAGGTACGTCATTTCGAATACATTGAGCGGGATTGTCGGGCTTTTTAGATCCGTCAAACGCTTCAACATTGTAATCAATGGGTTTAGACATATCATGTTTACTAACTCTCGGTATCATTGGGGATATAGGTTCCGCTTTCGTGTTAGGCTGTGTCATCAAGACCGCCAATGAGTGTGTACTGAGCTTGCCATTCTGGGAATATATATCAGCATCAAAGTTATCGACTACGAACTGTATCAACCCATCTTTCGAACTGGTGACTGTAGTTAGATTGTTACTCTTAGAGGCCAATACCGCTGCCGATTTTTTAAACCGCAACAGCTCATCGTATGTGCAAGTGACACCGAAGTCATGCATTGATTTGACCAACTCCTTGGAATCGCGAAGCATTACTGCTAAACTTATTTGCAACGGTGTAGGCACCCCTTTGATTGCAGAAGTAATCATGTTACCTATCATCAGCGCCGGGAGAGTATTGTCAAGTTTTGGCGACAGGCGGCCAAGAAAGTCTAAGACAGTTTGACTTGTATACTCGAAAAGTTTATTTTTATCTAACCTGGACTCATAATTGTTTCCATCGATTTCAATGTCTTCGAACTCCTTAGAAACTGCTGTTTTCATGGCTGCGGGGACATCATCATCAATATCACTGACAATCCTCACGAGAGAACCTACTCGAGATCGCATTGCAACTATTGTCGCGATTGATGGTGAACTAAGAAGCAGAAATTCTTCGCCAAATAGCTCTGGTAATTTGGAGACAAGTAGTCTCCGTGACAAAAATCTTCCGCCATTTTCAACATACTTCTCATATAACTCAACAGAGCTCCAACTAAGAGAACTATTGCTTCTCATGAAATCTACCACAGCTTGAAGAGGCGGTTCGATATCAGGTAGTGCCATGGATATTGTGGCAGATTTTGTGGCTGCTTGTAACGCTCGTTCTCCCATGAATGACTGACGGCAATCAGAGTGATATCGAGCGTCTGTTGCGTGTAAGTCGCTTACGGCTCGACTTATTCTAACCCGGACTTCGTCGGACGATTTGTCAGCACGTTCGTCGCACTTGCTGAGAATATCCTCTTTTGGAGTCGTACCACCATGTGTAAGTTGGGTTTGTCGGAAGTTGTATGCAGGCCTCCACCTAGAAGGATTTTTCTTATCTTTTTCCACTTTACATTCTAGCCCACAAAACACACAATCTTTCACGATGCTACCGACGTCTGAACGCCTGGTCATTTTCTTAGGTGCTGCGTCGTCAGGTTGTTCCACATTGGAACCGCGCTTTTGTTTGGCTTTTGCCACTGTTTTCGGGTGTATGCACTTAGCTATACACTCCCTATGAGCATCAAGTGAAGTATTGTTGTCGGCCTCGAATTTTGGGCGCAAATCAAGGTGAAGTCCGTCACCATATATCTCGCTGCTGGTAATGACCTTTTGAATTCTTGTGGCCAAAACCTTAACAAAGCGATTCCCGCTCGAATCAGAGCACTCATAAATGTCTGCAAAGTAGCACCTCTGCGAAATATCCAGAAAAGTTCCAGAAAAGCCTCAAGGAACAAAACTGAGGAACTTCACTCAGCGAATATCTTAAAACACGAAACAAGTTACTAAATCAACAATAAGGCAAGAATGAGTCAAATCAAATTCTAAGTAACTGTGAATTTACGTCTGGGAACAAATTGGGGGGGGGGGGTATACTTTTATATATTTTGAGGGATCACACGCGGATAGGACCCCAATAATTGCACATTTAATTGCTCCAATGATCAGTTAATATACAAAATACAAAATAAAGTCATATTACTCAACCAGTTCAAAACAGCATGAACTGATCTAGAAGATATTTGTGAAAAAATGTCATATTTTCGCCTTCCGGCGGCCATTTTTGGTGGCCATCTTGGATGGTGAGTTTCAATTTTGGCCCAAAATAGTGTCATTATGTCTTAGCTTCATGAAAATATATACATTTTACCAGATTAGTCATGTGAATTTGCAACAAATTCCAAGTAACTGGTTTCACGTCTGGGAAAAAATTGGGGGGGGGGTATACTTTTTAGGGCGCTATAAAAAAAATTGCTCAAGGCTGACAGATGGCCAGCCGATAAAATCTTGATGTCGGATACCTGAATTTACAAAATCCGCAGAGAAAAAAACTTTATACGCCAAAACACGCATCCGTGACCTGGCGGCCGGACTATTCCATTTGCACCCCCTTAAGTTGGAACTTTCAAACTGGTACCTCAAGCTTTCAAATCGTTGGACATTTATAAACCGACATGACCCCCATATATAAGGTTTGAAAATCTGCAATTAGTGGCCTTTGAGAATAATTTTTTGTGTGTGCAGAATTGTTCTAAAAACAACAACTGTCCTACGACTAATTAATGGTTGATAAGTCAAACAATAAGAACAATTTCAACATGTATTTTTACACCCTCCCCACCACCCCAACCACACTGTCAGACACCAGTAATACCTGATAGTACAGTTATTCGTATTCAATTATCATGGTATTCATGCACCCGTCATGCCAAACCTATCCTGTTTAAAATACTGTTTATATTTGTTGTCAAACTTATTCTGTATTGTCGGTCCACCGAAGTTTCAAGAACTTGTCCTCCAAACTCCCAGTCCCTGTATATTGATATACTATTACAATATGTTTAAACCAAACATCTATTTTGGTGTAATGTCACGGATGACATTTCCAACTGTTGAACACTTGTCCACAATGTATGTACAGTAAGAAAATAACAATATTAATATGTACATACTTACAATTGTTACACTGTGTTATTATTATAGTCATTAAACGAAGCTGGTGTTTGACCTAGCCATACAAGTGTAGCATGGTTTTCAGCTTTAAAAGGGGACTCAGGAATCTTGTATGAGTTCAGAAAAGGCATTATTTCTATTGGATTGCTCAAGCGTAGCATGTGAGAGTAAAGCATATAATAAAAAACAAACCTACACTTTTAGTAGAAACCTGTATTAACTCATTCATGACTACATGAGATTTTGAATTATTACCATTTTCTATCTCTTTTGTCACATATGAGATAATTGTGTTATCCACTCACAAGTCTATAGGTATGTTACATGTTTTTTTCTTTATACATCAGTGTATACATCAGTGTTTAATGTCCATGTTTGACCAGATTTGGCATTAAATTTATTTCTTTAAAGTTATCCTTATTTTATTTTAATTACATAGCATACTGCATGGGCGATTCAGCTGCATTAAGAATACTTTCCCTTGTCCTAAAGAGGCACAATCCAACATCCAATGGCCCTAACGTGTTTAGTGTTGCTGCAGTTCCTTATTATTGATTTCTTAGTGTTACAAACCAGTACAAACTAGTAAATATCCAATAAAAGGTGTGAAGGAAAAAAAATAATTTTGTCACGGAATAAAATTGCTTTGGGCTTATTGTGACACACACCACCCACAGGACACGTGTCGGGGAAAAATAATTCTGCCCCCCCCCCCCCCCTGTATTACACTGAAGTTGCGATGTCTGTGTCCCATTTTATTATTGTTTCCAATTGTACAAGTAGTACTTAACTCTCAATCATCGAAATCATAAATGTTTTTTTTATTTGGTATACTGTGTATATCGCCCTAATTCACTGCCTGCGAAGGCGCCTATGATTGGCAAATAAAGTTATTCTATTCTATTCTATTCTATTCCTAACGGATGTACGTCTCAAGATGTGTCCATTATATTTCATTTCCACGACGCCCCGGCATTCAAACATGACGTAATAAACCGTTTCCAAATATGGAGTGCATACCTGGCGCCGTAAAGGTTAAATTTGTGAGAATCGTAGTATTTAGAAATAGTTATAAATACAACAAAATGCGGAAGAATAATCAGTCATGAATATCGTTGACTGATAAAAACTGATAGAAGACGAGGTCTCCAATATTGCGATGAGTAAAATGAATTATGGATATATCGCCTGTATTCAGTTTTCCAACAATAGTTGAGTTTGACAATGCGTGGGAAAATTGTAAACGCGTCATTGACCTCATATCTGTGAAATGATCTGTTATATTCGACAAACCAATGAAATCGCGCGCAGTCTGCGCCGCTCTCGAATGAAATGGAGGTAATCCCTTCAAAACAGAACCTAATTTTAATGGGGTACTGTACGCCATTTTCAATAAATTCCCGGTAATAACAGCGATCTAATATCGATATTATATAGAAAAATAAGTAATTTGAGTCGAAGATGTATTCTGTAAACGATCATGTTAATGGTTATCTTAAAATAAAAGATAATAATTTGATATAAATTAAATTTATGGCTGGAGCCATAAAATAAATTACGAATTTCCGTGCACAAGACGTAATCGAATTAATTCACGGATAGTGGATTAGGCAACGCGTGGCACACATGATCGTGTAAACAATTATATTGATACGGCGTAAACTCAAGCCACTCACTGATTGGTGACTATATACAACAACTTAAATGAGTATATGGGACTAGTATACATATAATATAACATTTATTTGATACATTTGCTTCAAAACTGTACAAAAATTACTCGACAACAACAATTTGTATTTTCGCATTCCGGCTAATCTGCCATCCATAACATTACTTCGTACTCAACACACTTTCAAATAACGGAAATCTGATTACCCTATTCTACGACTCAGAGAATATAGAAACCAACAACAACATTTGAGTACAGTGTCCCTTTAATAGAGAGTTCTAGAGACGTACATCCGATATAGGATTTTTGTCGGCTTTTCAAAGAGACTGTCTGTTAACCCTTTACCCAACAAAACGGCCAAATAAAGCTGCAACAGCCTAAATTATCTTGGGTCTGTCTCAATAAAACCATACAAATATGGATATCATTGGAACCGGCCCATTGACCACATTGTGATGGTTACAGTTATGCCCTGTGCCAATGCATTCTCTTATATATGCGAGTCGACCATAGGTCGCCTCGCATATATAAGAGAATGCATTGGCCTAGAAAAAATCTTTTTTTAACACTTTTTACCATTTTTTCTTACATTCTTTAACAATTTTATAATTTTTAATGTGTTAAGCCAATGCATTCTCTTATATATGCGAGGCGACCTATGGTCGACTCGCATATATAAGAGAATGCATTGGCACAGGGCCGTTCTGTTGGGTAAAGGGTTAATATATCCTAATTGTTCTTCTGAAACATGATCGTTTTACAGACATTTTTGATTTTTCAAATTTACCCACTACGAGTGCCTTTAAACCATTGAATGATAAGATGTCTTAAATTTTATATTTTATTATATATACATATCTCAATCACTTTATAGAAATACGAATAAGTAATTAAACCACGAGGCACATGATATAGGTATACACGACAAATACATATAATTTAATCACAATGTGTCAATTAAGGGAATACCGCATGTAAATCAATTGGTTGTCTCACATATAGTTGGCCATTGAGGTTATACATGTACGTCTACAATCTTAATAGGTGTCGGTCACTTTTCGGTCGGGCACATCTTTGTTCGTGCCTATCTCTATCTCAATAGCCCATTATGCAACATGGATTCGAGATCAAAGCATATCACTCCAGAAAGAACAGGTGTGCTAACTGGTTACTGGACAGCAGCCTCACGTGTGTTTGGAAAGATGACAGCCGGCCGTGTTGGTTCAAATGACTGACCAATGAAAATGGTGAACGTGAAGACTCTCTGCAATACGCCCTGTCACTAACTCGCGGCCATATTGGATACACCAGGCCCGGTTCCGTGGTTTTAGTTCTACGGTCAAAGTTCTTGAGTAGCATTTACATATATGAAAGTCATTAATATTCAAAAGCTCCATATATTGAAATGACAGAATGTGACCTGTAGCACTAAAACCACGGAACCGGGGCTGGATTAATCTCTGAAAACACGGAACGGAGCTGGATGAATCCAATACGGCCGCGATTCAGTTATCTTCGATCTCGCTTATTGGATGCATAGCTGTTGCTCGCAAAGAACTTATCTAATTTTATTGGAATTATATTGGGGAAACTTGACGATTTTAACAAAATAATGAGATTAAGTTGTATAAGAAACATTGTCTCTTTTTTTTTAGATTAAGATTATGTGTTGTAACCGAAACGTTTGAACAGGAATTCACTGTATAGCAGGTTATATAATTCACTGTATAGCAGGTTATATAATTCACTGTATAGCAGGTTATATAATTCACTGTATAGCAGGTTATATAATTCACTGTATAGCAGGTCATATAATTCACTGTATAGCAGGTTATATAATTCACCGTATAGCAGGTTATATAATTCACTGTATAGCAGGTTTTATAATTCACTGTATAGCAGGTTTTATAATTCACTGTATAGCAGGTTATATAATTCACTGTATAGCAGGTTATATAATTAACTTTATAGCAGGTTATATAATTCACTGTATAGCAGGTTATATAATTCACTGTATAGCAGGTTATATAATTAACTTTATAGCAGGTTATATAATTCACTGTATAGCAGGTTATATAATTCACTGTATAGCAGGTTATATAATTAACTTTATAGCAGGTTATATAATTCACTGTATAGCAGGTTTTATAATTCACTGTACAGCAGGTTATATAATTCACTGTATAGCAGGTTATATAATTCACTGTATAGCAGGTTATATAATTCACTGTATAGCAGGTTTTATAATTCACTGTATAGCAGGTTATATAATTCACTGTATAGCAGGTTATATAATTCACTGTATAGCAGGTTATATAATTCACTGTATAGCAGGTTATATAATTCACTGTATAGCATGTTATATAATTCACTGTATAGCAGGTTTTATAATTCACTGTATAGCAGGTTATATAATTAACTTTATAGCAGGTTTTATAATTCACTGTATAGCAGGTTATATAATTCACTGTATAGCAGGTTATATAATTCACTGTATAGCAGGTTATATAATTCACTGTATAGCAGGTTATATAATTCACCGTATAGCAGGTTATATAATTCACTGTATAGCAGGTTTTATAATTCACTGTATAGCAGGTTTTATAATTCACTGTATAGCAGGTTATATAATTCACCGTATAGCAGGTTATATAATTCACTGTATATCAGGTTTTATAATTCACTGTATAGCAGGTTTTATAATTCACTGTATAGCAGGTTTTATAATTCACTGTATAGCAGGTTATATAATTCACTGTATAGCAGGTTATATAATTCACCGTATAGCAGGTTATATAATTCACTGTATAGCAGGTTATATAATTCACCGTATAGCAGGTTATATAATTCACTGTATAGCAGGTTATATAATTCACCGTATAGCAGGTTATATAATTCACTGTATAGCAGGTTATATAATTCACTGTATAGCAGGTTTTATAATTCACTGTATAGCAGGTTATATAATTCACTGTATAGCAGGTTATATAATTCACTGTATAGCAGGTTATATAATTAACTTTATAGCAGGTTATATAATTCACTGTATAGCAGGTTATATAATTCACTGTATAGCAGGTTATATAATTCACTGTATAGCAGGTTATATAATTCACTGTATAGCAGGTTACATAATTTGTCTCCAAACTTCTTGGTTATAGCTGCATACATCGAAGTAAGAGTTATTTCTTAACATTTTCATGACGGGAGCTTCCTGAAATTTTGTGAAAACACTCTGTGCCAATGCAATCTCTTTTTTTGGCGAGTCGACTATTGGTCGCCTCGCATATACAAGAGAATGTATTGGCTTAACAAATTTTATATTATTTTTTATATTTGTTAAAAAATGTAAGAAAAAATGAAATAAAATGATAATTTTTTTTTAAAGAATGTAAGAAATAAAGATAAAAATATGATAACAATTGTTAAAGAATGTAAGAAAAAATAATAAAAATTGATAAAGAATGTAAGAAACAAAATTATAACAAAAAATGATAAAATTGTTAAGAAAGTAAGAAAAAATGATAAACATGATAAAATTGTTAAAGAATATAAGAAAAAAATGATAAAAATTGTTATAGAATGTAAGAAAAATTGATAAAAAATTATAAAAAATTGTGAGGCCAATGCATTCTCTTATATATACCATAGGTCGACTCGCATATATAAGAGAATGCATTGGCACATGATCTTTATTCTTGCGCCAGCGCAGCTCCCGCCATGAAAGGATTAATATCATGCATGCATGCCATAAAGTCATCATATAACGCGTTATATAATTTGTCTTCAAAAAATTGTTGGTTATAACTGCATGCATAAACTTACTCGAAACAAGAGTTGTTTCTTAAATATAAATGTTCTCCATGCATGCATGCCATATACAATTTATGAGGTGTGTTTGCTTGCTCACAGATCCCGTTTATATTTACAAATAGTCTCCAATATGTATGAATTACAGCTTTCCAAATGATGTACCCATTTTCATTTCAATTGGAAGATTTTGTTGGGCACCAGCCTGTATAAACATGCCGATGTCGGTCGCACTCGGGTATATTCCGACAGAGCTGACGCCGGTCGCACTCGGGTATATTCCGACAGAGCTGACGCCGGTTGGCCAGCTGTCGACACAGGTAAAAAATGTTAAAGGTACTCAATCGGATAAAACTCCTCTCAATTACTATTTCAATGGCTTCGGGGGTCAAAAATATTTGATTCGAGTCGAGGAAGTCACCCATCAAAGCTCAGATTTGTTAGATATCGATTTTAGAAATCTATTATTTTTCATTATCGGGAATACTTTCTGGCCCAGAACTCAGACAAAATTGCGTTATTATTACCACTTGATTTTTGAGCTATCCATCCTTGTCTGTTTGAATATTGTTTTGGTGTACACATCTCGCGCAGGTTACGAAACTGACGGCAATTATTAGTACTCATCTCGAGAAACTAACAAATTTCAAAAATCAATATCTAATAACTCTGAGCTTTGTTTGATGGGTTCCTCGACTCGAATCAAATATGTTTTACCCCCAAAGCCAAAGAAATAGTAATATAGGAACCTCTGATCGGATTGTTGTTGTTGGAATCTGTTGAGATGGGGACCCTCTGTTCGGATTGAGTACCTTTAAATGCTAACAAATGCACGGAAAAGGCTGCACATGCCTTCCCCATTCATTGGCAAGAAACAGGCACATAATAATACAAGAAAACCAATGTCAGAAACGGTAACGCGCTCAAGATTATATATTATATACCCATGATTGTAATTATAGAATATAAAATATATTGGTTTTGCGAATGACCAACTCAGAATTCCGTTAAAATAACAATAACAACCAGCACCAAATTAACGAACCGGCGGCCGACTCCGACCACAACCCCCAGTGGGGTGCAGAACGAAAAATGTCTATAAAAGTTGAAATATAAGACTTACAAATTACCTTTTTCATTTATTTTATTTGTAATTGGCATAGCTTATCACAAACCAAAAATCAACATTTTTGACATAATGTTAACGACAATAAACGAAATTGAAATTTCCAACTATACATCTTTTACCGGACTCGGCCTCCGGTCGCAGTTCGACATTTAATCCTCCCAAAAATTCCATTCTATAAATAAAACACCCATGCGCCCAGGCGAAACAGGAATCTCTACATTAGTATACACGCGGAGCGCGCGTAATAAGCGAAGTAATTGTTTAAAGCCACATGGCGGTTTGCGCTCCAAAATACACCTAATAATACTCGTTTTTTTTATTTTTCCAGGTACATATAGAAACAGGTCGATAAATACTTGAACCACCTTTCTGCGAGCATTATAATTATGTCCGAGAAAGACGTATTGAAGTCATACAAAATACAACGTTGAACACGATGATTTGATTCCAATAAAATATAGCTATTTGTAGTTATTGGAATTTCGGAAACGGAATGTCCAGAAAAGGTATATTGCGTTATCTTAACACGATGCGCAACAATAAAGACCAGGTGCCAATGCATTCTCTTATATATGCTAGTCGACCATAGGTCGCCTCGCATATATAAGAGAATGTAGTGGCCTAACTTTTTTTTTATGATTTTTTTTATAAATTTTTCTTATGTTCTTTAACAATTTTTTCATTTTTTATCAGTTTTTCTTACATTAAAATACAAAAAAATATATCATTTTTTTCTTACATTCTATGACAATTTTTATCATTTTTCTTACATTCTTTAAGGGTCAGATGCACGTTTGCCCAAAATATGGCTGAAATAATTGAAAACATCACTGTTGTATGAGCCAAAAACAACAATGGAAAAAAGAAAATGCATAGTAACCAGATTTCATATAGCTCAGCTTTATACATAGAATGTGTTGGTGAATTGTTATAGTATGCTGGTTTCCTTTAAAAAGCACTTTGGTTTGACAAATGTGGGAAATATTGGGAAAAAATAGCATGTCGTTAGGTACCGAGAACTTTTAAATAACTAAAAATATTTGACCGAAGAATTGACCATGGTGTGCTATGGTATCTGGTTTACATGAGAGGAGCCATGTTTTTTTCGTAAGATGGGCTGCTTTGCCATCAGAGACGGATTCCAATTCAATTCGTTTAATCTTTTTGACCCATAATACATAGGTATTAAGATAACATATAATACATTTTATGTACATGACTTACATAATAGAAATACAAATGATATACATTATAATATATGAAAAGTATTTACAAGATGACGACAATCTGCACTATCAATGGCCGCCATTGAAAACGTAAGTCAAAATTTATTCTGTTCATTTGCTGACAAAAAAACAGCTGAAAAAGGCAAATATCACAATATGCGTACCCGATCAGCACCCGATCTCCAATGGGTTATCTGTATAACTATCAGGAGAAGTCATATTGACATTACTGACTTCCAATCTAGCTACTTTTATTGAAAAAAAAAGAAGAAAACATTTGATGGGGAAATTTATTTTCGCCCATCTATCGAAAATAAGCTTGATATCATTGCGACAATATTAAAACGATATAATTCATCACTTACTAGTATCAACATTGCACATAGTTAGTAATATTTATGTTTCGTTACATTAGTTTTCCAACATAATTTGAAAATATACGTTTTCTGTGTAAAATACGGGGAACTATATATTGCGGCATACTCAAGTGAGTTATGAAACCATTTCCGGTAAGTGGGGAAGTGAAAACCGAAACTTGATTATCTCTTCAAATTTGTGAAATTATGCATTGCATAATGTCCGATCGCTCTCAATAACGACCCATATTTAAGGAAGAGTAATTGGGAACGTGTCAGCAGTGGTGGTACCAACGATCGCATGAATGATTTTGTACTTCGATGTTGTTGACAACTTGTAAACTTTGTTTACAAAATGGCTGACCGACGTGAATTTCGAACATTCTAATATGTTTTAACAAAAAACGTACAACACACAGCGTTTAAAACGCTAGTCATAAATATGTTATTTTTATCATAATAATCAGTATTTTTTCTTGGGCTATTTCTCATTAAAAAATGAATCATGTTGCCAAGTTCTGGTCACATGCTATTTTGTATTGCTGACCAGAGTGAACATGCCACAATTTTTTTTTTACAACTTGGAGGCCCAACGTCCAGATATTTTGTCCTATTTTGGTTGTAACCAATTATAATAGTTGATTTTATAATACTATCAAGTGCCTAATAATCGTGTCGTTACTTCAGTGATGGGTGGGGTTTAGGCTGAAACTGAAAGTGAAATTAATAATTATAATATTAACTTAATAGTGTCATATCACAGGGCAATTTTACTCTGCCTCAATGACAAATAATACAAGTGATCATTGGGAATTTTCTCCAAATTAATAATCATGTTTTACCAAGCACCCGAATGACCTGATAGTAATTCAACTATACTAGTTGAATATGTATATATATTTAAATATGGTTTCATGGATCTTCAAATAAAAAAGTCAATGGAAATAATCCAACAATAAAAACCATATATGTGACTTACTAGATCATGCCATGAATGGCTACGTATGGGCATAGCCAGTCTGAGTAAACTCATACCTAAATATTCATTACAACATTGAATATTAGGTCTGACGGATAACATCGCTATCTCATTTCCATGTCCTCGGGATTCCGTAATCTGATTGATTGCGTAAATTATTTTCCGTCCAATGAAACCGCATGGGTTAATAAACAAGTGTTAGTGGGCGGATACTCCCATAATGTCACCTCTAAATATAGTAACAGAGTCGGTATTTCTCCGATCGAAAGCGATGCTTGCAAATACAACAGACAGAAAAAATGGCTTCGAAATTATATATTCGGTACGATTCGGATTAATTTGAAGGATGTGCTAGACCTGATAGATAGGCCTGCGCATGGTACCAACTTGGCCTCCCATAAATATAAATAGAACTCACTCATGTGCGTGTATTTGATTTACTTTATTGTAACATGGTTTGCAAATCAAATTATTTGTCGTAAAAAAGTCATCTGAAAGTTAAACACCGAGGAAATGACTTAATTTTATGCTTTTAAATAGTTCTAAAGCATCATTTTTGATGACGACCTTATGTTTTGCTCTCGGATGCAGCTTTCCGGTTGATGCAGCGAGTTCATCTCCCGAAAAAGAATAGTCGCACACACGACAAATATTATCTGCTGTAAGTGTATGTCGCGACACAGGCCATTGCTATTGCGAAGCACAACAAATAACACGTGGGGACACCTGTCAATCATCGATGTATTTTTTTAAATCCGTGACGTCATTTTGGGGAAGCTCTTCGCTGAATAGAAATGGTTTTGGCTACATAAGCTCCAGACTGGGGCATAGCCAGATTAGAGATTCATGGCATGATCTAACATCACACAAATGATTCATGCTGCATGGATCAAACTTCATCTAATGCCTGTGCATTTACTATATTAATATTATTACACTTCAATGTGGCTGCATTTTCAAGGACCTCATAACTTATGCACAAATGGGAAGAAAACTGGTTCGACATCGTCATATTTAACTATTTATATTTAGTCAAATGTAGGATGTGCCAAAACCTGGTTATCATGTTACAGGTATAGGTACTCAACTTGTATACATGATCAACATTTTGGGAACAGGTATGGAAAGAGCTACCATTCATTGACTGGTATATATAATGCTGGAGTATTATGTACCCCCCCCCCCACACAAAACAAATTTGGTCCAAACAGTTGGAAATAAATGTGTTAAGTCTCACGAAATATTAATAGTTGGAAAAATCACAACAATAATATGTAGAAATTGTTCTTATAGTTTTAATTTTGCAACCAGTACTAGTAATTAGTGGGGAATTTGAAACGTTGAGATAACAAATTAGAAAATTATAACCCAACGTAGAGGGTGCAAATTATATTTTGCAAATTTGGGACTGGGAGGGAGTTAACTTGGTCTGGGTCAAGGGGTGCTGCTTTTGGAAATTTCAGACAATGGACACCCCACCCTTAACAGAGATCCCCACAGAAAGCTAATGATGTTATACATTGGTGGTGCGAAATTGAAAGTGAAGAAAATTTATATTAAAATTTGTCTGTCCCTTATAGGTGATTGAAATAACCTGGAATCAAAGAAATGGAATCCTTGCCATCTGTAGTTATAAATTGACAATGCCGACTAACTGTAAGGTTGCCCTGTTGATAACAGTGGTGCTACAATGAGCAAATGAGCAGGATACTCTCTGCCAATAGACAGTACGAGGTCCAGCTCAAACACCTTGCGCTGTTGTTGAACAAAACAACATACGTCAACAACAAACTGTGTCGTTCTTGTGGACAAACTTATCCAAATGAACTGGTACACGTTCTGTTCGCATGCCAATCGATAGCGCTGCTACACTTTCGGAACATATATTGGGACATAATTGTGAACAAATATGGAGTGAACATTTACCTCTTATTGAGCAATCTAACTGATAATCAATTTATCTCGCTGATTTTAGGGAATGAGGACACTTGCGCAGACTCGGAATTGTTTTCGGTGTATAGCAATTTTATTGTGGACACATCGACATTCCTATTGCATGCCTGCAAGTTAGTTACCGGTAACTGAATGTAGCTGTACCGTGACTGTAAATAGCTGATTAACTCCATGAGTGCACGAGGCTTCAGTACAGTGTCACTTGTTGACCATACCACAATATGTATATATTTATCATTTATGTGTAAGACTGTACATTATTTGTATAATATCCGTATATGAACATACAATACTCTCCTCGATGGAGGCTAATAAAGAATATATACATAGTCCATCATATGACAAATACATTACCTTACAGAAAGTCACAGTGGCACCTTTGATGTCAATATAAACTGTATTTCAACAGACTTATCACCAATATTCAATGGCATAGTGAGATTGATTACTTTGATATAGTGGGAATACTTTGCATCATTGGGATACCTCAGTCCTGGGATAAAACCACAGAATGTCAGAAGCAAAATTTATGATTTATTCATGTGTATTTATTTGGTCAGTTCAGTTAAGTATGATATCAATGACAATCTGTCATATATTGAGAGATATTATGCATTGAAACGCTGAATGAGAGTACTATCTTTTGAGAGTTCAAAAAATATATTTTTTTTAATTGAAAATTAAATAATAACTAATAATTAATTATTAAATTAATTATTAATTAATAATAATACATTGATATATATATATCATTGTATTATTGTATTATGATTATTTCCATTTAATATCCAAATAAACAGGCTTTTTTTACAAGTTCAATTGATTTGTTATTTGTCCATCCTGTCCTCCATACATTTCAAAATAGTCCCAATTGCAAATGTCTGGTTAATTATTGTCATTTTTCAGAATAGGGTACTCATAATTTGACTTCATTTATAAGAATGGTGTTCCTTCTTCTGCAGAAAGACGGCTCCTCTCATGGAAAACAGATATGATGCTACATCTGTCACTACAGTTTAACGATGAAAGTGGAAGTAGATAAAAGTTCTCGGTACCTAAAGTGAACTTATTATAAAATGATACAAATCTCTCTTCATTACTCTTATGATGTTCATATTTCAAAACTTTTAATAAATGGTATGCATTCCTTAATATGTGTTCTACATCCCTGTGAAGTTCAATTGCATACGGTTGTGGATTTTTCTAGATATTGCCAAATTACCTGACCCACCCAAAATTGGAAAAAATTTGGGCAAACGTGCGTCTCCCCCTTAACAAAAATATATATTTTTTAAATCATTTTTTTCTTACATTTTTTTTATCAAATTTTATTATTTCTTATTTTATTATTTCTTACATTCTTTAAAAAAAAAAATTATCATTTAAAAAAACAAAACATTCTTACATTTTTAACAATTATAAAACATAATGTAAAATTTATAAGACCAATGCATTCTCTTGTTTATTTTAAAACTATTTAAAAACACGCACTGAATTCTCAAAATTGTGTAGTATACCTTAAAGGGGTACTGTACGCCATTTTCAATAAATTCCCGGTGATAACAACGATCTATTATCGATACTATATAGAAATATAAGTAATTTGAGTCGAAGATGTATTCTGTAAACGCTCAGGTTAATAGGCTATCTTAAAATTTAATAATTTAAAAGTTAATAATTTAATATAAATTGATTTTATGGCTCCAGCCATAAAATGGCGTCTCTTAAAATTCGAATTTCCGTGTACAAAACGTAATCAAATTATAATTGAGGGATATTGGATTAGGAAAACAATTGCACACACGATCGTTTGAAACATTATGCTTATACGGGGAGAAAACCCAAGCCACTCATTGACTAGTGACGGTACACTAACTTAAATGAGTATATGGGACTACTAACCATATAATATAATGTTTATTTGATTCATTTGGTTGAAAACTTTACAAAAATTACTCGACAACGACAATTTGTATTTTTGCATTCCGGTAAATTTGCCATCCGTAACAATACTTCGTACTCAACAAACTTTCAAAAAATGGAAAAGTTGTTACATTATTCTCCGACTCGGGGATTATAGAAACCAACAACAACATCTTGGGTACAGTACCCCTTTAAACGTATCTGAGCGATGACAGCTCTAGATGTTCTTCCCATGGTCTCCAGTTTCAATTTTTACGTGACATCTGAATGAAAACTGAACCGGCACTTGCACGAAACGATCTAAAATTTATGGAAAAATAAAAGAAACAAAACACGTAATTTCAGCGATATCGACGAATGACGAATTTGTTCGGAAAGCTTCCGCATACGTCTGCATACGTATACGTCTGTTTTGAGATATCTCTTACGGAATTATGTATTTACATATAATGGTGGGATTCGAACGAGCGGAGTCTCCGTTTTGGGGTATCCATATTATAAATTCAATTCCCACCCTGAAATAACTATAAAGTGTAATAATTCTACTAGCTCTTACTGAGTAAAGTTTGATCCAATCAATATTTGTGTAGAATTTTGACCTGTATAGCACTAAAACAACGGAACGGGGCTGGATGGATCCAATATGATCGCGACCAGTGTGCCGTTTCGGTACCGACCCGGTGTGCAAAAGCGGTATCTTCACGGCACCGAAATGTGCCGTCAACCCGATACCGTGGCAGTCACCTAATCGGTACCATTACGGCACCGGAATGTTTGCTGGGAATGCGTATATTGTCTTATAGCTTTGGAGGATGAGCTTTATTTGAGTTAATTTTCAATTGCATGATCTAACAACATACCCGTTTGTTACAATTGAGAATAAAGCATGCAGCCTCATGATGATGTATACATAATTGTGTGGTTTGAATGAGCCATGTCTGTTTAAATCGCAATTCACGAGGCAACGGTATTTGATATATATGTCAGAGTTATGGAGGCACGGACTCAGTATGAGTGTTCATTGCTATATATATTTATATATGACTAGCACTGAATAATAGTAGTTTATACTTTCTTCCGAATGTAATAAGATGGTACCACCTGGCCGCTACTGGCATTTGTGGTACTGGCATCGGCACACGGTTCTGTTTGCCAGTTGTCGATCGGCGAAAATCGAAACAGACACAACACCTACGTCAACTAAACATGGAATGTCGATCGGCGAAAATCGAAACAGACACAACACCTACGTCAACTAAACATGGAATACCTGAGAGTGCAATACTAGGGGGTGTAGAACATCACTACTATGCTAGGAATGCCCGATGTGTTCGTCCAGCTGCATGTGTACAGCTTCCAAGGGGATATTGAACTTCGATGACACTGTGTGGCGCTAAACCATTTCCAGGACAACGGCAGTCACATTCACCAGGGGATATATTATAAACCTGGAGGTGGTTTATACTGGGTGATGCTCAATGGCCGTCGAAGATTGGATTGACATCGCCTCGGTACGATTCTCCAATAAAGGGGAGTTTGACAATATGTACCACCGTAAGCAGGTAGGTCATGTTCCAGACATCCTGTGCATAGAACTGCTACGAAATAAAGCACACTTTTTCTCAAATAGTCCCCCTAGTGAGTATAACCGCAGCTGTCCAGAGAGACCTGTGCATGCGACATTGCTCATTTGCTTGCGCGGGCACTGAAGTGTAAATTGTCATTCCACGACTGGATGAACTTTGAAGGATACATTCACCTCACTGTTCATATCTAAATGATTAACCCTTAATATACTAAATGAATTCTCCCACTCTGTTATAAGAGTATAACATGAAATAGTGTATTATTCATTTGGGGGGGATGTTCAGGCATAATAACCAGACGACATATAATTAAAGTGCAGAAATGGTCATATTTTTTCGAGGGAGGTGTTCAGATAATAAGTTCAACAAACGTTTGTTGAACTTATTATCTGAACATTCCCTAAGGGAACTACTCGTCAATGAGAATTTAGTATAGGAAGGGTTAATACACGAATTCATGCATAGTCAACACGCCAACACCGCGTATGTCTCTCCGTCATTAATTTGCACCAACTTCGTCTCTCCGTCGCCATGATCCGTGTTTCATCTCAAAAAATCACAGTGACGTCCGGCTGCAGGGTTTACCGTTAGGCGATAGCAAATTAGATGCCATAGTTTTAGACTTTTTAGACACTTTTCGGATCGATTTTCGCTCTTTTTGATCGCCAACTTTCTCCTTGAGTTCATGATGTAACTCGGATGTATCCACATAAGACGAACACGTGTTTCCGACGGAACTAAACTCGTCATAGTCCACGCCCACATACCACGTTTCCTTGGTGTTCGGCGGCGGTCGATCAGCCCCATATGCGTCACAATGTTTCCGTTCCTTCACCTTCTGCTTGGATGAGCTGCAGCCCATGTCCGTCGAAGGGTCTCAGAGCAAACTTATACATATATCTACGACCATGGTGGATATGAATATCAATTCAGCTCCCGTCGCTGAACATTGTCACATTAAGAATCTTGACTGTAACGCAGATAGATGTACCTACAAATATAAATAAACACAATTTAAGCTATATATACCTCAAGATATATTATATACTTTTTTCAGTATATCAAACTGATAAGTGAGAACACAGCCACCTTGTCCACGGAAAGAATGTAACATTCAATTAATATTTCCGAAAATTCCAGCTATACGCCGATGGTACCATTTTTTTTTAACTATACGTACAACGAGGTATGTAATTTTGTGAGATAATCACATAAGAGCTTCACGCGGATTGGTTAACGGCTTGCATCAAGGAGCACTTAGTTATTCATGGCGCTCATAAATGACAGACTGACACAATAGAGCTTTACGCGGATTGGTCGACAGTTGGCACGCCAGAGCCCAGAGCGCCCAGGGTGGGAATTGACACAATGGAGTCTGTCACGGTAAACTACGCCCATATACGTGAACGCTCAGATTGCCATAGGCGACACGCGCCGTTTGAAATTACTGTCCGAAAAGGGGTCTTATAATAAATGCATAATAAGAATTCAAAGAAATACAAACAAATTTATTTCACTTAACTGTTTAAACATTAAGATATCATACATTATACACAATAAATATCACAATAATTATTGTCTTATTGGTTTGGGGAAAACACAACACGCGGACGCCGTTGTCTCTTTTCTCTTTGAATCGGCGTTTCATTTCGCACAATGTCGTGTTCTGAAACGCTCACTTCCAGTTCATCTAACTGTTCTATACAACTATACAATTCTATGTCGAAATCAGCAGTCGCGTATTCTTTGTAGTCGACGTTGATCGGGTTCCATATCAGGTAAACCACGCTACCAGACTATAATTATAAACAAAAATACGTTAAAAAACAAACATGATCTCTAAATTGAGGCATATCATGGCGGCAAATAAACAAGACTTTATCTGGGTATTTCTTCTCAATTTTGCTTAGTGTATGCCAGTTTTGCTTAGTGTATGCCATGCCACATGCTGTGTTGTCCTTGTTCTGTAATATATCTATGAACTGATTTAGTAGTTGAACCCATATCATACGTGACACCTTCCTCTAAGATCGGGAGAATCTCACCCATCAGATTATCCAAAGCAACATCGTTGCTGGATTATGTGGTTCCACGTATATGTTTAATATATTTACTGTGGCACAGTCTGTGGTATCTTACCTCAAGCGCAATCAATTTCGAAAAATCGCACCCAACACGACACAGCATCTCCTCGTCCTCTTTTTCCTTCGCACGGCGTTCGAGCGTCTCACAAAATATAAACGTGCTGACACGAACTAACGTCTTGATTCCAGAGGTGGTGTCCTGTTCCCTTACCCCGCTCGCCTCGATGACGACAGCAGGGACCTCCGGCAGATCAACGGAGTCCCTGCTATATATAGCTTGTGTGATGTCGCCTGTCTCCATGCAGGTCGGGTCGTCTGGGCGTCTCTCAGACAACTCCGACCTACCGGCTGCCAATATATTTATATCTTTCAGATATATATGCCATCAACTAACTACACCGATGAATACTTCAAGGAATATTTCACCAAATTGTCTAGCATATGCGACAGCTACAAAGGGTTGGGCAAAACCATCGTAATTGGAGATTTTGACACTGGACGTCTGGACCAAACGGGGAGTGGTGACCGGCAGATCAACAGTCACCCCCTTCTTCTTCCATTTTGCCCGTCTGGCGGCGTCCCTTCTCCGTCTAGAAGGCGTCTTCTTCTTTGGAGGCCCTTTCATCATGGTACGGCGGGTGGTTTCGGCGTTCCTGTCCCGGTCAGTAGACATCTGGATACCAGCATCTTCTGTCCGGAATTCAATGCAAAGGACCAGATAGCCCCTGCGAGCCTGGATTTGCCAGCTAGCAGTGTCCACTATCCGACTGCTTTGCATTGCAGCTAAGGCGGCGTCGGGGATTAGCTCCATAATCCGTCCTGGGCCTAATCCAAAACCATCTCACTCAGGTCGGCGTTAGCACGGGGGCGACCGCGACCCGAAGGTTGCAATCCACACAACTCACACGTGCCAACGTCTGATGATAGGAACAGCAAGCGACACAAAGTAGAATGATGTGTTCTCCGCTCCACTATCACCAGTAGGGGGAGTGGTTTGGTGTGGCTAGCCCCGGGATTGTCGAAAGGGCCGAGAGGCCCATTCCTTAATCCCTCATGTTTTGGCCTTTAATTCAGAATAAAAAAGAAAAGAAAAAAAGAAGAGCATTTTTTTCTTTTGGAATTACTTTTTCTTTTTCCTTCGTTTCTTTGGGTTTGATGTTGTTTTCTCCGTTGAAGATGGTGGAGTTGACATCTCTCGCATCTGTTGTTGGAGAATGAGTTGTTTATGTTGTTCTACTTCGTCCATGATGTCTTGGACTCTCTTCTCCTGCTCCCTGAGTCGCCGCTGTTCTTTTTCGATGTAGGAGCTGTTGTTGTTGGTGGTGGTGGAGCTGGTGGACACCGGTAAGTGATGGTACTCCGGTGTCCGAGGTGGCAAGCTGTCCAACTCCACATCGAAGCTGGCGGCAGGAACAACAGGGGTGGTATCCTGCTCCCTTTCTCCGCTAGCCTCGACGACAACAGCAGGGACCTCCGGCAGATCCCTGTTTTAATTTGAGGAGTTTAATTTTCTTTTTTTCGACTGATAAATAGTCCGTCATCGTTAATCGGCAATCTCCGTAGAAGTGTGATCTGATTTGCTGATTTGAGTGTTATACGTGATATGGCCTACCTTTCGAATCGGGGGGGGGGTATACCATGGGAGCATCTCACTTTGCCGACGGCTATTGTTTCCGGGGGTACCTGCACGAGGTGGCAATAATCCCTTACTTCAATCATTTGCCGCTTATAGTCTATTCCTCTTTTCTTTTGGTGTTTTAATGGTTTGTCCTCTCTTTTTGTAGGTTTTTAATGATTTGTCAATTTGGGAACGAGGGTTTTGGAACCTTTGGTGCTGATTCAATGTTGATGTCAGGAAATAATCTATGTCATGTTTTATCTATTTATTGATTCAAAATAATTAATAAAATACATACAAGGAGATAACAAACATATAACAAATACACGACAATACTTTAACAAACAGCTCAATGGCGAACTAATTTAGCGATTGAATCTAAGTATTCAACAACGTCGATCTCGTTTTCCCTGAATATTCTCTTGAAATGTCTAAGAGACGCGTTGATGGTAATGGTTACCTTTATTTGACGATGGCCATGCATAATCTCATCTAATTATATAGCCAACACCTATTAAACTACATAACTACAACTTTTGAATAATTCGCTGTAATAATTCACAAACTACTAGTGAGATAATCATGTTTTCGACCTCCGATAAAGCCATATAGTAGATAAACTTTTCCTTCCGACGTCCAAAACGAAAAATTGCGATCTCCTAATTGTTCCGTTGTAGTGGGTTCGCATTTTTCATTTGCCAGTTTATTTCCGCATCCGATTAGTTTCGATTAAGAATTCATGGAAGGTGTCGAGTCACTGGGCGATAATGGTGATAAATGTTTTAAACTCCGTTAATTTGGCGTCCGGAATGAATTTATCGCTGCATAGTTGTAGGCGAGTATGTTATTTATAGGAAACAAGCGACATTGTGGCCGGTATTTTGCGTTTAGTGCTTTTATTTGAGATATGTTTGTCGGGCCATGCATCAATTGTTACATTACTTGGGATTATTTTATTGTGATACCGATTTATAAACTCGATAAAAACCTTATTTTTGGGACTTTATGTCCAGTAACTGTGGTATGTCCTTGTATTGAGCGCTTCCAAATTCCTCTTCATTTGACATCCCAACTCTGAGTCCGTGAAATCTAATTTCAATGCTACGCCGCAGTTTTGACATTTGTTGTGTACCCTCAATAGATTAAGATTCTGTATAATTGATTTTTTTTTACAGAAAAACGTCTCGCAAAGTGTATTATGTTATTCACAGAAACATTTACCACATGACATGGAGGATTATTTCGAACGGGCTTCCGAAAGTAAAGCATCGTTTATATTATTTCTGGAACATTCGAAATAAACCGGAATTTTCGTGAAATGTCCAGGCGTAAAAACATGCCATATTTTATGTGGCAATTCACGAAATATATTTTGAACACATGTAGTGAGCACCTGGTTTCAAATGAGCGAAATCATAAGTTACATTCTCCTTAGTGGTGGATTTGCATGTTAAATTTTTTATTAGAACATTAGTTCGTCGTCATGGACACCATCCGTGTTCCTGGTATTAATATACCATGCAGAGTGTTAATGACTGTGTTTATGTCGCCTCTGGGTTACACTGGTGTAAATACGGTTCGGAGTGACATTTAGCGGATGGTGGGAGAGAATATAGGAGAGAATAAAATAGACACTGGGCCCTGATTGGTCAATAGCCTTGTGTGCTATTTATTTTAAAAAATCATCGCACCTCTTCCCTGTGATTTCACATAGGTAAAATAACCATTGGCACAGGAATTAAAGGTACTCAATCCGATAAAACTCCTCTCAATTACTATTTCAATGGCTTTGGGGGTCAAAAATATTTGATTCGAGTCGAGGAAGTCACCCATCAAAGCTCAGATTTGTTAGATATCGATTTTAGAAATCTATTATTTTTCATTATCGGGAATAATTTCTGGCCCCGAACTCAGTCAAAATTGCGTTATTATTACCTCTTGATTTTAGAGTTATCCATCCTTGTCTGTTTGAATTGTGTTTTGGTGTACACATCTCGCGCAGGTTACGAAACTGACGGCAATTATTAGTACTCATCTCGAGAAACTAACAAATTTCAAAAATCAATATCTAATAA